>CM075194.1:14548491-14925991 GCA_037577475.1 Chaunax sp. Z400 | reverse complement strand
ATTTTGTGTGGATTCTGTGGGCCTGTGTCTGCAGGAGTGTCTCCTACAGTTCTTGTTGCAAGGATCATGATCAGGCTAGCATTTGCATTTGTTTTGGAAACAAGTCAAAGAAACCTGTTCTAGATATCTCTGTTTGTGTTAAACACAGCTGTTCGCAAGATGAGCAACGATGATGTAATGTTTTTATTTGTGGTTATCTAAGGTTAGTCACTGAAATATGACGTATAGGTAAAACAAAGTGAACATTGTTTTAGCGCCGTTCATGTGTACCAGAGATTTGTAGCATGGTAACACTAATTCTGTTGAGAAAGCTAAAGTTGGCAACATTTACCATATTATGTATGCCTGTCTAAGCGGAGGAGGGACGATTCCCAATCGCTTTTGAATCCTTTCAAGTCCTGTAATTCTTTCCAGCTGTTGAATGATCAACAAACAAAGGCTGGCTTGTGTTTTCATCCGTGCTCTATCGCTATCTGTTTTAGTGCCCCAACATCAGCCATAACCACAAAAAAAAAAATAGAATTAAATTCTCAACGTCAAAATCTCCTCCCACTTCCTTTTAACTGGCTAAAATTTGCCTGGGAAAATGCAAACATAGGGTCTCCTGGTCTGCTTGTCGTAAATCATTTTATCAAATTTCTCTGGGAATCGGACCCAGTGACAGGCATGAAGAAAAACCACGTAGAAATAGCCAGTCTTTAGGCTGATGGCCTCATTTTCTTATGTAGGCTATGTAGAGGCATCAGTAATAAAAGGCTGTTTCATAATCAGATAAAAGTTACTTTTAGTATGACCAAGGGCTGACATGTCACAGTAAACAATATGGATCCACTTGGTATAGCAATGGGAGGTAAACTGTGTGTGTGGACATTGTCTTGCAGACTCCGATGGTGGCATCTGTGGGAGCAGCCACCTGTTGAACATCAGCCTGACCATGCACCGTCTCCTCATCTCCTCCACTGATCTGCTGGACAAAATCACCGCTCTATATCCTTCAGCTATCGCAAAACAGACAGGTTATTCAAAACAGCGCGTTCAACAAAGTCTGAGCACCAAATGTGAGATGGGATCACATCACTGGCTCTGCTGTGTGCTGCTTTTCTGTGGTTGTCAACAGCAACAGGCAATCAGGCTTGTACTTGGCTTACAATGCAGCCTGTAGCTGTCGGTGTAAAATACGAACGGCAAGTGGTAGTTTGTTTTTACTCCTGATGTCAGTTGCTGCAGACCTTATACATCTCTGTGTGCGTAAATTCCCTGCCCCCTGTGACCTGTATCCCATGAATTCAATAACAGGGAGTCTACTAGCAATATGTATTTACCCTCTTTCATAATATCTTTATTTTCACCACTTCACACCTAAAAAAAAAACAACATGTTTTTTTATAGCATCTTGGACTTGAGTGGATTGTCTGTAATCTAGGCCTCTATTCAGGAAACAGTGGCGTCACAGAGCCTCTCAAAGGAGCCCACTGGCCTGACAAGCAGCCTTGGGGTTTCAGGTGTTAATTACCTCTGCCTCTTTCACATACAAGTCCTCTTCAACTATATATACACACAGACCCTCTTTTGCTTAAAGAGGCCCCTGCTCACACAAACCCACGTCAGAGCATGCAATGCCGAATGCCCCTCTGCTATTTTTAACCCTCTCGTTCTGAGCCGAAGACCCAAAAGGATACATCATATAAACTCAGTGTGTGGGTTAGGAGGCCATTGACAGCCCTCATCACAGTCTGGCCTTGGGATTGCGTGGGCAGTTCGTCTGCTCCCATGACGCAAATAGCCTTTTTTTTTTTATGTGCATCATTTCAAGCTGATTTCTGCCAATTGAGAGCTATAGTCTCAGCCTGTTTATAGAACGTGCTTTGTATAATAAGAAAGCTTGTTTTGTGCACTGTGTAGAAATCGATGGGGCCCTGTTTTTGGGGTCAACGCACAAAACGGAGGGCTCTGAAATTCATGAATAATGAATATACATTGATTGAAAGTTCTTTAAGTAAACAATGCACAGTAATGAACAGTTGTTCTGCCCTATATGAGGCATTGTGTGTTTTTGTACATTTTGGTATTCACTTACTCCTGTGTGCCAGAATGATTCAGTGGTGCTCATCAGAGTTTTGCTTCATGCAGTCACCGCCTCCCACACTACCAAATGCCACTTCTGTTCGCCTTTTTGTTCAGTTGGTGCAGTTTTTATTAATGAGTTGTTTGTTGGAAGGAATCAACCATATGTTCATTATGTACACAAAATATACCTACGCTTAACAAAGTCGAAAAACAAGCTGTTTTCATCCAAACAAAGTACTGACTCCTCATGTACATCCCGGCTAAAAAAAAATTCAGTCAGTCAACGTCGGCTCCTTAACCCAAGCAATTACGTTTAAAACAGCAGTGGACAACGAGCAGCCGGCCGAATGCCAGAGGACATGCTACTTCATCAGGTCAGTAACACACTGACACATTTTAAGAGTCGACGTTTTATTGTATATGTCTCTATCAGCCAGATCTCCAATCATCCACCTCCAGGTATTGGATCCAGGAGTTCTGGTTGATGTTCCGGTTGCACCACAGCTTATCAGACAGCCTGGAACAGTTCCGGGAGCTGATCAGAGAGCAAGGACAAGAGCATCTTTGCTCTCTCCTAGAGACCAAATGGATGTAAGTGTTAATCTCTGACCAGCTGGCAACTGCTATTAGGCCTGAACAAGTAAGTTGTTGTTCAGTCATGGAAAATACTGACATCAGTCACGATCCTGAATGCAGCCTTTCAACTGTGAACAACATAAATTTGAGGCTACAAATGTACCTTCAGAGTTTGATCGATGGAGTTAAATTTCACACTGTTTTGATGTCACATCTACTGTACATTCTGGTAAAAATGAAATATTTAATCCATTAATCTACCCATTATTTTCTCAATCAGTGAATTTGTTGTTTTGCATATGAAATGTTGGAAAATGTCCATCGCCGTTTCCAGCAGCCCAAAAATGTCTTGTTTTGTCTGACCAACAGCACCGAACTCAAAGATAATCAATGTACTGTCATAGAAGTTTAAAAAAAACAGTGTAGCAGTGGGCTGTTTGCCACCGTCTTGTGTGTGGGTTCTTCTCAGTGACAGCTCCATGGAATGACGTTCGGATCAGTCTTCATTAACACAAAATAACTCCAAACTTAAACACAGGCTTTGCCGCGTACGAACTTCAAAATAGACATAAATGCACGGACGCTTTCCAGCACGTGTCCGGATGCTTGTCTCTTGCGTCTCCGGTCTTGTTCAGCAAAGACTCCCAGGCAGCCTCTAGCAGGCAGACGGTCCGTCATGTTGCAACACAAGGGAGAGAGTGCAACCAGTTCAATACAAAACACCTGCAATAATTAGCACTCTCCCTGACACCATTCCTCGAACCACCGCTACTCCCCCTCTCTATCTCTCGATCCTGCACTAACCATAACCACACTGCCACAACCAGCAAATATTCACAGAGGTGAAGTTGGAACCATTTATGAAGCAGTTTTTTTGGTTAAAAGGTTTGACGAAAGTTTGATGAGAAAATCAAAAACAATTGAATTGCCAATTAATGTATTCTCAGTCAACTAATCACTTCCATCCTCAATCACTTAAATGTATGACTGCACCATCATGTCAAATAGAAAATTGACATGTCATATAGCATATTGGTATATATTTAGAAGAGAATCTCCAATTACCGGAAAGTAATTGGAAGGGCTGTAATTTTCCTATGTTTTGGAGCCATGCTGTTGCTTAACCTTTGCTGGTTCTAAATGTGGTTGTGTTATGTTCCGTGGTGCGTTTCTAGAAATGAGCGTGACTGGTCGTGGAAGGCCAGCCAGAAGATCAAAGCTAACAGCAGTAAAAAGAGGAAGGTCTCTCTTCTTTTTGATCACCTGGAGCCCATTGAGCTGGCTGAGCATCTCACCTTCCTGGAATTCAAGTCCTTCTGCAGGATATCAGTGAGCACACACACTAAAAGAATATCCAAGTGTACCTAGCTCATCTTTTGCAAATGTGTTTATTTGACATGCTGTGATCTAAAAACCACTCAGTGTTTCCTCCCCACGGGGAATGCCTCGCATTTTCCATGGCGCAAATAATGCCCGTCTCGTCTCTGCTCTCCGTGCCAGTTTGTAGACTATCAGAACTACATTCGAAATTGCTGCATGAAGGACATCCCTGTGATGGAGCGTTCCATCGCCCTGTGTAATGGTATCTCCCAGTGGGTTCAGTTGATGGTGTTGAGCAGGCCGACCGCACAGCTGAGAGCTGAGGTTTTCACCAAGTTTATCCACGTGGCCCAGGTAGCAGTTTAATCAACCCCATACTGTCACACTTCACAGTTTCTGTTCCTGGTTTAGCACAGAGAAAAATGGATCTTCATTTGAAGCATTTCCTCTTTGCTTTTTCATCTATGTACTGCTGTTGACACACTGCATCTTACTAAAGACAGTCTATTCTCACACCCACAGCCACGCTATAGATGCTGCACAACTTGCAGTTGCATTATCCGTATTCAGAGAGCGCTGGTAATGATTCTCAAGAGCTCTGCTGCAGGCTTTTAGCGTATCCAATAGAATTACTTGAATTACCAATGTAAAAATATGAACTGAATGCAAGCTAATGGAGCCATCAAGTAGACAATGAGGAGTTTTTGGAAGTAGACAAGAGAGAAATGACTCGTGAATGTATTCGCTGAGCAGACCTTGCTTGTTCAAACCACTTCAATATTAAGCTGCATGCAGCCTACTGAGAGGTGAGGAGAGCCATTAAGCAGGCTTGTACTCTGGAGGACCTCTTGCACTGTAACACTAATGCACCAGTATGCTGCTGCTCACTGCTGTCAACCTCAAAACCCAGGGGTGTGGAAACGAATTTCACACCATATTGCTCCAGTGAGAGCACAAATTTCAGTTCTGAAAAGCGAGGGAAAAGCACTTTCAAAAAAGAGTGATGTATCAGTGCACAGTAAGAAAATCCCAACAATATAAGTGGTTTATGCAACTGCAGTGTTGTGGATTATATAATCAGGGGTACTTGGAGTTTTATTGTGTGTGTTTATACGTGTGTGCATAGATGGACTGATAATGTGTGCTTTTTTTGTGTGCGTCCACCAGTGTCTACATCTTATGCACAATTACAACACACTAATGGCGGTGGTGGGAGGGCTGTGTCACAGCTCAATCTCCAGATTGAAAGACACCACCTCACATGTACCCAGTGAGGCCACCAAGGTAAATGACGCCAACCCCCCTGAGATCCTGCTTGCATCAGAGCCAAAACATCAGATCAGGCATTACAAACATTCTGTTCACTCCGCAGGTACTGAATGAGATGACAGACCTGCTGTCGTCCTGCAGAAACTACGACAACTACAGACAAGCTTACAACAGGTGTACAGGTTTTAAGATCCCTATCCTAGGGGTCCACCTCAAAGACCTGATATCGGTCAATGAGGCCATGTCGGACTATGTGGAGGACGACAAGGTGAATGTCCAGAAGCTCCAGGCACTCTACAGCCACATCAATGAGCTTATCCAGCTCCAGCAGATTCCCCCAAGGCTGGATGCCAACAAGGACCTGGTCCATCTGCTGACGGTAGTGCGACTTTGCGTTTAGACTCTTTTTAAATTGTGACGTATCTTCATGTGATTCACTAGTTTGTACTGAACACAGGCACTGATGCAAATGTACGTGGTACAGCATCTGGATTGTCTGTGCTTTATGTGGGTGTGATAAGAGGCTATGAGTGTGTTGGTGACAAACTGAGTATGAATGAGATTGAGTTAAGTTTGCCGTATTGTCTTGTCATCTGTGTGCATCATTTTAAATGTACTTAAATAACAGAATGTCACCCTCCCTCCTGCTTTAAAGCTGTCTTTGGACCTCTACTACACTGAGGATGAGATCTATGAGCTCTCTTACACCAGGGAACCCAAGAACTGCAAAGCACCTGTGAGTTAAAGAAGCAAAGAAATGCATTTACCAGCTGGCTTTAAAGTAATTGTTTGACATCTTAGGAAAATAGGCTGATTCACATTCCTGTCAAATTAGATGAGAATTGATGCTACTCTCATGTTTATATGTTAAATGTAAAGCTAACGCCAGCAGCTAATTAGCTCAGCTTAAAGACTGGATACAAGTGGAAGCAGCTAGCCTGTTAACTAGCTCGGACTCAAATAAAATTATTAAATAAAAGCTGAGTAAAGGAATAGTGTGACATTTTGGGAAATTTTGTCTCTTTCTTATCGAAGTTTGATAAGAATAGTAATGCTGCATTCAAGATGAAGTTAACTCTGTGATCGCAATTTTGGGATTTTCCAACCAATGTTTCATATCAATCAAGCTTGAGTAGACTAGTGGGCTAATGTCAGTTGTTACAGACGTCTTTGCAAAACCTTTAAAAGTGGCAGCTTCACTAATATATTAATAATACAAAGATATTACATACAATTGTGGTTTGTGGTATTCCTTCCTCCAGTCACAGTGGAGGGCACCGTGATTATGATGACAAGTCGGGTAAATCGGGGCCCTGAAAAATCCAGCCCGCCCATGCATTCAAATCACAACAAAATCCCACATACCAGCTACAGCTAACTAATTAACCTGTGGCATTTAATTTGTTTAATTCATACAAAAACCAAAGTGGGAAAACTTTGTGAGGCCAAGAATTGTTCCAGCACCTAACCGCTGCAAAAGCCATTGTCATTTTCAGCTTTGGGCAAAGCTATGCTAACTGCTATTAGTCAATTTCATCGGATGCTCATTTTGCAAGGCTTGTTTTTCAAATCCATAAGATTTTCCCAAAATCGGTAAGAAAAATTAGAATTATTAAATAGTTAAACATAAACATAAGATCTGAAGCTGGGTTGCCAACAGGGAGTCAACTGTTTTAACCACTAGACCATTTTGTATGGCATAGTTACAAGACTAAAATAAGCCTTTTTTTTAAATACAATACAATATAATTCAGCGCTGGCTGCCTCTGTAATTTCCCATAAGAAATCTATTCAATTACCATAGGAACGTTGAAATGCAGAAAATCTGTAAGACTTATGTTCCTTAAGGATTGACATGTATGCCTCTGTTTTTCAGTCTTTATGTTAAGCTAAGCTAACCAGCTGCTTGCTGTAGCTACATTACAGACAGGAGAGTATCATGTCGAATCAATCTCCTCATTTAACTCCCTCCGAGAAATTACATTTGAGTATATCTGACTCCTAACTAGCTAAAACGGTGTTTACTCTGCTTTTAAATAGCAGGTAATGAATAGATTGGGTGTTATAGAAAAGCTGAGATAATATTTGACATGTTTATCTGCCTGTTCAGACTTGTGTTTTAATGACTAATTAATTTTCCATCAGCCAGCCACCCCCTCTAGACCTCCAGTGGTTGTGGACTGGGCATCAGGAGTGGCCCCTAAACCTGACCCCCGAACCATCAGTAAACATGTGCAGAGAATGGTGGATGTAAGTCCATCCCTTTTCAAGTGTAGCATCTGCATAGCTACTCAGTATTTCACTGGTGCTGTTACATAAACATAATTATTTATTTTAACTATTCTTCTGGATGCAGCCACTTTTGACAGCCTGCTCTTGCAGCTATTTTACACCAGAACAGCATCACTGTTTGTCTTTTATCTTTCACAGTCGGTGTTTAAAAACTACGATCACGACGAGAACGGCTTCATTTCTCAAGGGGAATTTGAGAAGATTGCTGCTAGTTTCCCATTTTCCTTCTGTGTCTTGGACAAAGAGAAGTGAGTGTTTGGCAGGTCATGGGCTCAGCTCATATGTGACTTCAGAGAGGAAGAAAAAGTGATAGTTGTAGTGATGAGTGTAGCAACAGGAAGCATAAAATTGCTGCAGAACTAACCATAACCCAAGTGATACATGATGCTCACAACCCACAAAAGAGCATGTGATTTCTCATATGGATCTAAACATGAAAACCACCATAGTTATAGTTGACAAAGACAAAGTGGTAGATTGGTGGGTGCTGAGTATCTGAAAATGCTCATCAAAATGTTTATTTCCAACAGATGCCATTTACAGGTCTTTTACTTGTGTTAAATGATGCTGTGTATGTGTTGTCCAGGGAGGGCCTCATCAGCAGAGAGGAAATCACAGCCTATTTCATGAGGGCCAGCGTCATCTGCTCCAAACTGGGTCTTGGCTTTGTCCACAACTTCCAGGAGACCACTTACATGAAACCCACCTTCTGTGACAATTGTTCAGGATTTGTAAGTCACTAAACAAGCTCAATAATGAAGGTGTATGATGAAATGTGGTGCTTTACTGATGTGTCATGGTCTACATATTTACCAACTTTATGTTGTTTTTAGTTTTGCTTTTGCTTGCTGATATTAATTGTTTTGGTTTTTTTTCTATATGCTTCTTCACAGTTGTGGGGTGTCATTAAGCAAGGCTACAGATGCAAAGGTAATTATTGCACTCTGTCTTGTGCAACTTCGGCATGTCTGTCGTTGGCCAAATGTCTGTCTGTCTTCACAGTGTCTTGTGGGGAGCAGGTAAAGTGACGCTCTCTTTAGATCTTAAGAAGGTGTGCTGTGGTTTTCTGTGTTGCACACAGCTAGCTGAGCCTTGCGGCCTATGAAAAAAAAAAGAATCAATCTGCAGCCAGAACCACAGTTTTTTCCCCCTCCCCCGTCCCTCAAAAGATCCAAGCCATTTGTTTGCATTACAGTAAGCATGCAAAGCTCTGAGAAATGCATTTGCAGAACAGATTGTTTCAGTAGACATCAGTTCGACCGACACTAGTTCCTGTTTTGATGTGATGTGCATTCTTCTGACTTTCTCAGACTGTGGAATGAACTGCCACAAGCTGTGCAAGGACCAGGTGGCGTTTGAGTGCAAGAAGAACACCAAAATGACCAACGCCATCGACAGTCCAACACCAAGCTCCACCTCTGTCACCATGGGCACCTCAGAGGGTGGGTTTGTATGATTACTGATGGTGTTCAATACCAGCATGAACACCATCACAAGGCATGTCATTTGCCGTGTGGTGGCAGAGACTTAATCAGGCATGTGTTCAACAAGTAAATAGTGCTAATTCCTGTAATCGCTGTTGGCCACATTGAACAGAAATCAATAAAAGTCAGAGTTTACATTATTTCGCTTTAGTTTGCTGCAGCTTAAAGACACCCAAGTCCAATACAGAGAGTCTAATGTCAGGGTAATTTCCCTCCAACTGTAATTAGCAACTGTTTCACTTCCAGTAATACTGAAGCAACCCACCTGCTGCGAGAAAGAAACTATATTCAGAACAGAGCAACTTTCAATTTTACTTACAATGGATTGACACACAAAGACAAGGGTTCTGTATTAACACAACTCCTCTTCAAATGAGTCTTTATTCCATGCTAAATTGTCACATGGATTTCATTACATACTGCATTGAGTCATTTTATTGTTGATTGTTTAAAACAAAAATGGAAAGACAAGTGCATCATTAACGATCTACGTTTTCCATTTGTCTCGCTGGAAATAATTTTTAATAATGCTGCACTCTTCAGGTTCAGAAGAATGCCCTTTCCCCTACCCACCGGATGACAGCAGAGACTGGAGCCCAGACTCTCCGGTCACCTCTCACCCGAGGCCTCAGAAGGTCCACAGTGGCACCCAGACAGAGGGACCCCAGATTTCCTCTGCAGCCCCTGAGGCCAGCCGCCTTCAGCCACCTCTGCTGGTCCCAGCAGCACCGACCCTAAACTCGTGTCCCAGCCCCATGCCTCAGAGAAAACAGCGACACTGTGCCAAGTGGGAAAACAGAGCTTCTGTTATGCCTAAGGAACCAGAAGAAGAGAGTAAAACCACCTATGAATCTCTGGAATCAGTGAGTGTCAGGACTACTTTTCCTCCAAACAAATGCACAGTACTTATAATGCACCACAGTACATCATACAAATCTTCTGTGTCTTTCCCAGGACAACCAGAGGCTGCATAAGGCTAACGAGACACTACGTAGGAAGCTGAAGGAGGCAGAGCGAGAGGTGGAAATACTAAAGACGCTGCTGAAGAGACACGCTCTCCACCCTGTGGAGGAGGACTCCTCCTCCTAAAACATTCACACACCAGACCACCTCAAGGGAGACAGGTGCTGCCCCCGTATGGCGGCATGTATAAATCTGGATCCAGTCTTTAACTTCATGCTCACAAACAGTGCAACTATTTTACCTGTGTAACGAGACCCAGCGAATTTGGCATCAAATCATAAAAGCAGGATACGGTGTTTTAGAGTGAAAATAAAGCAGGGTGTTTTTGATCAGTTCTCGATCAATAACAAGACTAGATATTTATGTTAAACATAAAACGGAGGCTGTAGTAAAATGTATGCAGCAAAATAAGTTTATCATTATTATTATTATCATTATTATTATAAAAGATGTCCCACTAATTATAGGAGCAGATTAACAGTTGGAGGCCTTAGATCTCTAGAGCTGTTGCTCTGCATCATTATCCTTATTGACATCAATGCACAGTATGTTGTCAGTGCTTCTGTTGATATTTATTGTCTCAAACACTACACAGTTAATATAGAGAGTGACTTAAATGAACATTTTGTACAGTATACTGGTACTTTCAGTTCATATTTATGCTCGTTTGTCTTAGCATCATATTGATACTTTTTATTTTTATCGTGCAGCCGTGCCATGTTTATTGTTATATGGTCCATTGTAGCAGTGTTGTACTGTGGTGAGAATCAAGACACATGCATTTGTAATGTGTGTAATGTACTGTAAAAACAAAGTACACATAGTGCCATCTGAATTAAGTTGATTCCATCCTTCCTCTCAGTATTGTCCAATTAATAGAAGAATAAATACTGTAAATTTGACATAAACACATTGCCGGTGTTGCTCAGTTTTACCTCTGGGTGTCACTAAAGCCTCATAATATTTCTTCAGCTTACCATGATTATCAACTGTGTGTTTGCTTGGCTATTTCTGTCAGATTAAAGTCATAAATTTTAGCAGCTAAGCATCATCATCTTCTATAAAAAAAAAAGAAAAGAAAAGATGGCTTTGGTGTGACATAAACCTTTTAAGACAGACTGTGCCACCCTGTTGTCTGAGGACTGCCAGTCTGCCCTGTCCCTTGGGCTTTGCTGCTGATAATGAGTCCAGCTCCACAGTTAATGCAGATTGGCCTGTAGATAATGAGAGGGTGACTGCCTGCTGTTGAAGACAGAGTCAAACCAAGCGCCACATCCTTCAGCTCTGTAGAGCAATTCAGCAAACAGCAGGTGATGTCACACTGCTATATTCTAAGTGCTAAGGTACATTTCTATAGTAGGAATGCATCCCTAGATAAAGAAAACCATTTGACTCCTACTTTATGTGCTTCTTATTTTCTTGCAGTCTTAATGACTTGTTGCCATGCCGTCAGTTGGCAGTGAGCAAATACCCTCTGAAAAAGGATAATCTCTGAGGCATAGCAGCAGCTCCCAAGCCCAGCTCTGGTGACAGCTAATTTACTTCTATTTGGATGTGACATCCAGCTGCAAGGGAGCAACACCCCACGTCTACCAGACTCAATTCACACTAATGCTGAATAATTTTTTTCATATCGTGGCTGGCTGAGAGAAAGTGACAGAGAGAGCATGTGTTAAACTCGAGGGACGATGCCCCAGCAAAGGCTTCTGTTTTCCACCGAGGCCGCTTGAAGCTTGAAAAGAGAAATGCGTGTACCCTGACATGTTAAAGTCATCATCAAGATAAATATATCTGTCGAAAATCCATTTACAAACCCAACAGAGAATGTAAACATAATTAATTGTGGAGCATTTAAGCCTGAAGGAGATTGAAAGACATTTCTATGCTAACTGTGTACCTCAGCCCTCCACATATTGAGAGTATAATACGACACTTCAACAGTCTGCGTAATTACAGCAGGCAGAGTGATGATTTATCACCCAGGCATCAGTGTACTTGAGGGAACTGGGCCATTGTGAGATACCCATAAGTTAACCAAATCTGCTAAATGAACACACTCGGAAACTAATTAGGGAAAGTTGCAGAATATTCTAATATGTTCCCCTGAGGACAAAGTGTAGGACAAAGAGATCGCAGTGAGAACACAATGCATTTTAAACAAGGGCCAAACAGGAGGAAGAACCACCACAGTAGTGCCTGTAGGATACAGCAACACCACAGCCAAACTAAACTCCACTAACTCTTCATTAAGTTCGATATACTGTAGTGGAGGTGGGAGAAAAAGAGACACAGACTCACATTTTGTGGACGTTTTCTGGAGGATGTTTGAAATGATCCTTGATGATGGCGGAGGAGTGTAACAAGAGGAGGGCCAGACAGAAGCTAAGAGACACCTCATTGCTCAGCTTTGTCCCCATTTGTCCTTTAACAATCACACAGTTTGAGCTTCATCATCAAGACTGAATCAATTTTTTAGTGCTTGGAAAATGCAGAGAGGAGAGAGAGAGAGAGAAGAGGCAAACCTGACCTAAAACAAGGGTATCGATTTGTGATCAATTTTACAATCTATAGGTCTGGGTTTTTATATCTAATGAAGTGACTTCACTGTATTTGTCTTGGTGGCATACCAGACATTCTAACGTTTCTTTCTGTAGTAATGGCTCCCCATTGGGTTTGGTACAGGCATATAATCTGGCTGGAAACAAAGAAAGCTTACATAACGACACTTACAGGATGGCGGTTGTTTTGTGCATGCTGTGACAGAGTGCTTGTTTCTGTGACTTGTTCAGCACAGTATAAATAATACACATCACGAGAAAGGAAACAGGATGCAGCTTGGAGTTAGGTATGAGATTAATTCACCAGTGCAGCTGTCAGAATGACTTATGATTGACTTTCATATTCTTGGTATTCCTCCTCAAGGTGTGCTGTAGTGGACATTGGCAGCGACGGCAAACTGTAGTTCAAAATGTTGCAATTGCACTGGAATAACAGCATCATACAGAAGAGCATTTGAGTTGAACTCGGTGTATCTAAGTGTTGTTTTATGTGTTCTAAGCTACGAAGTTGTACATTGTGAAGCTGCCAAATTGTATCATGGCAGTCGATGTACAGTATTCCTGCCAAGAACTGAATGGTATATAACAGAAGAAAACTACAGAGTCAAACAGCAGGGGAGGATGAAAAAAGGAAGGAGGTGGGTGAGAAAAAATGGAGAGTGCTGAGAGAAGAGCAGATGCTGCAGAGCCAGAACAACCAGAGTCCCTTTGACAATCAGCTGAACATTCTGAGTCAACACATCGCCAAGACCGAGAAACCCGAGGCAAAGCATTGCAGCAAAGGTAAACGAGGAGGAGGAGGAGGAGTGGCAGGAGAGTGAATGTCCCCGAGTGAGAATCCCTGAAGGTGAGTATCACGGAAAAAAATCAAGCACTCGTCTCAGCCAAATTGCATCTGAACCCTCTCAACTCAACAACTCCATCTGTTTCCAGTGAGCGGTGGGACACAGCTGGTCACCCACTCGCCTCATAGGAAACACAGTGTGCAGGATACACTAACACAAAAATAAAACATGCAGTATAGATTACTAAAATCAGAAGCTGTCATTGTGTTATGGTCGACAACTTGTTTTCACATTTGTGTCTCTCTCTCTGTGTGTGTGTGTATAAAACATTCAACTGTATAATATAAATTTTATTTTTATACTGAAATTATTTAGATGATATAAAGCTACTGTTACCGTTACTACTAGTATGAGACAGAAAATATAAGAGACTGTCAGACATCTGTCAGCGGGATTATAAAAAAACGAAAGTTCTAAACAGGTTTTGATTGAATTTTGTGTAGACGTGGATCTTGGACCAAGGAAAAGTTGCTATATTTTGAGTCAGATCTGAGGTACGGATCTGGCTACTGGAGGACTTTTTGACTTTCTTCAACGTAACGAGATATATATTAGTTCTCTTGTGTGACATGTAGTGGCAGTGAATATTAATGTCGAACATTCAAAATGGTCATTTTGCCAGATGTGTGCAGGATAGTGTGACATAAAACTTTAGATAATGTAAAAGTATATCCGCTCTCTGTTAGCTCAGTTTAAACAAGACATCCACACAATCTGTCTCAATTCTTAAAGATCTCTGGTACAATTTAAAGTGACTCACCTTCTAAATGTAGCATGTTAAGTTAGCACGTTTAAGCACTAAACACAACATACATCTGGAAATGTCATTTGTGTTGCAGATAGTTGTTCTTAATTAAATCAAAAATATTGGACAAATCAACTTCTTAACCCCATGGTGGCGCTACATTACAAGTCAGAGGATCACCAAAGTCACCAGGATTCATCATCTGTGCAGCATGAATATCTGTAGAACATTTCATAGCAATTCATCCAATAGCTATTGAGATATTTCCGTCTGTACCGAATTGGTGGACTGACCTTGCCATCCCAATATAGAACCTATGCTCATGATGGTGTCTATGGTGACTTTGCATTACAATAAAATTATGTTCAAACTCGTAGGTTTTCTATATCACTTACTGCAAAGTCATACAAAACACAATAAACAGAGAACATTACCTCCAATTTACTTTCTCCTCTCATATTCTTCTTGTTTTTGGCAGGACTTTATTGTTTTCCTTGAGGCGAGACCTCTGCAGCTGCTGCATCTCATTTACATGCACCAGCCTGTTGACAATATATTTGCACAGAAAGATATCTCCAAACAATCCTAGTTTACTCCACCATGTGCATTCCAACAGGAGCAGATTCATTGCACGTATCATGGAAGTAGACAGAGAATAAAAACTGAGAGGAAATATTAAATAACCGGAGCAATGGTTTTTTCATCAATGTATTGTACACAGAGCGATGGCACATAAATTGTATCATCTGCAATAACTAGCTGCATGTCCACTGAATGTGTCTCTGTAAAAAGTGAAAATTCAAATTAGAAGTAACATAATACTATAAAGAGAAATGATACACGCTGGCAGAGCAGTGCATTATATTCTGTTATGTCTCCCTGATGGATTAACTCTCTAATTAGGCCCTAGTTTGGAGTTGGCAAATATTTCAAAGCTTTTGATTTAACATTTTGACCAAGGAAGCTCACTGAGCTTGTGATATTCACTTCAGCGCACTGTACTTTAATGCTACAATTAAACTGAATCATGCTCAAATTTCAGGGCTTTTGAGACACAACCACTTTGATAGAGTTGTGAAGTTTTGTTAAATGGACCTTTGGTTTTCCTCAGCAGAGCAGTTGTGTATATTGATAGGTTGTAGCAATAACATAGAGAGTGTGAGACTGTCCATTTGCTCACACCATCAGTCTCACACCTCTCCGTCACGGCTGGCTGAAATAGCCACAGGACTTTAATGAAGGCCAGCAGGCTGTTTCAGTGTCTGTTAGAGACTGTTGGTCCACCATGCTCAGTTGATGACCCACACATGAGGACATGTGCTCAGCACAGTCTAAAGACCAGGATACAGGGACATATGTCCTTGGCACATCATAACGGCACAAAGCCATACATATCACTTAATGCTCAGCGGTGATACATCACCCAAAGGTCAGTGCTAAAGATGGCTCAATCATTCCTTCCCCACATCTACTCTGTATGTTCTTTGAAGGTCAGATCTCCAAGAGAATATGTGGAAAGGAGAAGCTGAAGTGACTGCATAATGAAAAGGAAAAACCCTGACTGTAATCTGGCAGGGTCTCTGTTCAAAAAACCAGCTGCTTTCTCTTAATTACACAGCACTGGAACACTCGCCGGGATATTTCAAAGAAATATGATGTGCGATGTTTTTAGTGGGTGCTGCTCATTTGTACTGACAACGTATTAGATTTTCCCAAAGAGCCAAACATTCTTCAGTGTTTCTGCCAAAATCACTGTGTGAAACTACTATTCATGAGATTTATGGGGATTTGTATCTTGTATAAAATAGATACAGGACGTTTATCTGAAAGAAAAAAAAATGAGAAACCAGTGAGCCTCGGTACCAGCACCTCTACGACTCACTCAATCAGGCAAATGCAAGTTGAGGTTACAGACAGTTTTGTTTCAAGTCACTGCTCCCTTCAAGAAACACTCTATCTTAGGTGTAACCTTTGAAAAGAACAAGGCTAGATGGTTGCCCTTTTCTCTGTCTTTATGCTATAGGCTAAGCTAAACATCTCCTGGCTGTAGTTAATGCAGAAATAAAAAATATTACAATTTCCCAAAATGTCAAACTAAGCTTTTCATTTAGGATGGATTCATCATTTGGATACAGGTTTTATTTTCTTGAATTCCTGCTGTGCGTATGAAACATGCTTTACACACAGTTATTAAACTATTGCACATTTGTATTCCTCTACATTTCACAACAATAACGAACAGAATGATTTCAGAGCAAAGAACATTTGAAGCAAACAACCGTTTCATGACTTGAGTTGACTTTCTCGAATAAAGTATAAAAATATAAAAACTAAAAGTTCCCAGCAGACACAAATTAAAACTTTATATCTACTTTGAAATTTTTTCGTCCAGCACAGACATGCCCTCAGTGAAAGGCAGCTTTCTTGCTAATTTTGTCGCATGGGTGGATCCAGGGGTGAGGCCAGAGGGGCACTGACCCCAGCTGAAATCTGATTGGCCTCTGAAGCGACCCTGTCCTGTCACTTGTCTTTTTTTTTTCTTCTTTTTTTTTTTGGTAGTGACTCAATCTGGTCTTGTAACTATCTTGAAGTTACAGTCAATGGTTCTCACATACAGTCCCAAGCCTTCACACGACATTACACATTCCTGCTCACTTGTTGATTTACCTCCAAACATTATTTTTCTTACTTTACTCATCAAACAGTACCTTATCCCTGGAGTCAGTCGTCTGACGGTTGAAAGTTAATTTCAGACAACTTTAGAGAAGTTAAACGCATCACACACATCTCTGCGTGAGCCGCCATCTGTGAGCAGCTATAGCCCAAAGGGACAGCCAACTGTTAATGTGATGTGAAGCTTTTGCCCCTACAGGCGTCCCTGTAGGCTGACCTTTAGCGTTGTAGCCACTTCCTTCAGGACAGGATAATGGGAAACGAAGGATAAACCTCTTTTATTCTTTCATATTTCAAAAATTGAGGTAGATTTGATGAACAGACTAAACTAAGACATACCCATAGTGCTCATCAGTCATTTGTGTTATGAGAGAACTAACGACTAAACGAGTCAGGGAGATGCTCACAAGGTCAAACCTTCAATCAGCCCACAAGGTCTATAGAGATATGACGGATTCCTGACCCTCCCCGAGCCTCTCTGCATGACAGGAGGATGTGTGCAGATAATGTGAGTGGACAGCTCTGACCTCCGCAGCCACAACTCTTCATTTATACATCACATCACCTGTGGGAACATCTCTGCTGGCGTGTCTGAAAACCTCAAATTCTCTTTCCCCAGTGGAACCAATGGTGCAAAATGCTGCACAATCTGAGGGACAGACCTGGACGACTCCTGTGTCGGTCAGCATTATGGTGACAAAAGAACATTTTAAAGAACATTTTCCTCCTAAAAGTGTACATTCATAGTACTTTGTGTCATTGCAAACTACTACATAAACACATATTTATGCTCTGTTACGTTGGACTTGAGCACGATGAGAAGTGTTGCAATTACTTGCAGGAGTTCCTTACATAAGAAAAAACTGGAGTTGGAAGTGGGCAGAAATAATGAGCAAAAACAAGGTCTCAATAAAATTGCCACATTTCAGAGTATCATTTGAAAAATGCCACATCGTCACTTTAAAACTACAGGCAGTTTGTCATTAGACGGCTCTCATTGGTAGATTTACTTTTTAATACTGTCGACAACACATTTTTAACCATAGTATCTAAAATACTGTGCTGTAAAGATCTATGGATAAATTTTAATTCTGCTTCATTGATTTCTACAAGCTACATAAAATAATGTTAACACATATACCATAGGCTACACTTATTTGTCATGTCACATTGTTGGTCTGAAATTAGGTGTTTGGTTATCGGTGCACTCAGAACGATTTGTGTGCATCCATTAAAATATAATATCAGTCACATCTACTGTGGTGAGAGCATTTATTTTACTGCTTGCACATTTATTTGATATTTTTTTTGTATCAAAAGTTATTTGCTTTCATTCTCTTGTACCAAAGCAAATGACAGTTTGTCAAAAACATTTCACACTTGCAATTAAAAGCGTGTTTCCTCCCTCACAACTGTCTCTGTCATTTCATGTGTCTTACATATTCGCCCACCAACATAACTTGGAGAGAAGCCAGTCAAAGGAAGCTTTACACGGAGAGAACAGCCATTTCATATTTTATCTTAAAAGTAGCACTCATGCTGTAGCAATCTGCACAGGTTTATTACACACACTTAAAGCTAACCACACACCCTGTCCATTGGAAATATATCAAAACAGCTGTACTACAGATAACCCATATGCCGCCCCTTCCTCTACCTATTTGGTAACCATGGTTGCCTTAGGTGTGACACTGTCAAGCTATTTAAAGCAGCTATCATCCCGTACATAGAGTACCAGACACACACCTCGTAGGTGGAAGCTACTCTGTTTGTCATGCTGACATTTTGGCTACGTGATGTTTAACTATAGTGCTTATCTTTTTTATAGCTCACGCAGTGTAAATAAAGAACCAGGCCACACTGGCAGTAAACGCCTCTCATTAAGACATGTTGTGTAGAAATGGAGTGGAGTTTCTTTTCCCCACCTTAGTGATAAATTCTATGGATGGCACTGTTTGTTCTTCAAATGCTACTCAACATTTTTTCAACTAAAATATCTCAATATCTGTTTCGATGGATTAGCACAAAATATTGTAGACATTCATGGTTGCCAGATGATGGCAACTACTATTGGATGGATTGTCATGAAATTTTTTTACCCACACTAATGTAGGCCTACCCTACAAGATAAACAGTGAGCTTATGACTCACACATGTTTGTGTTGCCTCTGCTTTTGTCCTTGTTAAAAAAAAAATCCACATTTGAAGGGGCAATGACTTCCTGAACCTGACTATCTCTGTTAACAACAGCGGGATTACCTCAGCCTAGATGAGTAATTAGTGCAACACTTCTGTTTTCGCTTCCCTTTTTCATGAGTTGAAGTAAACGATTTAAGACGTTGTCTTTACACACAAAAGGCTTATTCCTCTCAAATTTTGTTCACAAATTTGTTTAAATCCATGTTAGTCAGCATTGTCCTTGATAAAGACAATCCATAGCATATCAAGATGCTAATTGGACAACATGACTAATGTTAGCTGACTATGTGGTATATAGGTAGGACATCCCCATCTGGGCCAGTAATCACACAACACCATGGGCCAGTCAATCAAGGCACATACCAACTGTCTATTTAAATACTATGGGGTTTATCAGCCCAGTTGTCCAGCACCCCACCGGGAAAACTCCCAGTACTCCTGATTGCCAATCCACCCATGCCAGTAATGCATCCTCGACAGTTTGGAGCAGATGTGCTGTATAATGAATGGACACCCTGTAGATTATAATTCTTCATAATGCTGTAGCTATTTAACATCCTTTTATAAATAGATACTTGAATCAGTTTAGATAGGCACACATACAGGCACATAACCTCCTCCAACGCTCATTGGTAGAGGTAATAATTTGGATTGCCCTACTAAAGGCTGTATGAAGGTAACCAAAAACATCCCAACGGTGGTTATATACTCAATCAGGAAATAAAAGAAAACCTGAAATATTGTCAATTAGAACAAACATTTTAAAATTCCCCGTTCCTCTGAAACATAAAGAGTAAGCATGAAATATACAGGATCCAGGGTGCATTTCTTTGAAGAAAGACATACGTTATTTAAGTTGCCCCTGTTAGTTGCAATTCTTGTTAATTGCATATCTGAGAAAAAGTTCCAAAGGCACCTCTCTAGTACATGGGAGATGGGTGCGTAATGTTTTTAAAAAAAAAATATTGAACAGTTTTTTACTTAAGCCCCGGAAACCCTCATCTGAGACATATGTCTCACTCAG
The DNA here is from genome assembly GCA_037577475.1 of Chaunax sp. Z400. NCBI lineage: Eukaryota > Metazoa > Chordata > Actinopteri > Lophiiformes > Chaunacidae > Chaunax > Chaunax sp. Z400. The sequence goes on along the minus strand of CM075194.1, from coordinate 14,905,976 downwards.
AATGAGTGAAAATTCAACTTGTAATCATGAAAACAAACAAACAAACAAACAAACAAAAGAATAAAAACTATAAAAGTTCCTGAATAGCAAAAATACCACTTCAGTACTTGGTTGATGTGTGTAGAGTGTCTTGTTAAAAAATATTAGACAGTTTTTTACACTCTGGAAAATAAAAATGATGGACTGATGGGTGGAAACCATTCCTAAATCCCCATCTTCACTGAAAGAACTTTGACTACGTGAGAAAAATTATCGGCATTGTGAGCCAATCAGAGGCATATTAGGGCAGATCATGATCATGGCGTCACAATAGTAAGATTTTTTATTTGACCTCCTGGATCTATACCATCTTCTCGATAAAACTCAAAATCGAATCACCTGTTCCGCTCCGCTGGGCCCACCTTCCTCTAAAATGTCATTTTAATCAGTTGAAAACTTTTTGAGTTATCCTGCTTACAAACATACACCAAAAACAAATAGCGCCAATCACATAACCTCCTCCAACTCTGGCTGGCAGGGATCAAAATGAATATGGCAGTAAAATATGTATATTTCCAGCATTCCAGTGGTAAACTGATGCAATTTCACTGTCCAGCATCTCTGGAGTCAGTCCATCATGTGCCATGTTAAACTGTTCGGTGACTGCAAAGGGCAGTATTGTGCGCCTGTTTTCATTCAGATGCATAAATGTTCAGTTTATAATCCAGGCAACGGGAGAAAAAAACAAAAGCAGCAGCTCCTCTGTGGTGTAACATGGTCTAATTGCTCCAATTGTGGTTGTGATGTTCCTTTAACATATCCTGCAAGACAGTTCTTCCTTTATCTCTTGATGTTGCAAGTAAACAGCTGACACAGTGACTGTGTCTGTAACTCCAGCCTTGAAGAAAGTCCACAAATACTGCTTTCGGATGAATTATGCATAGCGAGGCATTTACTATTCAGCCTACCAAGGGAAAGCGATGTCAATTATAGTGTAGACACGTTGTCAAGTATCATGCATAGTCAGATCAGCTCAATGAAGAAGCTTTCATTATTCCAATCGCACACAATTTCTCACATGGTGTCATTTTTTCAAACTGTGTCGGTGTCAACGTCATGTTGATCTTACTGCATGCCTCGTGGCTTTACATTAAGTGAATCATTTTTCTCCTTAGTTGTGAGAATGGGAATAGTCCTGTCATGAAATAAGAGCAGACTGTGACCGTGCTGGGGTGAAAAATATGAGCTACATCCTCTCCCGCTGCATTGCTTTCCTGCAGATCACTCTATTGCAACAGATAAATGACCAAACTAATACAGCAGAGCAGAGTGGTCATTTTAGGAGCCTTGGACCAGAGTGCTAAAGAGATTGAGTAGTAACAGAAATTCATCTTTCTTCATCTTAGATCCCGATGATTACTCCTCTCCCAGGGTTACACATGTGAGCATTGATTCCCTTTAAAGGCTGTCCAAGTCAACACATGTCCCATGGAGCAATTGAGTGCTGCCATTGAAAAAGAAAACGACATTGCGGCAGAGCATCATACTCTCTGGTAGACTGTAATCATGTCCTGATTGGTCCTTCCTTCATTGTGAAAGATTTGCATTCCCTGTGGGTTTTTTTGGCACACACAAACAAGTAGTCCCTCCTAACCTTTTGATACCCACTGGAATCCCAAGGTTCTCATGTAATGTTTATTAGTCACAACACTTGCCACGATGGCAGGGTGCACTGAAAACAGCTTTTTAAATGGGCCCAAACGGCAGCCTTCCAAGGACCAGATAATAAACCTACCTGAAATTACCGCTCAGAGAAGAACATTAAGAGGAACATCAGGGAACAGGAAAAACAAAACAAAAAAGAGGAGCTTTACGATGCATACATAATGCAAGCTTCATGAAATGAAAGGCATAATATCTGTACAGATTACTCTGCAGAAGATGATGCAATCTACAACAATTTTTGCATCAGCAGTTTAGTTTTATTGCTCACAATGTACCAAATTACTTTTGGCACAACAATTGAACAACTATAATACTCTGATAAAGAATTTCTGGACCAGCAGCTGAATGAACACAGACATTAGGTTTCTGTAAATAAACCACAATCTTCATAGGGCTCACAAGTACGACTAGCTGGGGAGCTACGCTAGCTAAAAGGACCCTCTGAGACCCACTTTGAGGCTTTGCATACTTTTGTGTTTGGCCTTACAAAGTTGTCATTTTTTACAGTAACATCAAGTGCTGCACAGATTCACTTTCAGCACAACCTCAGCTGACTATATATGTCACTTTTATACACTATTATCAGAATCAGAATCAGAATTATCTTTATTGTCATTATACACAACTACAATGAATTTCCGTGTGGCTTCTCTTCAGTACAAGTAGAACAAATAAAAATCTGTGCAAAAGTTACAAAATAGATAAGATTTTTTTTAAAAGATAGATATAGATATAGATATAAATAGATATAGATAATCAGTGCAATATAAACAATCAGTGCAAGATAGCTAACAGTGCAAGATGAGGGGATATTGGACCATAAATCAAAAAGTGACAAAAAAAACGCACCTTGAATTTTGCTGGCTATTCTAATTGGTGCTTTACAAGCTAGTATGAACTGGATTGAACATTTTTATTATATTTATTTTTGAGCTGAACGTAAATCCATGGCAAACTAAAGCAAAACAAGAGGCTCAAACACTCTTACTGAGGAGAACTTGCTACGTGTTTGTCACTAAGACAACTTCCTTTTACATTACACATAGTAATTTCATTCACTGTAATTATAAAAAATATTGATATTGGCCGCTCAAATAAGCGAGGGAAATAAATGAGTATATTAAAATGCAGTGATGCACCCGTAACAGTCAGTGACAGGTGCAGACACCAGGTAACTGACATGATTCAATGAGACAGGGCTATGAGTCATCCCAGCCCTCAGCGAGTTCTTCTGCTTAACCTGCAGTGGCTCCTTTACATGCACCTATTTATAGCTCCTCCACAGCAGTCCCACAAACCACTGACAGACTGGAAAGTCTGGCCTCGTCTGAGCTCAGTGTTGGTCTGGAAAACAAGACCCAACGCTAAATCCTCTGCTGTTTAGTAGGTTTAATGGAAAACCCTAAAGCTGAGAGGTCTGTCTATGTGCCAACATATGCAGCCTGCCTCTTTGACACATTAGGACTTTCAGCTCTGGTAGGGTTGGTCAAATTTAATTGTTAGACTGTGAATAAAACAAAGTTAGACCGTGTGTCCCTGCAAGGCATACATCAGACTGTCATGCCTGGCTGACTCATCACCTGATATACCTGGAAACCCTCTCCATAGGATTAACACGCTGGTCATTAGCACTGTTGATGTTTCAAATAGTAATCCTCTGAGGTATTTTCTTCTTTAAAAATCCTCAATCCCCTCAAAGACAAACAGTACCATTATCAAATCCCCTTTGTTTTCAGGATGCAAATCAATAATGCAAGCAGCTATTATATCTTTCCTTTTTTCTTTACAACTAGGACAGAATCACCACATCAGAGGGAATCTATCATATTAATGATCCCAAGACCATTTCATTATTAGCAGAGAAGCAGCTCCGCTGTCCAAATAAATTATCATTGGTGTTACTTTAATGGAAGTTCTACAATCTCACCGCAGAGGCTGCCATTAATCTGCTCACAGCGGCTCTCTGGAGTGGAGCGTTCGGCTACTGTACCACTGCCAGCGATCTGTGAAGATGAGAAGCTCCCCACTGTCCTTGCTCGATTTCCCTCTGTGGGAGGAAGTCCAATTATGACAGACGTTAACGACTGCAGATGCACACATTGCATTTTTTATGCACTGCTATAGGGATATGTGCTTATAGGTGAAGGGTAGAGCTGCAAAGTGGAGCTTCTGTCTGAAATTGTGCACGACAAACTCTGACCTCTCCCCTCTTAATGGAGCGCTTTCAGATAAATTGACACATATTGCATTTGTGTGTCGGAAATTGCAATGCCAAAAGCCTCTGCTGATCCCTCAGGACTCCCCACGCATCCATTCCCCTTTGCAGGAGCACACAGATGTGGCCAACGTCCAGACACATATTGTTAATATTCTGATTGGTCATTTGTAGGAGGACCTTGAAAAGTCACATGCTGCAACACTTGAATGAAATTGCTCCTCATAATGCTGGCATTCACAGACTGTTATATTTTTCATAATGACAACCTTCAGTGGGAGTCAAACTCATTTTCATTTTCTCTGGATGTGTGAGGCCAATAAATCCATTTTCTTTAATGCCCTGCAGACCGCCTGTCTTTACCACCAGACCTTAACAAATAACTAAAGTTAAAGTAAAGTAAATCTCTTAAATTAATTCTACAAAAGGCTTATAGCAACTTTTTATGGTAAACAAACTGAGCAATATAAAAGAGCTTTTGCTGCGTTTGTCGGCCCTTAAACTCACTTTGCTTTGGAAAATATAACCACTGCCTGAAGGTGTTCAGCTGGATCTGTTATTTATTTCCCCACCTACCTACTTTCTTATTCATCACTACCTCTGATTTAGATACTCTCTCTGCCCCCAGCAGGACGCGATTGTGATGATATCATCCCCCTCCTGGCCAGTTCATTGTACCTCTGAGTCAGGTGGTGAATATGAGGCAGTATTTAACAGTGGCTTGCTGTTCTGCTGTGAGGTTTTTCAGTCGGAGGCTTGCAGCTAGCCTCCAGGTCTGGAAGGAGCACAAGCCTCTGTTCCTGCCAGAATCTGCTCTTATGCTCAACCTCCTCCTGTGTTTGCACCTGAACCTGATGCTGCAGGGATTGAAGTCCCTCTGTTGTCTGCAAACTGACCTCTTTAGCCAAATGGATGATGTCCTCGCACAGCACCGGATGTCTGCAATGAACAAACCACGAATAGAAGTACTGCTTGACTCTTCTTGATACGAAATGTATGCTGTAAATATGCAAATACCTCTAATTATCCTGCAAATATGAAATACCAATCGTCCAGACAGATTTGTGTGTGCGATATGTGTATTTTAGCATCAGTCTTATAGGCTGTCTCAGTGGTCAGAGATGCTCTTTAGGCATACACTTTGTTAAAAATGTGTAATCAAATAGGAAATAATGCACAGCAAAGTTGCTTTAATCCCCTTTCTTTGCAAAAGCTGGGCCAGATCCAATGGTTATAAGTGCTTTGATACTTTCTCTGCCTATTGGAATAGGCTGATCAATTCCCAAAAGTGTCTTAATGATTCAAGCTGATTAATGGGCCTTAAGAGAGCTCGTGTTGTCAAGAGTTGCCTGTGATATCAGCCTGAGGTGGAAAAGTAGACACTGTCTGTTTCAGTGCTGCTATTTTTAAATCAACAGCTATGAATACCTGCACTCTCAGCTCTAATGATCTTTTTGTTCCTCAAAATTACAAGAACGCTCGACAAATAGAGCGTCTGCTCTGTGGTGACACGGTGCCTAAATATAGGGTGGGAAATAGAGCAGTAGTAGGGGGCAGAGTGTGGATCATAAATATTCACAGTCCAGCTACAGAAGAAGATGGTGAAAGCCTGGTCCAAGGAGAAATCTACGCCTCTCATAAACCATGCTTAATGTGGCACCACGGGGCTGCACGCTTTCATGGTGATACATTTCTGATTTGAATGTGTTGTGACCGTGGGCTTTCCTGTGCCGTTTTGTTCAGGTCTTCATTAGAAAATGTTTCTTTGAATCCTGCTGTGAAGGCTGAGAGAGAGAGAGAGAGAGAGAAAGAAAGAAGGAGGAAGAGTGGATAAATGGTTGCAGGTTCAGGTCCCCTCCTCACCCCCTTTTCTAATATACTCGTCTCTTGAGGGAGCGATATCCATCAGACGGCAGGCCTGTTATGCCATGTCGCCTCGTGCATGTGAACACAAGGTGACTCTAGGAGGGATGCAGCTCATCTGTGCGCAATCTTATAAATGCAGCCCCATGTTTCCTCCATAAAGTGTCCATCAGCACCTTAATGCATCTTCCAGTGAAAGTGACAGAGCCTGCTTGCACATTATTAACTCCAGACATTTTTATGAGTCTATGGGACAGAGTGCTCCGTTTGAATAAGATATGTGTCCATGTGGCTGTATATCAGTGTTTTAGTTCCTGGCATAACATTACCGCCTCTGATAGGTGCTGTTTTTAGTGTTTTCTCATGCGTCTAAGGTGGGCCTATAAATAATGTGGTTATGTTATTATTATTCTCCAGTGGAATCAAAATAGATTAGGCTCGGTTGTGCTGTGTGGAATTATGTCACCCAATGGCATGCATGGGAAATACATCTAAATTAATGTTATGTAAACAGTGTTTGCAATGATAAATTGTGGCTTGGAATCATAAGCAGCTTAGCAGAGCGGGGTTAAAGGCACAACCAAATTGGCAGGCTCATGATAAATGCATGGGATTTGTCTAAAATATTAATCAAATATAAATGTGCAATGAATTTAATAGTGGCTTATTCCTGAGCTATATTTGGAACCCATTCAGAGCACGAGGGATGGGGAAATCAAGGTAAATTGTCACGTTTTCTGAAAGAGAATAAAAGCTGAAAATGTGTGAAGAAGGGGATTCTTTTATGTGGTAAAATTTTCATGCAATGTAAAACAAACTTCCCGGTCTTCCTTTGTGTGTTTCCAAAAGCCTGTCTACAAAAATAGTTGCTTACTTCTGTTGGTGTAGAGGAAGGTGGCGCACAGACGAAACAAGAAGAGTTTGGAAATGTCATATTCACGGTCAGACTTAACAGCGCGCTTGCAGCCAATCAGTTGCGTGGAGTCAGCTCAATGTTTCGGAGCCTGAGCTCACTGATACTGTGCGTAAAATCTACCTGTCAGACGCAGCTACGGTACCATGGCTCACCCAGTAAAGTCCGTTCTTACGCACGCGGATTAACTTTCATTTAGACGGATGAATGTAAAATTCACATTCATTCAAAGCCATGACTGTGCTTGGATGGGCAGACAAACCAAATGAATACAGTGATAATGTGAAGTAGAGCGGGAGCTCCGTTCGTCTCCATCGACTCAGCTGCGCCGAGGAGCGATGCTGAACCAAGCTGCGGGAGGATTTTCCACTCCAGGTAAGATGATGTTTAGCTCGTAGCGTGCAAACAAATATTAATAGCCTAGTCTTTTATTCTATCATTATTCCGGGGTAATTTTGAGATGTTTCTATTATACAAAAGAGCAAAACTGTAAAAAAAATAAATAAATAAATAAAAAAGATTAAAAAAAAATAGGAAGATTCCCATCGTCAATAGCTCAGGCAAATTTATAAATGAAATATTTAAAATTTCATGTAAGGTAAAAAAAAAAAAAGAAGAAGGTTTTGATCATCAAAATTATGAAAATTGTGTTTTTGTATGTGCGTGTGGGGGAGGTAGAGTAGAGAGAGCGACATGTATGAATAAACTAGTAAATAAACAGAGAGAAGAGAGAGAGAATGCATTCATGATCATTAATAATTGTGGAGTCTATAGGCGCTCTGCTGAGTGCACATCTTGTCTTGTCAGATGAATTATTTGAGGATGTGGGATGTGGTTTTTGTTGTCTAATGTTGTGTGTAATGGAATTCCCTCTGATACGGAGAGTGGCTAAGCCTCAGAGGTTTGAGAGAATGGAGACTGCTGGACAAGGATTTGAAGATATTGAGTCTTGGGGGCCCAACTTCAGCCACTGGCCCGCATTATTCATGCTTCTCCACATCAAACAGCTCTGAAACCTACTTTGATGCATGAGCTATTGTTCTGGAGGAGTCACAGAGGCCAAAGGTCTGCTGTCGAGCTGCATGTATACCTGTGCAAGCCATGAAATCATTGCATAAATGTCAGCTCTGTCGTTTTTGTTGAGGCACTGATACGAGTCTTATGGCTGTTTGTAACATTTTTAGTATTAGATGGCGTTACATTTTGGGGTAAGAGAATCTCCCCCCTTGTGTATTTACACCCTGTGGCTCAATCAAGCATTTTCAACAAAACAATTTTGAATTAACTTGATTTCTTACTTCCTACTAACTACAAAATATGGATATTATCTTATTTCATTCATAAGACATAGGAATGCGAGATGTATTTGATGAATGAGGTCTGATATTGTTTTCCAGAAGGGACTGACCACTGGTGTTGGGTTTGACGGCTTCTCCTGACGTTGATGCTGTTTTTTGTTCTGTTTGCATTATAAAAATATGAGCCACTCTTTTTTTTGGACCCATCTTCCATTCATTTATCCCCCTCTTCACTTACATTTGAAAACATTTAGGAGGAGACAGGGAGGCAATCTCGCAGACAGTCAAATTCATCTGTATGCAATGCAAAGTAGAGCCCCATATGCCACGCTTTGCCTGGTTTCCAATATAGGCCGCCATGATATGTGGAATGTACTTCCCCTATGTGAATCTGGGGGTGTGAGAGATAACAGATGAACAAGCAGCAGATGGTGATTTTATGGCTCAGACAGGTGAGAGCTTAGAGGAATGATAATTGCCAAACAAGATTGAATATTTTCTGCACTGACTTCATGTCCTAGATTATTACATTACTAAATTTTCCCAGGAGTGCCATGATTTAATAGAACTTCTCGTTCTTTCTTTTTTTTTTTTACCTTTTATTAATCAAATTGAATTGTACCTGACATGTATTTCCAGCTTCCTGACTGCCAAATCTTTTGGATTGATCAAGACATTTGAAACGGCCATCATGGAGAGCCTCAGTGAGCTCCAGAACCCCTTGCTAGACAAAACCAGTAGACACATGGTGCACAATGATTACCAGGATTACCAGTGTGACTACCTGAACCAGCCTTACCACGACAGCCTCATTGGCTACTATTGCACCGACACGAATGGCAAGCATAAAACTCAACAGTTCCTGGATGCCACATCCCTCCATCTAGCTGTGGAGGCTTTCTACAGGCCCAACATTATCCTGTACAAAGACAGCGTGAGTCTTCACAGCAAGGATTCTAAGAGCGAGAGCTTCGAGACCACGTTCACGGAGAGTAAAGACACTGTGTTGGATGGAGTTTCCGCAGACAACCTTCTGGAGAGCGTACAAGGAGAGAACGATGCGAAGATCCAGACTGTGTCGTACGAGGTGGAAGAGGAGCAGGGCCCTGAGTATGAGGTCAGTGGACACGCCAAAGAAAAACATGACTAAATCTTTTGCATATAAAGCATTTAGTTGCATTTTATTTGGAGATGTAGGTGTCTATATACTATAGGTCTCTACAAGCGGTAGGCTGAAACATGGTTAAATATAAATGTGCCTGAAATAGAAATAAGTAAACGTCAGGTTTCTCTCCTCTGCCACAAGCTATATGAGGATAATTGTTATAACAACACACTCTAAGGAATAAACTGATGCATGTAAGAGCCATTTAGCAGTGTTTGACAGAGTAATTAGAATATTGAATTGCTATATGAAACTGCTGTCGGGGCCATATTTTAGCAGAAGGTGAGTCAAGGATGCTTATTATATCTTTATTTAATTTTAATAGACTGTCAGTGTGTTTCAAGCTCATTTCTCACGTTGTTCTCTAAATGGTCAGTTTAATGGAGTCTTTCAAAGTGCAGAGTAATTGCATGTCTGTGTTATATAATTACTTCCTAAGAAAATGACACATTTGCATTTATCTATCCAGGCTATTGTACTTTTTTTGGAATATAACTTCAGTCTACAAAGAAAACTGTGACGGCAAAAGAGCAAAAGTATTTTCAGAAGTGGTAAAAATCTAATATTATCCAGGGTGACTTGTGGAAAAAAAAACAGGGCTCTGAGCTGGCAGAGAAAGAAGTATTGCAACATAACTGGGCTGATGAGAGCTGCAGTGCTTGTCACTCGGAGGCCCAGCAGATAGATAGAAATTACTGCATAATGCCATAAGTAATGCCGTGCTGTGAGAGCATTGAGACTCTGCTGATGTCTGCCTGTCAGATCAGGTGAGCCTGGAGCTAAAGTTATTCCATATCAGTTCAAAAGAACAAATCAATCTGATGAACAGCGCTCAGGTGAAAGTTGGATTTTCAGCTCTGTCTTTGTTCTACACCTTCGTTCCTTCTCTTTCTCTTCCTGTGTTCGGTGCTGAGATTCGTGGGTTTTGAGAGGGCTGTGAAAGGCTCACTTACACCCCATCTTATGCTATGTCTCTAATTTCTATGGACACGACGAAGAAGAAAAAAGTGAAGCAAAAACAAAACAAAAAAAACTCTCTGCCCCGCGTGTCGCAATGTATTTAAAGGCACAGATTAACTCTGAGAATATCGCTGCCTTCGTTTTATGACAAATTCCTCTACGTCACCATTTTTTGTTGTTGTTGAAACTTTAGACTCTTCACTTCCCTCTTGTGGATGTATTGATGTCAACGTAGAGGATGCTTTTAAGTGCACTATGTGGGCTTTGACGGATACATCATTTGAAACGGTCGTATCTATTTTCATTTGTAGAGTGAGTATGAATGAGCCTGATTCCAGTCTTTGACGGTTCCCCACAACAATAATTTTTTTGTTTTTGTTTAATGCAACCCATATCGTTACTGTGCGCTTCCACGCGGTCCCATCCATTGCTTCGATTCAGCCCAAAAACCTACGTCCACGGCTACTTTATGCTACCAGATGAATGACATCTTTCTGACAGAAAACAAAATTGCAGGTAACTAAGAGACAACAACATATTGATGGTGCCACAGTGATTTCCCAGAGTAACAGGGTGCAGGGGTCTGTGTGTGCCCTGCTGTAGAGTCGGCTGTCCTCTCCAGGCTCTAATGAGGCCTCAGACTGAGCTGTGACAGGGTTGTTAAAGGCACTGTGCCTCTAAGGAGTCTCATCATTTATACTGGCATCAGACCCAACTGGGAGTGTGTCTCAACACTGTCAGTAGGACTCAATGCACCTGTCAGCCAGAGCTGTTATCAGGTCTTGCTACCAAGATAAAGGAGATTACTGCTGTTTGTTCTCACTGGGTTATTCATGTGATGTCAGATTATGTGTTATGACCAGCTGCTGTTTTGATGGATCACATCCGGCTGTACAGGTGGATAGTGTTCATAAAGCAGATAACAGAGCTTTCATAATCTCTTCTTGGCGAAGGTTTGGAAAGGGGAAAGCTGAAGTGAAAGCTGCAGTGCTAAACCCACACATCGAAATGTTTTTGCATGGAGACGCTCCAAAAATAGCAGAAGATAATTACATTAAATCTTGTCATTTGGTAAATGCAAATCGCATTAGAAGCTGGAGGAGAAAATAGTAAATACATTGCTGGAAGATGTGGACATTATCGCACAAGTATGGTTCCTTTTTTCTTTGCCCGCCTCCCTGACTGATCTGTAATTGCCACAGAATTGGTTGGTTCAATTCCTATACCTGACATATCAATTTCTAGTGTGTTCTTTCCCTCTCCTAGATTTGATTGATCCCTGCAGGCAGTAAGACTAACAAATGAAACCTGCTCCTCATGGCTGCTATTTATTTAGACAAATATCCGCTCTGTCTCTGGGACGGCTAAGAGAAGAATAAAGCCACGTCCTCCTAAAGGTCACCCATGCAGTCACATTTCCATCCTCGCTGCAGGCACGATGTGCCAATGTCGTCTGAGTGGCATGAGGATCTATCATTCATTAGCCCACTCAGCCCTTGTGGCTCTGAGTTTGAGCATCAAGCTTGTTAAGCACTCACTGCCTTGGACGACACCAGGTGTGTTGAGGAGAATTGGAGGTCTCACATGGTGTAGAAGTCGCCCGGCACATAAACGACAGTGTCCTCTTGCTGTTTCCCCTGTCACCATGCAATGATAGCACAATCCATTAATCCCGTGTTATCTGTCAGGCAGCTCATGGGTGTTGACAGTGGCACCAAATCCGCTCTGGCTGGCTGGGCATATCCTGTCCTGGGTGGTGGTGGTGGTGGAACATTGAGATACACTCGCCTCAAGCTGCACCATTGTGAAGATGCCGAACATCCACCTGACGATCTATTCCATAATCATTAACGTGTCAATGTCAGGATCACTGCACGCATCTTTTGTCTCATTTTGTAAATGTGTAGTTTGTCTCACAGACTGTATGAAGTAGTACCAGTGGTCATGTGGAAAGTGCATGAGCCCTTCCCTTTCTGACGTTTAACTAATTTTGCTTTATCAACCCCACTGCCTTGCAGAGTGACAGCTCCAGTGACAGCGAGAGTGAGGACAATTTCATCGTGCTACCCCCCCGGGACTACCTGGGCCTCGCCATTTTCTCTATGCTCTGCTGCTTCTGGCCCTTGGGCATCGTTGCCTTTTACTACTCTCACAAGGTAAAAGCCCAGAGAACTCCAGACTCAATCATTAACTCTGATTACACCGCGCTCTATTTAAGGTCAGTGAGCACAAGCTCTCAGACTCGGTGCTACCGCGGCCCATTTTCCACCCTGTGACCCTGCCGTTGTCTCAGATGATTGACTGAATAAATTCAGCCGGTTTACTCCGTATGCACTTTCAAAAATTGTTAACGTTGAGCTGCAATTAAATTCTTTCATTCAGCTGTTGCATCCGTGGATGAGAGCGCAATTGTAATGATAGTATCACCTTTCGTTTGCGTAATCTCTGTTCTGAAATGATTAGGCTCTCGCCCTACAACCTCAAACAAAGCACGGCATATCTGTTTGGTTTTGCAACACTTCAACGGTAATTGCAGGGACAATTATACCGGAGCAGAAAATGATGTGTCAGAAGAATAAATAACGGCCAGGCTCATTTTTTGATTGGAAAACAAAACACCCAAACAATACATTTATCACTGTCAGATGGAAAATGACCTAATTGCCATGGTAACTAATGGCTCCTCAAGAGCATCCTGTGTTTTCCCTCTTTTAACTGTTGCTAATACCTACTTATACACTTGGTGCTGATGAGTAACACACCGGCTCATTTCACTCTCTGCTTTCTTTTGTCAGACTGGCAAGGCCACCGCTAAAGGAGACTTCTCCAGAGCAGGAATGAGCTCCAGGAAAACCCTGTTCCTGGCTGCCCTTTCCATCACCATCGGAGCAGGGATGTACGTAGGAGCGGTTGTGGCCCTAATAGCTTACCTGTCTAAACCAGGCCATGTATAGCACTGGGACCAGTTTGCTTGAGGGAAGATAGAGAGAAAGAAGAGGCCACATGGGAGGAAGGGAAAAGAATTAACAGATCTCTTGAACTCTACTCTGCTGCTTCTTGGATGTCTGCGAGAAGAAGAAGTTACATCAAGAGAAAAGAGACAATAGAGACAAATCAAGAATAAACAAGTTTTTGTTTAACTGCATATTGATCCAAACTTAATCTTTATTTCTGTGATGCGACACTGTCACCGAGGTATTCCTCCACCACCACACATCGAAAGAGAAACATTCCTGAGGCGCAACTCTTCCACTAAAGCCGTGCTGTAGTTAGACGAAACTTTTTAATAGCGTTAAAAAGTCAGAGTTCACTGAATGAAAATACTACCTTCCTTTTTACCACATTAGTTGTTTATAGCAGTTTTGTTTTGCCTTTATAGTAGATGTATTCTCTGTAAATACTATTGCAGATTGTGTATCGTTCACTTTCAGTGGGTTTTTATGTGATTGTTTATTCAAGGAACAACCGGAGCAAAGAAGAAAACCAGGGTGATTGTCATATTGTACACAAAGTAGCTGAGCAGTGGTTCAGGGGGTTATTTGTGTTTATTGTGTATCGTAGAATTAATCAATAAATAGCTACATTTGGCATGAATGATGGCCTTCCATGTTTCTTGTCCTCTTGTTCATTGCCTCTCTATATAACCTTCCCAACCCACAACTAGCCTGCTTTTACCCACACAGGCCTCTAGAGGCCTCAGAAAACATCTCAAATGAGATGAAAGCCGTGTATTGACACAAGGCTCTGTCAGTATCACAGTTTCTGTTGTGACTGGCATGACTCTTCGCTGTCTTTTGGCGTCACTCACCGTCTAGCCTGAGGTGACTTTCAGCCGCCAGAATGTTGGGAGTGCCAGAAACAATGGCTGTTATTGAACCAAGCGACAGCAGCACCGCATTCCCCTCCAGGACTCGGAAGGACCATCATGTACTAAAACTGTTCTATTTATCATTCACTGGAGCAGATGGCAAGGTAAGCAAGGGAAGCTTGCACAGCCTGACCCGTCCTACATATGTCCATTTTCTCTATTGCAGCTTTTCTTCAGGCAAGCCTCGAATGCATGTGGCTCTACGGGGGAGGTGAAAAGTGCTGTTGTCATCAATAGCACTTGGGGTGCAGTATGGGGTGCTGAAGTGGGCTCATTCTGCAAGCAAGTGTAGCGCTGCATGTGTTTTTCCTCTCTCGAAAGAAAGCTTCACCCACGCCTGCTCACTCACTCTCCCACAGCATCCATAGCTGGGTTCAGACCACCAGAGGCAAACCGGTTTTATTAGTCATCCACCCCACCTGAATGAGAAACGTTCCAAGAGGCAGCAGCAGTTTGAATGATAACTTATGCAAATGTTTCATTACCGATGTTAACAAAGTCTAGTGTGAGTGTAATTCTTTTTATTTTTATTTTTATTAGTCATTATAGTGTTTCTAAATATAATCCGTCTATCTAAAAGGATCTTAAAGTCTTTTTTTGTCATTTTTAACAAAGTCATGCCCGTTGTGTCACCTCTACTGTAGCAAATGACAAAAAAAAAAAAATACAATGAATAGGTCTCTGCACACAGAATTAAAGTGAGAGAGACAGTTGCAGGGGGAAAACAATGATGAATGAGCTGAAACGAAATTGATGAGAACATGACAGGGAGCGGAGAGACAAAAATACATTAGAGCTGAGTGCTGCATTAATAAGGATCATGATGCTCTTGACTGTTCATGCGACTGAAAGATATTCTCAGATTCTGCTTTGATTAAATACGTGTCACCGCTCTGCTCATGCACGATAGGAGCAGCTCAGTTCATCTTCAGATTTTGCTGAGCCTCTGCAAAAAACAAAACAAAAAAACAATTCATCTGAAGTGGTTGCGAGTACTACACCCAAAAGCTGTGGGCAAAGTAGGCTGTCCTTTAATTTTAGTGACGTTTTGTAGAAAACAATTCTGGAAAACCATCCAGGAATTTCTCTTGTGTGAAGAAAAATCAACTGTGATAGTGAAAAATAGCACTCCTCTGACATATTTACAACTCACCAAAAAAAAAAAAGAAGAAAAAAAAAAGCCACAATGTGAAGATTTGAAGGAGGAGTGTGGAAACTGTGTCCTGGAATTTCAAGTTACTGGGGAAATAGATGCTTGTCCCTGTAAAAGTGGAAAAACTCTTGGTTCTGTATTGTTTGACACATCTTAAATCAGAACGACATTGTTCATTTGGTAGATTACAGACACTTACATGCTGTTTGAAGTTTATCCAGAGATTATTTTCCATTCATAATATCTATAATGTATATTTGATCATTCCAGGGACACTTTCTAGGTCAACAACAGCACCGACGACGTCTCCGTGGATGGAACTGAACTCATGTCTGATGCCCTTGGAGATTTCAACACTTAACATGCAGATATTAATAGTAATGGGCATATAATAGTACTGACTCAGCATTTCAACCCAACAGGAGTTTCATCCATACTTTATACTTTTACTTCGCTGCATTTCAGAGGGAAATAAAGTTCTTTTTACTCTTAGAGCTCTTTTGCTTGTGACCCTCACCCATTATGTCAATAAGATAGAAGGAGTGAGAAGTGTCACTAACCGAAAAAGAAAATATCAAACATAAAAACAAACAAAACTATGTTTGTTTGTTTTTCTTTCCTCTCCCATCAATCATTTGATGACCCTTCAGATTCTCTTTGGACCTGTGGGAGGACCCTGACCCCCAGGTTGCTCCATAGTAATTTTCCTATAGCTCCACCTCACCCAGCTAAAACAGTAAAATGTCACTGATGTGTTGATGCATCATTTATAAATAGAATATAATAAGGCACTTTGAAGCATTTTTCAGAGTAGTTTTACTTTTTATACTTTCGCTACATTTAGCTGACTGATATGTACTTTCACAATTCAGTTTAAAGCAGGACAAATCTGTTTTCCCAACAGGTTCTCCCATATTACTCAGTGCATGAGGGAGTGAAGACATCCCTATACCACAACAGATTCTGTAACTCTCTCTTCCTTCTAAAAAATCTCACATTGATATCAGAGTTAAGCTCATCTTTGAGGCATTTCACACATTCATGCTTATCTGCCCTCACACCTGTGTCGCACAGCAACATGCCTCACTCTGTGCCAGGACACACTCTGGACCGATAAGGGCCCCCTCTTTCACTTATCACTTATCACTCTTCAGCAAAAAGGCAGCTCTGTGTTTATCTGTTCATGGTATTTCTTTTCTTGATAAGCATAGGATGGACACTTTTTGTTCTTTTTGCTCTACGCCTTCCTCAAAACTGTCGTATTGTGCCAGGAGAAGCATCCAACAGAGATGTGATGGTTTTTAATTGTATGCCAAAAAAAATGGAAGAAACAGGAAGGATTAAAGGATGGTAAGACAATATTGAAGTTAAGACAGACGAACACAGTGTGTGTGTGTGTGTGTGTGTGTGTGTGTGTGTGTGTGTGTGTGTGTGTGTGTGTGTGTGTGTGTGTGTGTGTGTGTGTGTGTGTGTGTGTGCACATATGACTGGAGCAGGCGTCTGAAAGTGTCCACAGATGGCCTGCTGAAAAAATCAAGCAGTGAAGGCTTGAGGGTGGCTCCATGGTAGACGGCTGCTGGGGCCACATATCATAAATCTTTCTGGGACAAGGAGTGAAGTCCAACTTCAAGAGGTAACTGATGTCCATCAGTAAACAAGGCGGTGAGTGACAGGGAGGAGCCTTGGCCTGTAAAGCTGAGATGAGACCCTAAGGGTTATACAGAGACATAGAACTCCCGCCATCCAACTGTAATCTGTATAACCCATATAATCCTGGTGCATAATATTTAAAGGCTGTCAGATTCAGTGCCTCTCTTTTGGAAAATAAATAAATTGCATATGTTTTTTTCCAGGGATTGAATGTTTCATACGTCCAATATCAAGACAAATTAAGTCATTTTATTGTTTGATCGATGTTGAAGGGAAGATTAAATAGCAGATTAAATAAAATACTCTTTACTTTGCATTTTGTAGTTTCCTCTACAGCTGTAGTCAGACTTTAATTTATCATAATGGAAGCTCAGAGTGTCGTCAAGATGCCATAGACATCAACAGTAGACTTCAATCAGCAGCTTGATCAAAAGGCTTGTGGAGCTAAATAGCACCATTGTTTCACATATAAGGCGCTAATCTCCTGCACAAACGTGATGTACTGATTATTTCAGCAAATTTGAGGTACTGAGATGACAACTCTTATCCGATGATGGGTGAAAGAGACCTATGTGGCTCTGTGTGATCAACCAAGGACGGCTTATGGAAAAAAAAAAAAAAAAGAACATTGGAGATGAAATCAGCCCCCAGCCAGGACAGATCATTTAGCTGCAGTATCAATCCAGTCTCCATTAACCAACAGCAGACAGCCCCATCACTGAGAGCACCAGAGGAGTGACAAGAGATGACAAATATTGATCAAGAGATCAGATCAAGTCTGCTCAAATGCTTGTAATAACCCTTTTTTTACCCCAGCTTGACAGATATGAATCAATATCAATATGTGCATGAGGCTCCAGCACCAGCATTTTCATATATTGACTGCATTATAGAGAAGATGTGATTGTGAATTTATTTAATACACAGAAACACTAATTTACAAAGGATTCTGATTTTGAATGAAGCTCAACACTGCCATCATGTGGATCAAAAGTGACACTACACTGAATAAAGCCCTCAAGGGTCAATATAGATATAGATTTACTGCATTAAAGGTCAAACATCCCAAATGTTAATATAATGCATGTGTACCTGTTTATATGTGAATGTGTATTTGTGTAGTTATATGTGTCCCATGTCTGTGTGTATAAACGTATTTTATGATAAAGATGTTTGCATGTGTAAGTCAACAGCATACATACACATACAGTACATATTGACATACACCATGGTCTACATAGTGTTATTTCTCACACTCATACAAATACATATACTGTAAAATCCATGTATACACATACAGTTTGTGTATGTGTATATGTATGATACAGCAAACAGTATACAAGCATATGCATGTTTATTTGTTTGAATGCATTTATGTGCAATTACTTTATGTACATGAGTTCCCAAGCTTTACATTTGCACTTTAAAGATTTGTTTGAACAAATCCATTATCATCAGTAATGAAGTACCTTGTAGTGTTTTTATTTAAAGAGTTTAATCGCTAAAGTGTTTAGGTTCAGTTCATTCCCTGCCGGATGTGGCTTTGTATTTGAACAGGTTATATTCATTTGTTATATTTATGCAGTAATTTCTATAAATTAAAAACAGTAGATTGAGACCAGGCTTTCCTAATCTATTTTTTTTACATTTTATTTAATATATAGGATTCATTGTGCTAACCACCAGCTCTATTCTATTACACTGGCTGAGATGTACCTGAGCTTTAGTTGTACTGATAACTCTAAGCAGCAGAGGGCAGAACAACACCACGTTTCAATTTCCTTCACTCTAACCACATCTTGTCTGTCTTCTTTTCTCAGCATGCTATCAGAGCCTCCCTAAAACGGTCTACATGGACTTAATCTCACCAAAGAAATCATATTGCTCTTACCCCTATCAAAAAGAAATTGAATGTTAATATTGCATTAGTCGAAATCGTCCCATAAACCTTCCTCTGATCTCACATTGCATGGATTGAGATGATCTTATGATGGTCTTCAACATGCAGGCTGTCCATCATAAGGGATAGTGTGAATACCTCTTAATATCCTATGTAAACAGCTTGATCTTCAGTAAATCTGATCTATCACATCCTTTTTTTTCCACTCTCAGAGGATTACATAGCTTTGCATTTTAAAGGAATAATCCTAACTGTATGCCTTGGCCTCAATAACTGAATTGAGTTGAGGGTGTGTGGAGGTGAGGCCTAAGTCTGTTTCCCATCATTTCAGTCACGCTGCCTTAAATGTTTACTGAGCTCCATGAGAATTACACCTTAAAAGGGGATGCCCAAAATACAATTCTTGGCATGTTTGTTGCTTCATGTGAGCCTAATTCTTTGAAATTGAAAGAGTGGACCAAAATTAACTTTTTGGAGTTTGAGGACACTTTTTGGAAATACTGCTGCCAGAGATCACGAGCTGTCAGCTTTATGTTTTAATAAGGTTTCGGTTTAGTTGAGGGCCTCACAGAGATCTGAGAAAAATCAGCAGTGGACAAAACTGTCCACATTCATACTCACTGCTGTGAGGTTGTGTTTTGAGCTAAATGCTAACATGGTTACAGAGGCAATGCTGCATTCCCCATTTTAGTTTAGTGTCTTAGCATGCTGCTAATTAGCACTAAACACAAAGACAACTGAGGCAAATGGGAATATCATTAGTTTTGCAGGTGTTTTGCCATAAACCAAATTATTGCATAAATGGATATTTTGGCTCGATGAAGCTAAAACATCTCAGGTTAAGGGATTACAAACATCATTAGAATTCATCCTGTGGGGACCATGAACATCTGGACAAATTTCACGGCAATCCATTCAATAATTGTTGAGGTATTTCAATCTGGACCAAAAAGCTGGACCAAGTGACAAACAATGACACACCTAAAGATGTGCTGCTACCATGGCAAAAATGTAAGAATCTCCTTTTGGTTTTCCTGATCATTTGGTCTCTTAGAAATGTTGTTGAAAGCGAGAATGTAATGACATCAACAAGAATGTAATGACATCAACCAGCATGCCAGCTGACTTGGCCCTGTTGAGGTGTTGCACTATTAGTTGTCTGCTCTGTAGCTTATTTAATGTATTAATCTCAAAATAAAATCACATCAAGATGTATTTTTAAAGCATAGTTTCAGTTTCTTTAGGTTTAAATTGCAGCCTTGACCCTTCATACCTGAAATATATCCGCTCTTTACTTCTAACACTGTAATGCAAATCAAACATGTGCCTAAAAATACACCAATCAATGTTACTTCTTTCAACATTTCCTGTTACTCTGACACACCAGTCCATTTCCCAGCCACCATTAATTATTGTGTGTATACTTATCTCTGTCAACAATGTAATTAGCAACCCTTTCCCCATCTGGTGTCATTATGGCTCCCATCTGAGAACCATTCAGTGCTGAGACATGCAGCAGCATACTGATAATAGTCGTCCCTTGCCCTTTGAAATCGCTATCTGTTTAATTGGACCAGAACTCAATTGTTCAACTCATTAGGAAGCCGCATTCTCTAACTGAGGATGAAGTGTAAAATGTGATATAGATTACAGCCGATGCAGACACACAAATGGATGTGAGGCTGAGTCCAAGTGGCCTGATGCAGCGTTTTATGAACAGCCTGTGGAAAATGTAGATAGATGACAAATAAAGCTGTTAGACTTTGGCTAAGTATTTAAATAAGAGGATGAAACAGCTTGAGAGTCGGCCGGTAATACTGTAGCATCTATTAAAGTGATTTGAAATCAGGCTAAGGTCATACTACTTGAGGGGAGTGCTTTCACTCTTTCTTCTGTCCCAAAATCACTAGTCCCCCTAGTTTAATCTGAAATTGAAGAATTGAATCTCTCAAGTGCGACGGATTAGAGGGACTAACCCAAGCATAGAGCTGTGGATTCTGTCCTAATGAGCCGTGCTAGCAGGGCATCAAGTGACAACAAGTAGCCGCTCCAACTGCAAGGGCAGCTTCATGCCATTTAAGAATCATAGTCATGTCCTAACTATGACGTCGTTTTTACTCAGTCAGACTCTTTGTTTGAAAGAAAAGCTGAACAAATGAGACACAAAAAAAAACGCATTTAATAAAAGGTGATTTCTATTTTTTTTTGCTTTGTATTTTATACATATTTTGAAATGGCAACACAAACATTTTTAAGACTACAAGAAAACATATTGCAAATTGTGCCTCAGTGAAAGATACGTACATATCAATTATATACAGTGCGACAAAGAACAAGAGTTACTTTCTTTCTCTTACAAGAGTACTGTCGGTGGGATGGTTCAGATTTCAGATGTCACCATTTAGTATAATCAACATTAAAATGAATGTCAACAATCAAACGAAGACCTTGGAGACACTGATTGCTCATTGGTAGAACTAATAAGTGTGTTATAACTATTACACTGGTTTAAACTGGCTCTATATATAACTGTGGAATCTATATACACCATTATTAACACTTTGACTCCCACTCAGTCAGATCCTTTCTACTGTGCATGAGCAACGACAATTTTACGTTTGGAAGTAAATCACAAAAAGTGCATTGGCATCTTCTGTGCAGAGCCTCTGACAGACAGATGACCTTCCTCCTTTGACGCGTCCAGATGCAGCCAGACAGTGAGTTATGTTGAGTAAGTCCCTCCACATGCTGAAAGCATGTCACTGCATTCACTCACGAGAATAACAGTCCTCTGGAAGCTGCCAGTCTCTATGGACTCTTCTCCTCCTCTGCTGGACTTAGGGGATCAGCGGTTTTCTCCTCGGCCGCCTGTCTCTCCTGTTTGCCCTCCAGCAGTCTGTCATGAGAAACCGTCCCCAGCACTTTGGCACTGTGCTCCTGTGCCTTGGCCCTGAGTGCCGCAATGCTGTTCTCCCTCAGTTCCTCTTTAGAAATGGTGGACTTGCCCTCTGACCTCCTCTCCTCCGCTTCGGCCTCCTCTGGCCTCTGAGAGCTCAGCTGCCTCGGCGCGTCGCACTTTCCCGTTGATGGGGGAGCTGCTGCCTCCGTGGACTTTTTGTGCATCCCTGCAAAGAGTTGCGGGTATTCAGATTTAGAATAGCGTCTGTTGATTGGTAAGCCATCTTGGACTGAAAATAGCAAGCAAAAATAGTTTCGATTTAGAAAATAAAAATAGATGGAATGATGGCAATGCATGACCGGCGAAGAGGATGAAAGGGCAAAAACATTCTGTATTTAGGACGTCTTGATTAGAAATCAAGAGCCGTCTTGTGCAAAAAAAAGGGATCAGTCCATCACTAGTGCAGTGAAACACAGTGGTAGTTATGCATAAAATAACTTCATGAACAACCAAATAGAAAATACTTTGCTGCTACTATTGAATCATTTAATGATCATAGTAATGATCCTGGACGTTTGGAGGTATCAAGTCTCACCGAGCAGCCAGGGGGCGCAGGACTCCATGATGCCATCCTTGGCAGACTTGAGGATGGACTCAGGCAGGGGGATTGAATGCCTCACCATGGCTCCATACAGCCCATACTCAGCCATCACGGTGCTACGGCCCCAGCATTTCTCCCTCTTCCTCCACTTTGCTCTGCGGTTCTGAAACCATACCTGCAACAGGAGGACAAAACACACAGATACCAGAGTTACTTTCCCCCTCGCCTCAAAAGAAGACTAATAAGTCAGTTCTCTGCCTGTTGAAGCAAGTATTGAAGATATTGTAAGTGAGGAAACTGACATATGCTATTGGGGTGAAATTTGGTCAACTTCTTGGTGCCTTTTTAATTTATACATATTACCATGAATAGCTTGGGAAATGGCTGACATAGAAGTAAATACTATTTGTGATCCTGATAACTTTTTATTGACATGGTAAAGACTATGATGTTCTCAATCAGGTGGATATGACAGAGATGGAACTACATGAGATTAGTCCTTGCATTGGCAGAATGTAGATAATGAGTGAGATGCAGCTACTGCCACTTTAACACAGCATCCTACAGAGGTTTTGGATTTATGACCTCCAACAAGGAGGTTATGTTTTTGCTGGCATTGTTTTGTGTGTTGGTCTATCCGTCTGTTAACAGGGATAGTTAAAAAGTTCTGAACTGATTTTGATTGATGGCCCAAGAAACAATCCATTAGATTTTTGATGGTGCTCCAGAACATCATCTGAATGCAGAATTTTTTTAAGGTTTTTTTTTCTTCTTTTTTTTTTAGAATTGTGGGATATAAAAGCAATTATGAGATTTTTATGTGTAACTCCATGGTTAATTCTTGGAATTCAAAAATTACACAATGACATCCCCATAAAATCCATACCATACACCAAAATCTGATCTGGATCCAAGAAATATTCAGAATCTGGTGATAAAGAATGTAAAAATCGATAGAGCTCATAGACAGAGTGAGATAAGAAATAATACTACTACATACTTGCAGATAAAATAGAATTGTAGCTGATACTGTGCTGATTCAGATAGGTGTATGATTTGATGTATTTTTCAAAAGTTACGGAGCGAGATCCTAAAGAAAGTGTGTATTTTCTGAATAACTATTAAACTAATTATAATAATAATCTGATAATGATCAAACTAATAACCCCAGTTTGATTCCAAATTCTAGGGCTTTCAAGGTTAAGGCATCATATTATGCTGTTCTTCTTTTGCAGATGAAGATGACATCACTGGGTGTTGTGTGTACAAAGATGGTCAGTCCAGTACTTGCTCTAAACTGTTGCAGGGTGGACAGGGGACTGCTCCTTTGTGCAATGACATAAAGGGGAGCTGCCTTGATGGAGGTTTGCCGTCTAGTTAATGATTTAAAAAAATTTATTTACTAAGTATTTATACATTTGTCATAATCTATCGATACGATTTAATTTTGTGTTGATGGTTCGTGAAAAATCCTGGTTTGGATTTGGGGAATCTTGCAGAAGATAAGTGCTCGTGAGATCCAATCAGTCCAATTTATTAGATCTGACAGATTGTGGTAAAAACACTTAATTGATTATACTTCAAGCATTTCTAAGTGCATACATGCTTTCTTAAGATGTGTAAATCCATCAGTGTTTATTCAACTGTGTTATTAGAGCAGAAAATCCAAACCTGGCAACCCCAGAGCTGTTATTAAGGGCTTCTGACTGACCTGTCAGCAAAATGTATCAATTAATTACAGCCAATATTACAGTTTATGAAGCCTGACACGAAAACTGAAAATCAGCATTTCATTTGTTATTTTAATGGTGACTTTTTGGGCATATAGTGTGACTCAAAGTAACCTAACATGGTTTCACTACATTGATTGATCATAAGCTGCTGCAGGCTACAGGTGTGAAGGATCTCTGCCTCCTGTCAGAGCTCATCCCCAGCTTCCTGCGGTGGCATTACGGATGCTTTGACACATCAAGACTCTTCACTCGGCCACAGCCAACAAGTAACTGCATGAGGCACTGCAGGCCGTCAGTCAGCTCAGAGAGAGAAGCCAAATTGATTGTACAGCACAACACGTGATCAACACTCAGCTCTGACGGCTCTGTGAGGAGAGGAGGAGTATAGATTCAAGTGGGGGCACGGATATTAAATTAAAAACGATCAAACCGTTTTCAAGCTTGGGAATCCTGATGATAACCCTTATTTCATACAATATATTCTTTTTTTTCTCTGCCCCTCAAAGAGCCAGTGGGAGCTGCGAGGAGGAGTGACCCTGGGGCACACCGAGGCTGATTGAAAAATAAGTTAATTTCAGGCCCAATCGATGGCGGGCAGGCGGGCAAATATCACGGGAAATTAAACTACCGGGACTCCGGGGAGCAGCGCTATTGACCCGTGCTAATAAATTCAATGTAGTTATTTCATTTGAACTCCCTGCGCCTCTCCAGAAGCCCGAGCTCGTCTGATTTAACTAATTACACTCAATGAGAAAATTGGGTGTTAATTTTATTTAGGATAGGAGCAGACCCTGCCTTATTTATTTATTTCCTTTTCATTATTTATTCGCGGCTGTACTGTTGCGCTCCCGTAATGAGAATGAGATTAAAAGGCACCCCGGCAGATGGATGGTCCAGGTCACACTGCAATCTTCTTCCGCCTTGATAGCTTGATTAGGTCGTTAGCGGCTCTGCGAGAACAAATTGTTTCACATCCAACTGCAGCCTGATGAGAGATGATCTATCCTGGCGAGGATGCTGGAGGAGACGGTCTTTGTTCAGACAGGAGGGGCTCAGTTAGAGCCCATCTCCTCTTAAACATGAGAGCAGAGAGGCAACAGGCCAGCACTAAATATTACAGGGATTTATTAGCACTGATGGGAAAGATTACAGCTGCACGTTCATAAAGAACGAAACTGTCTATAATATTCACATATAGGCTTATAATATCAGACATATATTAATTATGTTTTTTTTATTATTGGCTATGCAGGAAAGGTCTTATAATGTAAGATTGCTTTGCAAAGTGCAATCTCCTCTATTATATTTATTCCAATATTTTGAATGTAATGAAGTTGGAAATATAAGACAGAATATTTAAATTTATACAACAAACACAATATGAAATAAAATATTAAAAAATATGCTTTTATGAACCTATGTAGCTAAAGGCCTATTCCTATTCGTAAACAGCGAAAAATAAAACCGAAAGGCCAGGATATGTTATTTCTGTCAAATATAGCATTTTACAAAAGGAAATGGCTGAATAGTCAACGTGAGAACACTTTCACGCTTCATGCCTCATTCAGAAACTATAATTCACATTAAAAGCTGTTTATAATTCATATAGAGTCGATATATCGAAAATAAATGGAATACATCTTGCACCTATAAAAACTGTGACTAAGAGAAATATTCAGACTCCAAGTGTGTTCAAACAGCTGCACAAAAACAATGATTGAGGGGCTGATGCTGGTATGCTCAGTATTGTTAAAATACAAAAAAAAAAACATCTATATGGAGTATTACCTGTATCCTGTCTTCAGGTAGCTCTGTTTTCATGGCCAACATCTCTCGGGCATAAACATCCGGGTAGTGCGCTTCATTAAAGGCCTTTTCCAGCTCCTCCAACTGATACGACGTGAATATCGTCCTGTGAAAAACCGCAAAAATGTTGACATATTGAACAGAATATATTGGGTCCTGCAGAAATGACGTGGTTTAAAAAAAAAGCCATAAAAAGAAAATCAAAAGGGGAAAGGTAAAATCATGAATGAATGTATATAGATGTCAGTTTCAATAATTAAGTCTTCATGTGCCTGAGTGTAAAATATGAAGCAAACCAAATCAAGCCTGTAACATTTCACGTCATTAAAAAAAATCAACAAGCGATCTGTAGCCTAAATTTATACCAATAATGACAGATCATAATAAAAGACAAAGCTTTACAACATTACATGGCACATTGAAGAAATGGTTCATATAAAAAAAATAACACATTCATTGGTTAGACGATTTATCATTCCTAAAAAAAATAACATTATAGCCATTATTAACCATAAATCAACACTACCGGTGACGTCTTTTCTTGCGTTTCTTGTTCTGACCTATTGATGACTTCGAGAGTTTTCGTTCATTTGAAGAGAAATCCTCGGAGTCTGGATTAAAACAAGGAGAACAATGAATGATTCAAAAACTCAATGTCTCTGAGAGCGTTTCGAATTGTCTGCAGAAATGCTGTTGACACTGACACACTGCAGTTTTTATTACACGCCATTTGAGCTACCTTTGAATAATTTTGTTTAAAAAAAATCAACACATCAACATTAATAATAATAATAATAATAATAATAATAATAATAATAATAATAGACTCAGGGGTTGTGTCGCAGTGAGATCAGTGGGCCTGTTTAGTTTCACTGATCACATTAAATGCCGGCGGATCACCTGAGCTGGCAGACTGGCTGGTGTCCAGCGGCCCTACGGACCTGCTGTGGGGCTGCAGTTGAACATCTTGTGCGTCCGAAAGCATCGACTCCAAAAACGCTGGTTGGCTGTAAAACGAAGGAATTCCACCATGCCCGATTAATCCCATCCCGACACCCACACTCACGCCGGCGGGGCCCAGCAAGGATCTGGCTGCAATCAGGTGAGCTCCGGGCGGCAGCGAGTTCAGCGGGGTCCTGGGAGCCGCGGATGGTTCCTTATTCAGTCCCAGAATCTCCTGGATACCAAAGCCGGTACACCTCGGCGGAGGATTGGTCGCGGTGCTCTTCTGCTGGTGGCTGGTACTCCCTCCATTTGCGCCCAGAGAGGATTTCTCCGATAGATTTAAACTTTCTGACAGCACGGCGCCCTGTTTCCCCGTCATGATATGTTTCATGTAAGGCCCTTTTCTTATAAAACCGTCTCACAGGATGGTCCCCAGTGCATGATCCTCTGCATGGCACACCAGTCCTTTAGAAAATGGTCCTTTTATCCAACAGGTCCATCCCAACAAGAGGCAGGACCCAGCAGCCAATCAGCTGCAAGGATTCAGGATTCCTGTGGATCATGGATGCATTATACGCCCTCTCGGATACATATCTGCATTTGCCTCAGGACTATATGAGTAAACGCGGAAAGGATTTAGGCTACAGAAATAAAGGGAGGAACGAAACGACTTTCTAGGCTGCAGGGAGAGAGGCTGAGAATGAAAATTAAATATTGTGCAGAAAATATTTTGGAATCATAGACATTAAATGTGGCAAATACTGCAATATTAGATTCATACTAACCAACCTTTGGCCTATGTATCACTGCATATAGATATTCTGTCCGTTTGGAAGACAGGCCTAATTAAATCGTCTGTTTCACACCTCTTACTTATCTTTGAAACGCTGCATCTTTAGAAAACTGCCTCAATCTCCGAGAATAAATCAGTGCCGCCATTCGCTATGATGTCTCTCTCTCAAGCACTGGCTCCCACGGATGGATAATTGATCTCCAGATGCTATGGAAAACTCATCACACGCAAATCAAAGGGCCTCCTCTGAACGACAGCTGGACGATATGGAGCCACTGCGCTGCACTGTCCTGCAGCGCTAATCCCACAGCAGCAGCAGCACAGACTACAGATTAAAGCGCAGCAGCGTTTCCTCAGAGGAAAAGGAACGTAAGAGTGAATATGGGACACATAAGGTGTAGGCTCAGACAAATAAACAATTAAAATACTTTTTAGCAATTATCACCGTCTGCAATAATAATAATAATAATAATAATAATAATAATAATAATAATAATAATAAGGTTGATGAATAAATCATGTATACAAGATTAACTTTAGTGATATTATGGCAAAAATGAAAAATGCGGAAAATTTTAATAAAGTTAATGAAACGACTTGGTTCATTTATAATTTTGATAAAAAGGAATACATAATATCATTAATTTTATTTTGCATCTGTTGTTTGCGTTTTTGCATGTTAGGCTTGATTTTAAAAAAAATCTCAACTCTTTTTTAAAACATAATTACATAAGAAAAAGAGAAACATGAATATGTGGGGTATAATCTTATTATTCTAATAAGATTAGCTCCATTTATTTAAGAACATTAAAAATGCGGACCATCCTGTCTTCTTGGTGTTGAAGCTAATTTGAACATAACACAATTAAATCTCGTGAATACAGACTTTCTGTTTTCCTATTTATTTGGGGTACAATTTTATTGTTTATAAGATTGTAATTAATTAATTGGACATTACAAAATAATGATTGGCGGTTTTGTGCATATATGCAAGTGTGGCCTCTTTGCACTGCTTGCAGAGGCATCATCAGACCGATGATTTACTAATGATAAAAACGGAATGAGGAAACTCTTAAGTCGAATGATGAATAAAAGCACGCAAGAGGAAAACAATGAGGAACCAGGCCGAGTTGCGTGGATCTACACAATGCACACCGTGACTAAAATAACCTATAACTGTATGAATGTGACCGCCTAGTATATCACAGTTTGAAATGAGCTGCTGATTATGAAGCAGAAAAATATTGCTGCTGCAATTAGTGCTTGGCCAGTTGAAACTAATTAGGGCCTATTTAGTGGAAATTCTATTAATGAAGAAATCAATGTTATCAGGATATGCTAATGACACATCAGCCTGCTGGGATCATGTTATTTATTAACACTGAAGGGTGTGAGTGAGGATGACCCGTCAATTACAGGCAACTTACTGCCCCCTCTCACTCCATCATCACTTCTACTATCTATCCAGCATGTTTGTTGACAGTGCAACACGTCTCCTCTCTGCATGACTTTTAATAATCCATCTCCTGTGAAAATGGCTGCATGCTGATTTACATGCAGAAGACAGACCGCCTATAAGGCTCTAGATTAGGGGAAGATTTAGTTCAGTCACTCGTGTAGATTGGGTGGGCCATCAAAGACCTGCAGGATCTGACGGCGCAGATTAAAAAGCAAACAGCTGTTGGGAAATTTTTCTTATTATGCACCCCACCGACCCCAACGCCATATCCTCTTTCGTGGCAATTTTTAGGCATTTTGCAAAATGTATGCACGCAGTGCCATCAGCCTGTAACCTTCAAACAGGTGTATGTCTGTAGCGGGACAAAAATTAATGAGCAGCTGTGAGCAAAAACCGCCCATTAGAATGAATATCATATCCTGACTGGGAAAGATGTGATAATGAATAAGAGGACAACATTTTCTTTAAGGTCACAGCAGAAAGAAAAACTGAATCCATTAAGTGATTAGTTTTGCACACATACAGACCTACATGTTTGCATAGGCATATATGAGGAGTTATTTTCCCATTTCATCCCACAGTCTAACTATTATTCACGCAGCATTGGTGCATTCGAAATCTGTTTTTATTAGGTTGATCAATGTGCTGCTGTGCTGCACTCTGTGGTGCTCGATCAAGTTTCATCCTCGTTGTTGCAGCAGGGTGGAGGCAACTTGGTGACAGCACACATGTCGAGCCGAGTCAGGGGAAAACTGAAGCACAGCCAGAGCCTCTGCTTTCCCAAAGCACTTGCAGGGCGTGATGTGATGTGACACCCCTCCCCGTTAGTTTGCAGGACTTGCAGCTTTCTCATGGCTCCCCCACAATGGCGTGTTTGGTAGTTGCCCGTTGCATTGCTTAATTAGGCGAGGAGTTGATTAATTTGCACTAATTGACAGCTAATTTAAGGACTCAGGGCACATCGGATTGACGTTTGTCGGAGCACAGAGGTTATGTTGGGTCAAGGCAACGCGCTGCAAATGGGCGCATGCCCGGAGGAGCACGGGTTTCCTCTCCATATGGGTGAACAGCTCTGCAGGAGACTGACCCGTGTCTTGTAGGGGCTGTTGGGCCGCAGAGGATGCCGGTGCAACATATTGAGGATGTCAAGTCGGTAACCGCGTCAACGCTCCGTGGACAGAATGTTCATCACTCAGTATCAACAAGTGTCCACATGCAACCAAATTACAACAGGTCGCCTGGTTTCAAAGACTTCAAACTTAACATTTTATTTTACCCCCAAATAGTGCGCCTATACTGTATCTATACCTAAATTTAGGTAATTCCTACGTTTTGATGGACATTTGACTGTTACATTAGGCCTTTACAAAGCGTTCATTGTACAATAATATGATCCATTTATTTAACGGTATAGCCGATACAAAATAAAGTCAGCCCCTATACGACAGTATAATGCTCCTTAAACATGCATTAGTAATAATCAAACGATAATAATCTATAATAGGCCTACATCATTTCTTAACACAAAATTTTCCCGGAGAAGTATCCGACTTTTACTGTTTATGCTACATCTCTATAAATAGTGGTACTTTTGCTGATACCAGTAATCCAATAATTGCAATGTATCATTATTATTATTACTACTTTCATTTACATGAGGGTCTGAATACTTCAACAACCCTGCTGTAAATAACGTTTTTACACTTCGCCATTTATTCCTTATATTTGGTGTGATTGAAAACAGCGAGGTTTACTTTCCAAATAAGCCACGAAGTCTGTAGTTACATGAATGTTAATGACTTATTAAGTTTTTTTTTTGGTTTTAACATATTCAACCCTTCTACCAAGTTTCATCAAAATCCATGAGAAGTTTATGCTCTAAACGCAAATGGAGGAAAAAGACAAATCTGGATGCACCCCTTTTACTCGGATCCAATTCAGAATTTACTTTTTCCCTGCTGCAAAACTTAAGAGGTAATTAAATGTGATTTTCTGGCCCCCACCATCCTGCTACTGCAAAACAACTTGCGTTCAAGTATCTGCAAATTCTATCTATCTAGAGGCGTTCAAAGTATTTTTTGAAAGGGGTGAACCAGGGTACGTATGAGAGGCAGGGGGTGAAGCCACTGAGGCAATGGCGGCCTCTGTCCGTGTGAATCGGAAAGACGATTAGGGGCTTATTAGCGGCCTGGGGAGAAGTGTAACTTGTTGGGAGTGAGCGGCCAGAGCCCCAGCGACATGTCCAGCTGAGAACAGTCCGAGGCATTGTCTTACCTAATTATGGCGGATGGACTTCTTTTTGTTTCCCATTCAGCATGCCTGTCTGATTCCCTTTTTGCCTGGCCACTAGCTCAGACAAGGCCGAAGTGTGCTAATTAGAAAAGAAATGGTCCTAGTAATTATGTCATCTCTCATTAGCGGCGATGACAATGAGCAATATTATTTTTATGCAATGTTTTGTGTGGGGGACCCTGCTTCCAATGCTCATTAAATGGAAAACATGCCCTGGTAGACAGGAAAGCGCTCTCATGTCGGAGCTCCTTACATGTCAGAGAGGTGCTGCACTTAGTGGAACCAGAGGCATGAAGTTATCGCCCTGATTAAAAGTCGAGCTCTGAAAACTGCTGCATCACCAACGTGAGCCAATTTCAAACATAAGGCAATCATCTTTTCGTTTTAAAACTTTATTATACAACTTTCACAAACAGCAAAAAAAAGAAAAAAAGAAAAGTAAATCATGTTTAAAAGAGAAACGACAATAAATAGATAACATTTCATCAAAGCAGGTCTGCATGCTACAAAGACATTCAGTGAGGAAGAACAGTTGTAATAAATCATTTGGAGTTTCCATTAATGTGAAGGCATCTATCTACAGGAACGGAGACACTGGAGGGTCTGAAGAAAGGACCTCAGTGTGTGAGCAGTTCTGCAAAGTCTTTGTCGTGAAGGTCTGAACACGTTCAGAACACATTGAAAACACTTAGCTTAGATTCACCTTTAAGACCAACATTTCCAGTTCCATTGCTTATATAAAAAGTCACTTCTTTGGCCTCTCCAAGATGTTCAGAAACTTCCCCCTGGTCATTTCCCTGGCTGGAAAACAAGGAGACACAATATTACATATTGATATTACACAGGTTGAAGACCAGCTTTTAATTAATTGTTATGCTTATAGACCTTCAAGACAATCTTTGATAAATAAAATCTGAGGAAAAACAACAACTCTGCTAGTCTAACACATTTGTCTGCAGCTCAAAACACTTCGGAACTGTTTAGTAATGCAAAGCATGTATTTAATATCGGCAGTGTCACACTGGGAGGCAATTTATACAAACTTCTGTTCATTTAGGACAACATAAAATGGAGATACAGCTACCAAAGAGCCTCAGGACTTGCTTGATTGCTGTCTCAGTGCAGTGCGGTACAAGTACTTATAGGCTATAGGCGTGCCTCAAAGTGTGTGTTTACGTCTGAAATTCTCCAAGAAGTGTGGAACTAGAAGCAAAAATGTCTCTTGTAATTATCAAATACATCTAAAATAAATGCAAGTTTGTAATATCTTGAAGTGTATTCTTTTTTAATTTGCTAAAAATCTGGAAAGTCTCATCTTCCATTAGATCCAGCTTAGAATACTCGCTGTATTTATTTCTTATTTCTCTCTCAATTCAACCTCTGAAAAGATGAGTCCATAAGGTTAATATATAAAATATTGTACT
The DNA here is from genome assembly GCA_037577475.1 of Chaunax sp. Z400. Taxonomy (NCBI): domain Eukaryota; kingdom Metazoa; phylum Chordata; class Actinopteri; order Lophiiformes; family Chaunacidae; genus Chaunax; species Chaunax sp. Z400. The sequence continues at coordinate 14,873,335 of CM075194.1, read as the reverse complement.
CAAACGTAAGAGATGTGCTCATAAGTAGACAGTCTTGCTTTGTTTTAAAAGGAAACACGTTTAAAAAAAAAAAAAAGGACACAAGTCTAAAAGATTGGGAAACACTACTTTAGGTAATACTCTGAACACAACTGTCCTCAGAGCTGTTTTACTTCTTAATTTTTTCTACTATGACAAAGCCAATGCATGAGGTTGGAGAATTAATTTGCACTGTACCTTTTGCATTACAGTGAATTACTATAATTTCCATACTGGCTATTGACTCAGAGACCATGCTACGAAACCCTGCAAATAAATGCACCAATAATTATACAAAAAATGCAGTTACATAATTAAAATTATGACCAAGAATGCAAATGTTTCTCACTTCACACTCTTTAGAGTTCTATTGGCATCTGTGCTGCGAGTTAAACGCATTGTTGGAATTGTCGTATAGTAAACTAGGTTTGCATTGTGTTTACTGCAAGGCGGTCCTACAAACTGGTCCTCACTGGGAGAGCAATCATTGCTGAGGGTTTTCTGTCTAAGACAAACCCTTGTGTCACTATGGAGACACAGCAGCAGCATCAATACCCAGCAGAGGCACCGCGTAAGTACAGTAATTTGCTCCAGATAAGAAGGGGATCAGGGTTTCAGCTCCGCTGCAGTTTTCATGAGCTGCAATGATCACCTCAACGACTCAATTCAGTTTCTAACTAACTTCGTACACCACACAAGTATTAAAGTACGGAGCAGCAGAGAGAGGACGGATCTCAATTTGCATTTGGCAGAAAGTCATCCACCTTCATGATGCCTTTAAGAAGAAGAAGAAATGCCTGTGAGAAGAATGTGAGCAGGATCTTGACTGCTGTCTGCTTGTGTACTGGTGTGAATGGACCCCACCTCTCCCTTTCCATGGTGGCCTGTGAAGAAGCTGGGCCAGTCAGCAATTTAGATGAGTTGCCCAGTGTGGAATGATAATGGTGCATCTGGGTGTGGGGCTGTACGCCACCTTGAAGTGTCCCTCATTAAGTTAAAGATGATGCTAATTGGAAGGGGATGGATTCATTTTGCACTTTGCTGTCTCTTCGAATCACCTCAAACAAAGTCAGAAGGTGCTTCAGATTGAAATGAGGCCGCCAAAATTAGGCGAAGGGAAAGCAATTACATCGGGATGACCCTAAAGCTGCAAGAACCTTGATGTCACTTTTTTTTAATTAGGAACAGTTACACTAAGAACAGCGAAGGGCAGCAGTTAATATTTTAGATTTTTTATGGTGCCATGCTTCTCTCTCTTTTTTCACCTCTTTTTCCATTTATTGAAGAGCCCAACTGTAAAACAGATCAAGGATGGCTTTGCCACTCCTCCGGAGACCCCCTCACCCCGCAGAGCGTCTCATTAATTACGGCTCAGTTCAGCATAACCCTGCTCAGATAGAAATATCATTGATGTCGTCACATTAAAGACCCCATTAGACATAAATCAGTGCTTACTTTATGACGCGAGGCTCTCTTTTTATTAAAAGGAATTATGGGGAAAAGTGTTTGGCGTGATTGGCGAGGTGAAGGTGAGCGCTGTTGTTCGTGTGTTGCAAGGCAAACCAAAACGGCAGCAAGTCATTACAGCCAGAACGTGTAAAAGTTGGTAAGAATGTAATGCAAGACGAGCTGTGACTAAAGGCATACATAGAGGGATCAGTGAGAGAGCGAAACAGGATTTATCTGCATTTTCAATTTGAATGGAATGAAAAAAAAGAAGAAGTGTGGGCGAGGTGGAACAAGTTTGTTTGTGTTTCAATAAAATCAGAACGCAACAACGTGCAATGGAAACAGATTCAGTAAATGAAGCATGTGACTAAAAATGTCCTCTAAGTGACTAAACCTTCATATTTGTGTGGAGTGACAAGGAGACTGTAATGTTACTTTAAATCAATGCATGAAACAAACACGAATAGCGTTTTTCTATTCTGTTTTACACATTAGTTTTCAATTGTTTAAGGACCGCCCCAATCTGCTATTGTTAAATAGCATCCAACCAGAGAATCAGTGCCACCGTTTGTGTATCTTGATGCATCCACCTCCTATTATTTGCATAATGGTAGCTGGTGGAAATGTGCATTCATTCACATTTACTTTTGCTGATTGTCTGTTGTCCCACATTTGAATGGACACCAGGACTGTGTGGCAGTGAGCAATACCTGACCCTTAAAACTGAAGCAGCTAAATGGAATCCAGCCATAATTCACTTTTGTACACCGCTGACATGTCAACGTGTCATCAGAGAAAAAGACTAATCAGTAAATATTAATGACATATGGAAATTCCATGGGCAAAAAAAAAAGATATTAAATAGTTGATTTCAATTAAGATTTGTAACATTGCTGCTTTAAGGTGCTGTATTGATTGTCTTAATACAAGTTATTTTATTCAACACATCTATAAATAAGATATTGTTGCCATGAGCGATGATTTTATTTTGAAAAACGTAAACAGGTAAGAGGTTAGAAAGGCCAAACATCACACACCCCACACACTTCCACACTCACTTCATACACACACATGGATATGTGCTTCGTCATACAACAGAGGAGATCAATACTGATTAGGGGGACTTAGAGATTTGTTTAGTTGATTAGAAAGGTCAATTACTAATTTTGCACTAAGTTAATCAGCATCTTGTTAGGACTGCCATCCATACTAAATGACACCTTATGGATTCTGTGGGCCATCTCCTTGCCCTGTTGATTTGTTTCCAATCTAATTATCATTTAGCACCAACTGGTCTGAGATTCCATCACAGCCGACCAGTAGTTTAATAAACGCTGCCACATCTTACTGGATATAAAAATATTAGATATTCTACAATGTCTGATTTTCATCCATGCAATTTAAAACTATCTCCATACAAAATAGACACACAAAGAAAACACAGCTTTGGTTATCATCAGGTTGAGGACTGAGGACGTGAGGAGTCTGCTTAGGGCTCATGTTACCCCCAACCCCGACATCAGCCCAGTAATCCTCTGTCTGACTGCTGCTGATGGACACTGCAACAATAGAGATTAACCTATATCTGAATGCATACGCTGTAAAAAATGCCCTGAGGCAGCATTTTATTTCTAAAATGTTTCCCTTATTTTGGAAGGACTAAAAGCACACTGTATAGTTGATCTGCGGTGGAACCCAAACGTTTCTGCAATTTGTCTGCAAATCATTTTCATTTGGAAAATCCCAGATGGCTGAAATGTAAATGCAGTGGTGTAACATCTCACTTTCCCCTCGCTCGCCGTGGGTGTCATTGTCACAGCCCCCCCTCCCAGTCCCCACCGCCACTCCCAGGTGTATAAAATGAGAGTAATCATCACCCCACCACCACCTCCATTCCCCTGGCCTCCTGGCCCGCCCCCACCTGCCTCTCTTGATGGCACGCTCCTGGTGAGCTGCTTGCAACCCCGTTAGCTCCAAAGACAGATGACCACTGGAGTTAAGTGGAGCCCTGTACCCCGGCCCTGACTGCACCAATTCACTTTCATTAAGAGTTAAGTGGACTTATCTGACCCCCACTGCCCATCTCTGAGAGCTGCTCAGCTATTACGGCCTGTAAGCTTTATTTAATGGATTTAACATCCTCCTTCGCCGCCCTCCTCCCCGGGGACGAGGGAGATGCCCAGGAGATGAAACACACAAACACACAAGCAAAGACACACTTAGAGGCACACACATTCCGCCCAGCGCCCCCCACCCCCCGGATCCAGCAACACATACACATGACGCTCATGTTTGTGTTCAAAATTCAATTACCCACTTATTGATACTTCACAGGGATATTTAAGATGCAGACACAAGCTGTGATTTCCCAGGGGAGCCACTGGTTCCTCTTTATGTCCCAACTGAGAGGGGCCCACCCCTCCTCTCCCCTCGCCTCCTTCTCCAATGTATTTTCGCCTGGCTGACACACGCACACACACACACACACACACACACACACACACACACACACATGCACATTCACACACCAAAACAAACACATCTGCACCTCCCAACCCCTGCCCGAGCCTATGTCTGTTCAAGAGGTGTCCTTATTAATAGGCAATCAGTCAAAAATCATTCATTAAAAATCCGAAAAGGTTTTACACCCGCGCTATGATTAGCTGGGAAAGAAAATCCAATGAATTCCTAATGCCTTTATGGAAATGAGGTGTCATTTCCGATCTGCTCAGGGAGGCGGCAGGCAGGCATGGAGCAGTGTGTGTGTGTCGGTGTGTGTGTGTGTGTGTGTGTGTGTGTGTGTGTGTGTGTGTGTTAAGCTCTGCCTGCCTCTGCTTTCACACAGCTCTGAGACCGATCCTGCTTAAGATATGGACAGGCTCCATCAGATACAGCTGCATCCTGCTACAGCGAGGAAGGAGACACTTGTGTCATTCTGCTGAAGTTTTTTTCAACAACGGGCCATCTCTATAGCAGCAGCACTATTATGAAATATCGCATATAATTAAAAAAGACGGGAGCCAATTTGAGAGAAGTAACCAAACAAGCCCCAAAGGTTACGAAATAGGAAGATTAGAAAAACTGAAACACTCTGTACCCACGTTTCACTTTCCTTCAGCAGAGCTGTGACCTTCAAAGAGACGCGACACAACAATACCATTCATCACAACTATACGGGCCCAAACAGAGACAGGAGAGGTGAAAAGACGAGCACAGAGGAGTAGTGGAGGTGAGGAGGAGGAAGGGTAGCGGCGAAGGGGAGGCATCCCCTGTTCCTCATTCAGCGGCTGTCAGCTCAGGCACTTCATAACCGGCCGCCCTGCGGTCAGCCTGCCTGATGGATTGATGGAGGCACATTAGCACCAGTGGGGCCCAGTGAATGCAATCATATTCAGCAGCGGCGTGCTTCTAATAGGCCAGAGATTGATCCTAAGGCTGAGGAGGAGGAGGAGGTAGTGATGGTGAATGTGGGGGGGGGGGCATTAGGAGCTGTCAGGCAGGGCGACCTCCATTCTCACCTTCAAATAGGGAGACGCAACATGGGTCAGCTTGGGTCTACGCTGAGTGGCATCACAGTGGGAACAGGTGCTCCATGAGAGACAACAGGTGGTACACCCACAATGCATTGAATGATGCTGCTTATACTAAGAAATTAAAGTTTGTGGTTGTTATAATAGGGTGATGGCACCCTCATGTTTCCAGTGCTTAAAAAGTTAAGGGACATATTTTGCTTTTATTTTTAAATTTTTTTTTTAATGTCTGAGTGAAAAGAACAGAATTCAAAAGAATTCCCTGTGAACTCTTTTGTAAAACTACAGTCAATATTTTAGCATGACTACATTTGTTGAGAGGTGGCTTTGTCAAAATGATCAGCTAATGCTACCCGTCCATCGCAATAAACTGGAACATCTAACGTTGGTATTTTTCCTCTTAAGACTTGATTTAAGGACCCTTATCAATGTTTAACTTGTTTGATTTTATTTTGAAGGGTAAATTTATTGCTTTTCTTCAACCCATGACAGCAGAATTTTATTAAAAGTCAACAGCTTAATTATTGGGCCCCATCAATGTCTTCAGACTTTTCTGATGTCTTAGGCAATCTATTCAACCATGTTGTTTCCTATTGTCAGTAGGAAGCGCTAAGACTGTATCTGAATTCTGCCAAACAATGTTTGAAAATGTATATTAGCGTTTCAGCGACTTTCTGTTTAATGCTGAAATATTGAAACTTGCTATCGAGCCACGGACACGCTCTTCAGAGAAAACGCAAAAACTTCATCATCATAAATGTTTTTATACTGCACTGACCCAGTTTGAAGTTAATCTAGTTAATCCTGTAGAAGGAATTTGTTTAAGTATACAGCATCTGTGAACCGGTAAAAACAAAATGGCCAACTTCCTGTTGGGATTAGGCGATCAAAGATTTGATGTGTATGTCTGCTGGTTTTCGTAAGCCTAGCTGAAATGTTCAGTGAGGGCTACTTCTTTGAAACTTTGTAGGGGGCATGATTGAACCAATTTGCCAAAACCAACTTTGAGACGTTGCAATTTTTCATCACATTTGACGAGAGTGCCAATTTTCTCGAGTGTTCCAGTATCCCAAGCCCTTACGAATGAGTTGTCTAAGCAGAATAATTAATTCCACCAAAGCAATAAGTTCCTTGCAACTTCGTTACCAGGGACCAACCTAATTAAAGATCAGAGCCGACAGACAGGAACTTTTCCTAATTAACAACACATCCTGGAAGTACAAGTGTTCAATGATATTCAGTTGCCTCGAGCCTACGACCGTGATAGAGCACCATTCACCAACTCTAGCAGTTTGCTGGTCAGTAGCTCAGGCTGTCCTGAACATCCCAGAGGAACACTCAGCTTTCAATTACCTCCAATAACAGCACTTATCACAGTCCTCATCTTTCCCCAGAGACTTTGGGCTTGATGCCCGCACTCAGTGGCCCACGACAGGGGCATTCATCATGGGGTGGAGGAACAGCTGGGGCCTGAGGAAGAGGCACGCGCCAAGCCCCTCAGGGACTAGACCGGCCCAGCGTCACACAGCCATTATTGGAGGTGCATGTCAGAGGAGGGGGGGGGGGGATTAAGGGTGTATTATATCTCCCCTACATATCCATGTTAATGAATATACAAACATGAGTATGCAGCAGTATGTGCACAGTGCACAATTTACAAATAAAAACCAGAAACCAACCCTTGTGGTGCTTAGGTGTAATCTAGGCACAGGGTAATGGTGGTGTTGTAATAATGTCTGGTGCAGGTCCCCTTTCTCACTGCAGCGGGGTGGGTGAGTTTCCACTGCTTGATTGTGCTCTGCCCATTAACCAGCCTCCTCCTTAATGGTCTACATGTTGGAGGGGGAGGGGCAGTAAATCCTGTCCCCTGCCCTCACTCTGCCGCGCCTCTGCGGCGTCTCGTTTACGGGTACTGAAGAGTGCACAAACATGATGAAAAAGTAGCTGAGATTTACAAGGCGTCCCCTGACAGCCAGGAAAAGGAGAAAATTAAACCAGAGAGCATTAAACAGGCACCCATTACAGGGCTGCTCCGACACCAATAATAACCATCATTGTGTCCTGTCATCCAGAGGTACACGACATGATTGCAAAACTTGCAGGCCTGCACCTGTGACAGCTAACATCTTTATACCAACCAGATTACATGCTCCTCGGGAAAATTAGACATTTGTTACACCAAATTTGTGCTAACATTTTTTTTGCGACTTGCAGTCTATACAAATAAAGCACATCCGACAGAATCTAAAGCCTGGTCATACATAGTAATCTAAGCTTTCCTGATTCAGGTGGCGTCTCTATTTAGACATTTGAACATCAACATTGCAGCAAATATTCAATATTTCAATCACCGTGGAGTCAAATCATGTTATCGTCAATGTATGTTTGACACCATTTAAACCAAAGTACAGGATGTCTTTATGTTTTTACAAGCAAGACCGTGCAGCGTTGCATTTAAACACAATGTTTACATCAGTTCGTATTGATTGCACTCTGTACAGGCATGTTGGTTGACTTGAACTGACTTAGAGAAGAAGAAAAAAAAATCAATGTTCGTTTATTTATTTCTATGCTGGTAAGACGGGGCCACAAGAACTCCACAGTTCTTCAATGCTTTTGTGGTTTTTCACTGGGAAAATAAATAACCGTTTTCCCCTTAGGAAAACATCAGCACTTACTGCAGTATATCTCTCTAATCCACACTCCACAAGGATTATGACAATGGAGGGAGTCATGAACGGATTAAAAACCAGATTTTGCTTCCATCAAATGCTCGGCCTCTTGTGTTTGCTCTTGTGGGTAAACCCTTGTTTCTTTACCTTTTCCAGTTTGACAAAATTAACCAGTTCAACCGTAATTTGACCAAATTAAGGCGTCCAAGTCTGCTGTTTCACAAAAATGGAAAGTCGGTTCTACATGTCAGAGTTTCAGTGTCAACATTACCCACTCTGTCTTTGAATAAAAACATACAAGCCTTTGTGCAGTCAGACTGTTTGGGTTTTGAGTGTGAAAGTCCCCAAGGATGCTGTGAAATCCAATAGCTGATGCAGGAAGGCCATGAGCACCATCTAGTGGTAACATCCGACCAACTGTGTGGCTTGCAATTAAACTCGACTCATCTTTTGCAGCTGATCTCTGTGCGTTTGCAAAGTTTACACCTTAATTAATGAAGTGTTTTAACATAAAAAAACACTTAAAAATCATGGCATTTTTTTTATAAGCACCTCGATGTTAACACCTGACGTTCACAAGTACTCACATTCCTCTAAGCCCAGCTGGTATGCAAGGTTCTGAAGTCCTTTGACCTTCTCCATCAGGTTGGCTGTGGTCAGACTACCCAGCTCTATGGAGGGATAGCAGAACTCATTATGAAAGCTCTTAGCTGCATGTAACTAGTTTGATCAAATTGTTATCCTATTTGACTGGATTATATATTAAGGTCATTTCTTTCCACAGTTTTCTAAACACCAAATGTTGCAGGTACACAGAAAAAAAATAAGGAAAACAACACTTACCTTTCAACATTTCAATGTCCTCACTCTCTAGTTCAGCCATCCACTTGGGGGGCGAATTAGTGATGGGCTGTGATGTAAGACAAAACAAAGGTCTCAGTTCAAATCTCATGAAAGATTTATAGATCGGACCTTTGTATTACAGTATGCTGAGTCTATTTAATGATTTTGTACATAAAATCAAATTGAGCCACAGTGAATCCAACTCACATTTTTAAAAGATGCAGCGAATTCTGCTACTCCAGGCACTGTGTGAGAGATTACAGGATAGCCAAGATTATCACAAAATTAAAACACAATTAATGGAATTAGAGAGGAGCAACGGGAATGTAAACTTACACTGCTCTGGCCACAGGTCTGGTGACGCTCTGTCCAACTTCTCAAAACTCAGCAAAGAGGACTCAAAATCATCACCTGCACAACACAAAACATGTTTGTGTTTTTTTGGGATATTTTATATGGAAAATAAATTCAAAATTGCATATTAGTAAGCAGAGTTTTGTACAGAATACATGTGTGACATAAACATTTATTGGTGGTTTTATAAAAAGTACCGTGTACATTTGTTTTTATGCAATTATACCTCAGAACAACGAAAGATGAAACATTAATTATTAAAAAAGGCAAAATGTCATTATTAGGGTTAAACCAGTTCAACTGGCCTTTTACTAAAACACTGACTTTAACCTTTGATCTGACCTACATTACAAAACCTTTTGTTTAAAAAAATAAAATAAAGTATGTTTCATTTAATCATTTGAATGTTTGAGCATTCTATAATTAATTTCTTCATCAAAAAGGATGACAGAAATTAATTAATAGGACAGAGTTAGTAAATTTCATATACATCATCATCAGAGTCTTGGGATTTGTTCCTTCACTCCATGTGAAAGCAAATCTCATCAGACAAATTACTGCTTTAATTCACAACACAGGTTTACTGGCATTTTCTCTGGAATATTACAAGGTGTTGAGGAGGAGAAAACGGCAGTGCAGATTTATTTGAATATCAATCACTGCTCCCATTTCTAAGATTGCATATTTTCCTTACTAATTAATCTGATGATTATGTTCACAATTTGGAAATTTGGAAAAATACTTAAAACAATTTCCCAGAGCCCGAAGGGATGTCTTCAAATTGCATCACACATGAATACTTCATCTGCTTTACCCCAGTGATCAAAAAAAGTTATTCCTTAATCTACATGAAGGTTTATATGTTGATTATATTTCTGCAAAGTAACAAGTCACCTAAGTTATCAAAGAAAGAATCTGTCAAGTAACTTCATTTATTCAATAAATGAAGAGGACTAAAAGTACAATATTTTCCTCTCAAATGTAATAATAATAATAATAATAATAATTAATATATACATGACTATATCTTATACAATTCGGCAAGTGACTATGCTTAGACAAATGCAGCTTAATGAAGGCATGAGGACAACTCAGTTTAATGTTTTATATATGTATATACATAGTACTAGTAAAGTACAAGAGAGCTTTACTGTAAAAATGTCAAATAAAAACCCAGTACCTTTATTCGTCTGCAGTAATAAGAATGACAGCTATGAGCAAAGCAAATTGTGAAAAGAATAACGCCTGTAAAAACCACAAGTAAACACTTAATTACGATGTTATGAGACAAGACAGAGGAACTGTTACCCATAGTATGAAGAAAGCTAATCAGGGCTGTGTGTAGCAAACTTCAAGGTATGGCTATATTAGCTAGCAGCTGATACAGTTTGATCTCTATGTGTCAAATCGAACCATGATTCAAGTTGAAATCTGACGTTGTGTCTCTCTATACACAAACACAACACCGGGGGCTAGTGAAGGCTTTAGCCAACAGAAAACATCTCCAAACCATTCAAATACAGCGACAACGTGTGTATTCTGTCATCTCTGGATGTTCGTCTAACGCAGCGAATGTGTCGCTATCGATTTAATGTCCTTAGGAAAGCCAAATTTTGTTTATACACCGCATAGCAGGGTAAGGAATTAGAATTTACCTCCATTTGGAGACGCCATCTTCAGAATATACACGTGATGGATAACAACCAATCAAAAGAGCCGCCCTCGGAGAGGACGCGTAGCGGCGTACTTCACAAACAAGCCACCAGGGGGCAGTGTAGAGCACCCAGCATAAAGGTGAAACTACACAATATGCTCATCATACGTTCACAGGATAGCCATGAATGTTTGTAGAGCTTCATGCAAAGCAACATATTCTCTTCTATAGAAAATACATAGATTCCTTATTTATAAGTAATATCATTAAATCAGACTTCAAAATCAGACACTTAAATAATGGTTTATTCAGTGACTTACAGTAGGCTTAGTGTGAAATTTTTTTTTTGCCACTGCTGTGAATAACTGACATGAAAAATTCAAATTCCAAATGAAGTTTGAGTTTCATGGTGTATCATCTCATGTCACGCCAATATTCACAAGACCAGTCCCAAATAAATTAGGATTCACAGATAAAAATCAGAGCAATCGGAATTGGCCTTTTTTGGTTGTTTTAGACAGCTCTTCTGTTGCTGTATAGAAAAGGTGATGTTTAATCTCGAAGTAACTATCTGACTATCCAGCCATTCATCTTCTATAACCATTATCCTTAGCAGGGTAGCGGGAGGACTATCTCTGCTGACATTGGGCAAGTTTAACACAGGGATGACACAGAGAGTAAACAACCATTCACATCTTGTGATCAATTTAGAGTCCCTGATTCACCTATATTGCATGTTTTTGGACTGGGAAGTCAGAGCACCAGGTTAAATGTTGTTGACAAAATTAAGGCTAAATATTGATATGAACGTAAGTAAGCATGGACACAATTATACATAGTATAGGGTACATGTGATGCTGAGATTCAGTTCTTCTTATGAAAACAAAAATATAACACTTTCTCCTTTCAGGCACTTTAGCTTATTATTTTTGACATACAGTATACAAATATGCACACAAGTCCGAGAGAGTGAGCTGTGTTGAGAGTTAAGGCAGCTTTGTGATGCTTGATGTCACCAATTAAGATCTTTATTTTCAAGTCCACAACACTCTGGCTCTCATTTTGCACTGACTCAGCGACTTCCTTATGAAGAACTCTTTACACACAACAGACTAAAAGCTGGAAATGTTGTGAGACACAAAAAACTGAACAGGTAGACTCTACAGTAGCGTGGACAGTTAGTGGTGTCTTTTGTAAAAACTCTTACATGAATCTGTATCATGTTCAGAACAGTCGTTATACAACACTAAGTTGCTATGCTGCATAAAACAAATAAAACAGAATATGATATTTGATTATCAGTTTTGCAAAAGGACAATATATTTCATGTTTTCCTCATTAACTGAATTTTTGCAAATATATGCTTATTCTGAATTTGATAGCAGCAAATTGTTTCAAATGAGTTGGGAAAGGGGCAACAAAAGATTGGGATTGTTGGGGAAGGCTCCAAACCTTTCAGGAACATTCTACAGGTAAACAGGTCGACTGGTTATAGTGAGCATGTATGAAAAGGGGCATCCTCGAAATGCTCAGTCATTCACAAGCAAGGATGAGACGATGTTGACCACATGGTTGTGTATGTGGTCATTAACACTTTGCTGATAAACTCAGTTAATTAGCAAATGATTGCATTCTGTGTGAATTCACGTTTTACACCACATCCAACTTTTCTGGAATCAGGGATGCAAATCACAACATCAGTTTCTTCTTCTTCTTCTTTTTTTTTTTTTTTTTTTTTTAAAACTCCCAGGTGTCCTTCCACTTCAGGCCAGCCATGGCGCTGCCCGGCTCGTGTGCCAGAGGACCCGTCATGCCATAGGAGAGTGGATGGAACAGGTAGAAACTGACAAACAGAAAAATGTACACAATGATTTACTCAAAGTACAAGAAAAGGTTGTTTAATAATAGGAATAGTTGGGGAAGGTTCAGAGAATCCGCCTCTATACCTCAAGCTTATTAACTGGTTATACCTCCTTTGTAATGATTAAAAGGAAACAAGATATAACAGACCATTTAGTGAGCTTTAGATTTTCTTTAACTGAAACAGAGCTAAGATACTGTTTCAAGCGGTCCAGTCTTTCTCCTAAGCTAAACTAACTGCCTACTGCTTTGCTTCAAATTTAACGGGTACGAATCATCTGATCTAACTCTCAGTCGGGAAGCAATAAGGATATTTTGCAAAATACAGAACAAGTATGTTCTGTGAGAGAACATACTTGAGAGAAGAAATGAGAGAAGAAAGTGCAGAGATGTTTTTTGGGGGCGTCTGAAAGCACCAAAGGAAAGTGGCTATATAAGATGAATGTGCTGCACAATTAGCAGAATGCAACAGACAAACACTTTTTATGAGTGTAACAATGAATTACAGAAAAAAAAAAACCTTCACAGTTATCACTCTGCTATTCATCTCACCTGTAAAGGACACTAAAAAGAAGCACCATCTGCCCGACACTCTGCAGCCAATCACAATAGGGAGGGCGGACAAGCAGGTCAGAGCTTTTTAATAGAACGTCCAATGTAATTCCTGTGAAAAATAAACAAAAGGCTTTAACAGAACCCCCGGCGTGAGTGGTTTTCAAAGTCTGACACTGTGGGCCCTCCATCAGACAAAACCGTGTAAACAAAGAACATTTAATTGTTACTCTTTGTACTCCAGAACTTGATTCTAAAGCAAGTTCTGGAGTACAAAGCAGCACATTTGTTCTCTTATTTCTAAGCAGATGAATGATTTTATCACGTTGACTCTAAAAATGTGTGCATCATGTCTGTCTATGTGTTCACATTTGTTTTGTTTTTTAAACAGCTACAAGTATTTTAATTGTCAACTCTCCCTCACAGTTTTAAAACCTCTGGTCTGTATAATGGAAGTAGCTAAACTGCAGTGGAACTTGGTACCTGTTAGCATGCTGTTGAAGAGCATTGCAGGGAAGTAGTGGTGGTAGTAGAGCACACGGCCCATAGTATAGAAAGGTGCATAGTGTAGCAGCCAGCCAAGAAGCAGCAGCCCTCCGACTCTCTTAAGAACGTGACAATGCTCTGGGGTACAGAGCAGAGTACAGAATTTGATGTTTCAATTCATCTTTTTTTTTTTTACAGTTGTTGCAACCATGATCAGCGGTGGTACGAAATGAATCATCATACCTATTCTTTTGTGGCCCAACGAGAAGCCCCTCTGGAGGGCTATAGACGCCACTGACACCATGATGAGATACAATCCCAAACTGGCCAGGTTCACCCACCACACCACCTGAAGAGCAGAGTTTCATCACGAAGGGATTAAAGCGTGTTCATCAGACAAGTGCGACGACAGGAAAAAAAATGAAGCAAGCTTAAAGACAGACTTACAGGGTTTCCCAGCAGGTAAACACGATAATCTGTGTCATTCACCCCAGAGAACCTCAATCCCTTCGCACAAATACACCAAGAACATTTGTCATCATAAGGTATTATGCATATCATCTACAAAAATAAACTTTCAACATTAGATCATTCAGTGCACCTGATAGTTGATGGGCCAATGCCAGGGTTTTGAGTTTATCTCATTGTCTTTGGGTTTCAAGCCACTATTACCCTAAAAAGACAAACAATGACGGATTTCTTGTCATTTCCATTCTTAAGGCACATTTGGCTTAACGTCTTTTCTTTCTTACTCTTATCATGACGATGTGGGACTCCAGTAAGATCTCCAGAAAATGGGGCTTCAGCACAGACAGACTAATGTTGGGCACTGCCAAAACACACGAGAGAAGAAGTTACATGTTGTTAATGTTTAACATCATGGAGTATAGGCGCACGAGGACCGCGTTCATCGTACATTTGGGATTGATGTGATCTTCGATGTTCCACTGAGAGCTAGGCGTCTCCTTCAGGTAGGGACTGCAGGTCACTTCCACCTGTTCCCAGCCCCTGAACACAAACACAACTTGTGCAGTTAGACTGTCTGTACACATAATCGAAAGGAGTCGAAGTCAGAACAGAGACGAATGGTTTTACCACTTTGGGAGAGTCTTGCCGGAGGAGAAAAGCACACAACCGGTAGCTCGGTGTAGGAAGCGGACTTTGCTGCGCAGCACCTTCACCAGGTCGCCCTTCCGACCTCCACACACCTCCACCTGCCACTGGTCATTGGTGTCACCTGTGCCATTCTAAGAAAAAGGTAAACGGTGAAGATGTGACATGCAATCGGAATCTAATATGTCATTCATAGCAGTTTGGCATGTCCACAATGGAAAGTTATTTTTAGTGCAGCTTCGTGTTGTGAAACTACTCACAATGCCGTAGCCTGTAACCTGGAAATGTTTCTTAGTCATCGGGGCTTCATGCAGATGACTGTGAAGGTTTCGGGTTGTTCTGAAAGAACCAACGCAAATTGCATCATTTAAAAATAATTATACATAATTTGCGAATGAATGACACCGAATAATTTAAATCAATAAATAATATTATGCTGCTCTGTTAATACTTACTCTTTGTGCTCCAGACGAATGATGTCACCATGACGAACCAGATCAGGTGTTCCAGATTGAACTTAATAGAGAGAAATAATAAAGATCATCAGTAAAAAGATACATTACTTTCTTATGACTTAATGCCACGAACAATAATAAAAAAAAAAATCCCCATTTTCTCACATTCATTGTCATCCTTTTTGTGAACAAGCCATAGGTTGTTGTAGTCTTTATGGAGATAAGCTGTCACCTGTGGGGAAATAACAGAAAAATGATACATCCTGAATAAATAAAAATATCAGCCACTTAATTATCGTTGGTAATGTTTCACACTTAGCTCTCTTGTAGACTGACCTGTTGCTGTTTTGCTCCCACTCCCTCCGGGTACACGTGCCAATGAGAATGCAAATAGCCTCCAGCAATGCGGAGGTTTTTTACTGTAATAGTGGAGCCATACGCCAGGTCTGCATCAAAAGATCAAGATATTTCCTTACATCACTACAAAACACAAGAAACAATTACATCAAATGGAAAATGTCTTTGGAAACATGAAGTGGCAAGACGCCACCACACCAGCCCAATTATAGGAATGAGCATAAAAACAACCATAAGTCATTTTGTGAAGACAGCAAAATGTAAGCAAAGGTTTCAGCCCATCTGGTTGTCATCAATACTAAGGAGAATGCTTAAATTTTTCTTTTGACCTGCTTTTCTATTTTGTTATACACATCTGCACGACATTTGGTTTTCTTCTCACATGTGTTGGGGACTCACACTCAGGCATGGATGCATTGTGCAGGTTGTTCCCAATTAGACGGGACTGAAAGGCTGAACTGAAGAAACCATCTCCTGGTCCACTGGTGAGAGAAAACAATCGGGATTTGTCATCATGCAGTGATGTGAGATGAGGGTATCAGTAACATAACAATCAGGCGCACCTTTTGTTCAATACAACAAAGTGGACTGCAAATATTGTAACGTAGAGGAGGAGTGGAAGCAGGATGAGTCCAAAAACCCGAGCCAGGAAGTGCTTGGCGATTTCCACCTGAGGACAGGAAATAGAGTCGCAGCTCTAACATTACTCATCAACGCAATCAGTTAGCATTTCAAAATATGCTGCCATTTACCAGTGAGAGGCTCAGGTCTCCAAAAAGCCTCCAGAGGTCCCAGACTGTGTTCAGTCCCACCAACAGGATGACGAACAAACCCACAAACTTCACCCCCAAAGCTCCAGCAAGGTTTACACCAGTCAGTACCACCCACAGCCACCAGGAGGCAGTAAAAGGTCTGAAAACGACAGTAAATGGAAAAATCAAATCTGTATTTACTGCTTAAAATGACTTTGTTACCCAAATACCACACTATAAACATTATGAGCAAGATTTGTTATTGTTAGAGGATAGACTGTTATTGCATTGGGACTGTAATGTCAATTATTTTTATGATGCTGATCTTTTTTTCTAGCAAACCACAAATCATTCAGTCGCCAGAATCTCCTAAATAAAGACAGATGTCCATCAGAGGACACCCAAAGAGTTCAAAGAGAAGTCTTGAATCTATTTAATTTGACTAAAAACAATTTACAATGGTGTGAATTAAGGACGTAAGCAAGTCATCACATACGAGAAGCTGCAACCAGCAAATATGTGGCATGTTACCAGTACATTTTAGAGGATTAATTGATGATTAACAGCCTGAAACGATGAACTGATTATCAAAACCAGCTACTCGACTAGTCAACTAAGAGTTTCATGACTACATTACACAGAGCAAGATAGGAAATCACGATCAAGGTTTTGGTGGTGCCCTACCTGTACATCTGCTGGTTGAACTTCACCATGCTCAGCACTGCTGCCATGATGAAGAACATGAGTATAGGGTCTAACAGGATGTACTGGGAAATGGTGATGCAGCCAGTGTCTGGAAGGAGGGTGAAATTCAGGACGAATGTATATCAAAAGTTCCATTAGTGAGATCAGCAAGAGGCAGGCAATGAAATAAAAAAACAAATCATCCATTGTAAAATGACATTAACATCACTTTGAATGTGTGCAGATTCCATCCAGAGCTATACGCTATTTCTGATTTCTTTCTTTTTTGAGCAAGTACATGATAACTCACCAAATATGAGCAGGGTGGCGGCGATGAAAGCAGCAGCATGAGACTGAGACAACTCCACCACTATGAGGTAGGCAAAGATTGGGAGAAAGGAGCCCATCATGGCACAAAACTGTAAGGCAAGAGGCAAGATGGCATTATATGTCTTCAAAAGCACATGTCTTAGAAAATAGTAGCTTTTCTAGGGTGGCAGCATACTCCTCTCATCCCCCAGTAGTTGTGGTGTTCATATTTATCTCCTGGCTTTAGGAAAGGAAAGGTGCCATCATAACCGGTCAAGTAACCAGCCAGACCGATCAGCATCTGCACGAGCAAGGAGAAAGGAAGGAGATCAATACTCATAGTTTTCCGTGAAGACACTTGAACCTCAAAAAGAACGATCCGCATCCTTACTTTTCCAAGAGGAGGATGGACATCAAAAAAGAAGGTCCTGTTGATGTAGTAGCTCCCCATCTTTCCAAAATGTGTCTCATCCCAGCTGAAACATCAGAGCGACTCACAATGTAGAAAACTGCACAAGAATCTCTGTTACACGAATACATGTATTGGATTTTCACTCACCACACATGGGGAGGCTCTGTTATCTTATAGAAGCGTGTAGAGAAAGACATCCCCACCACCAACATCAGCAGCACCATGTGTAGAGGATCCTTACTGACATTTCCTCTGACCGAACACTGAGCAGATGTCCCATTTGAGGACCAGGTGTTATCTTCGGATAAGTGTCCAGCAGTTTGACTGTTTTCGTCCTTTAACAAAGTAGTGGACGCCGTCTGTTCTGAGGTGGAACAGATTTTCCTGTGTCGTACCGATGAAGTTTCGTCTGTTTTGTTCCATTGTGTAATGAATTCTTCCTTTGCCATTAGGAAATAAGACTTGAAATAAAATGGCCAAACCCCTCCGAAGACAGGTAACGTTAAGACTAATATTTTGGTAACACCTTATAATATAGTAAAAGAGAAATAACTAGCCAGTTAATGACAACTGCATGATGTGTAACTCGACCTTCTGGGACAAAAACTAAGTGTACCATTGATATAAACGAGATTTAGCGCTAAGCATATGTTCTCGAAATTCATACATTGTAGTCGATATTAACAGTGAACGTCAGTCACATCTCTCCTCCTCAAATTATCAGACATAATAATAGTTAGCTATAAGGACATTTTCATCGATAGCATACTTATCTTTGCTAAGCTATTTTGTAGCCACGTATCAACAGGTCAAATGACAGCAATCCAAAAAAAAGAGTATATAACAAACTACTACGGTTCTCTATCGCCTCAAATAAGTGTTTTATTATTCAAAAATTCACGTTAGCAAACAGCGACAACGCGAGAGGCTGTAGTTTAAGTCAACGAAACACGTACAAGCGAAATGGTTTCTGGGAATTGTATTCCGCTCTTTTATTTATTTGGCTATGGTGTTGCAGTATAAACACAATTTCCCAGAATCCTTCTGTGAAACTCTTCCTCTCTGGTTAACCAATGGGAAATGGGAAATATTTATCCTGGCAAAGCAGAAGCTGCGATGTACTATTAGGTTTGTCCACTAGAGGGAGATATAGTATAATACATGAGCTGAATCTTTCTTTCTTTCTTTCGCAAGTCTGTGGCTTATATCCTTAGTCAAATACCATATTCAAAAACTAGTGATAAAAAACTAATTGCATTTTCTAAAGTATTTTAAGGAACTGCCATACCTACCCTGACTCCTGTTTCCCTACATTTTTGAGGAAAGTACTGGACAAGCATACCTCTATATAGTCCCTTTGGCAGGGGTATAAAAAAAGAAAGAAAGTTATGCCTTTGTAATATACTAAAAATTACAAGTAACAAACTTACACTTCTTGTTTTAGTACAAACAAATCTTTCATGTCGCCAAATTATTATGATAGTATGCTCATGATGCAAGGTGTGGAGTGTCATTTTGCAAAGTAAATTATCAAAGAAATTCATATTTTTTCTGTTTTTATTTTATTGACTGATAGTGATTACAGTCAAGAGGTAAACAAAATGAATGAGCATGATATTTCCATTGACCACAGCTTTACAACAAGACATTTATCTCAACATATTTGCAGTTTTGAAAGGCATTAAATATTTCAACTTTGACCAAAATGTTACATGTATTGTGTGGTCCGGTTCAGGTGATGATTTGAAACATTTGAAAAATTGTATTTAAATTATGGATGCATGTGAAGGGCATAAGCCATCAGCTTCAGTCATTCTCCAAAATTCAACAAATGAAATAAATGAATGTTTCTGTGCACTAAGATTTCTTGTGTTCAGTTCATTAGATAAATATTGCCATTGCTTTCTTGAACCTGCATTTAGAAGACAAAAACATATGAGTTGTATTTCAGAAACCAAATGTATATTCATGACACAAGGATGCAACAGAGACTAAAAGAAATAATGTCCACAATTACTCATATTTAGCCATAAAGTTGTGATGCTCGGAAGTTGATGCTTGCATTTCAAAAGCATTGTCTTTATAATGAATTTGAAGAGACAATATGTCTGCGATTAGAACAGTGCTGCACCTTCCAAAAATATATATTTCATTGTCTGCTCCACAGGGCAGGGTATACACACAGTTCCTCTGGTACAGTGTCAGTCACTCTCCTCATACATTAAAAGATATGCTTTAAAAAAACATTTTTACAGACATCTTTAAATCTACAAAGCTATAATGCCAGACTTTTATTACATTTTATGCTTTATGTCAAACAAAATATTGGTTGTGCTATAATGCATTAAGAGAATATATAACAAAAAATAATACATAGTACTAGATCTGTACAAAATATACCAAACCTCTCCAACGAAGCCTTTGTCTTTACATGCATTCAGAGATGCACACATAGGAATTGTCTAATGTGAGATCAGGGATTTAGTTGCATTGTCGTTGACACTGGTAAATAAGACAAATCTTTCCCTTGTGTATAATTTCAGCTAATTTACCTTCCTGCATTTCAGAAGTTGGGCAAGAACCAAGAATTAAGCTTGAATCAATCATGTTTTTACAGTATGAGAATAAAACAAATTAATAATGGATCAGTAAGTCATTCCATGTATTTCTACTTCATTGCTGGTGTTAGGATTGTAAAATGGTGTGAAACATAGGAAGACATGTGTATACCTATTGCACCTTTTTTCAGAAAATTACATAGATCATCATATACATCTACAGTCTTTCCAGGTCCATGTAAAAGGCTGAGGTTTTAAATGTTAAAGTCTGGCTGAGCTGACTTCCCATTTCTTGGTCCAGAAATTCTTCATCTTATAGTTAATGTTGAAGAATAAATAGGGAGCGGTGGGAAAAGTTGTTTCTTTGAATTTCTGATATTTGTCATCCCCGGTATTCATTTAGTCCAAGGCCTATGCTAATTATAATGACTGAGGGACATAATATTGGGGGGAGGGTTTGACAATGAAGCACAACTGGATTTATGAATGGCTGAAATTTCTTCTTTTATGAAAATAACGTTGATTTTCTCCCCACAATGTCTCTGAGGTCAATTGGTGAGACAAATAAAAGAGAGAGGAATTAAGTGTGCCCTCTGAAATAGGTTGCTTTCTTAGTTTGCAGAGGCCGTCATGTGATTGAAATAAATAACACAACAAAAAAAGTGACAGAGAAAATATGTGGAAAATACATCTGCATATCAAATTGCCTGGGGTTACTGAATAAAAAACGATCAGTCCACAAAATCCCTTTAAGGCAAATGGATATCTGGTTAATACTTAATCCCATGTAATACATTCAATGCACAATTTCTGGTCCTCTTGTGTTTGAGGGGGTCTGAATGTGTGTGAATGTGTTCTAAATGCAAGTGTGTATGCCTTTGTATGTATGTGTGTGTGTGTGTGTGTGTGTGTGTGTGTGTGTGTGTGTGTGTGTGTGTGTGTGTGTGTGTGGTATATTGTTAAATGAGTTTGGACGTCTCAGCGTTACTGTTGGAGGTTTAGTGCCAGGCCCTTGGGGGAAAGGGCAGAGGGGAGGAGAAGAACTCAGCGCTCCAACAATCACCGTCTCAGTTTCCCGTCTTCCCAAGCTCAGACTCCGGGATCGCTGGGATGCATGTGTGTGGCTTGGCAGACGCCACAAAGCCGGGCAAACAGGTGCACTTGTACGATCCCTCTGTGTTGGTGCACTGCCCGTTCTGGCACAAGGGCACCTTGTCGCTGATGTCCTCACACTCGTTTATGTCTGCAGGAAAAGGAGACATGAGGAGTTAGTCAGATGGAGATTTCACAGCTGAAAGAGTTGCTGGTGCCAAACCGACTACTGAGTGGTGGGATACTGGAAAGCTAGAGTCATTCAGACTTCTGATTTCACTTCCTTTCCTCCTTCCTTCCTACATCCTTGACATTTTTTCCTTCCTCCCTTACTTGATTTCCTCCTCCTTTACTCCTTCTGCTAGCCACTACTGTAAAAAAAAAACAGAGCTTTCTAAATGTGAGTATTTGATGCCTATCTTTTTGTTACATTATAGTAAATCATATTAAAGTAAATTGAATGTTTTTGGTGTTTTGAATATGTGATCAGACAAAACAAAACATTTGATTTGAGGAAATAGTTAATCAAGAAAATAACCATGAGATGAATTGATAATGAGAATAATTGCCAGTTACAGCCGTTCACAGTTCCATAACAACTGGTCTTGTTCTCCGTGTTCTGGCGATGTTTATGTGCTCAACAGCAGTTCCTAAACGGACCTGGAGGTGAGACTGTTTAAAATATTTTGCAACGTTGTAAGCAATAAACAAATATGATTACATTTGCTCCACAAAAGTTCACATTTGTACAAGGTTTATCCCTCAACACCAGTTATATGTCGCAATATCTCATCTTGTATATCTTGAATCAAACATGCCGTCATGTTGCGTGTTGGCTGGGCTGGACGTAAACTTGAATTCCCTGCCATCCCGAGCGCTAGACTGTTCAGATTGATGGTAACATTAACAATGCAATGGATTTTGTTTCCTTTTAGCCTTCAAGGCGTCGCTCTTTCTCCTTTTTCAGCACGAGAGGTCTGATTGTCATTTCATGGCCAACGGTCTCAAACGACCCCTCTTCAGTTTATGACATGGTCTGCGGGGGAATTGCTCTTGGTAATGTTCATGAAATGTGGGATGACACAAATTGCAGAGCTTCAACATGTTTTCTATATGGAAAAAACATCTTGCCTTGGAACTGACAGGCTTGTATTCAAGCAGAACATTGTAATAATAGCATGTTCGTATAACAACATTGTTAGAAAACAAACATAGTACACTTAAAAGACATAATATCTCGTGTAATGCGCCGGGTGGGTAAGATTCAAGGCCTCCTTACTCTTGGCAGTGTGCGACTAGTGAATCTCAGACAAAAGGGTAAAACATGGTGGTTTTGAGTCCACTGCTTGCATTAGTTTCCCATAAAATATATCTTGATGCAAGGTTGTTAAATTCAAAGCCTCTCCTTGAGCCTGATGATACACTGCGAGTTACCTCCCTTACATTAAGCCTAGACCTGGCTCCAAAAGGCTTAAATGTCAAGGGAGAGTTCTCTGTGGTTAGATCTCCAAGACTCACCACCATATTTTCAAACCAAATGAAATGAACCGATATATTCGCTATTAATATTAACAGGTCCCTGAACATTTTTTTACTTGCAACAATAAGTTCAAATGTGGGTGGTCTGTTGAGAAATATTTCAGAGTTGCTGGAAAAATAACCCACCTATACAGGCCATCTTCTTTGTGTGAAATTCGTAGCCGTCGAAGCAGTCGCAGGTGTAACCAACTCGCACACGAACGCAGCGGCCGTTTTCACAGCCGTTCAAGATTCCACATTCCTCCGCTCGGAGACCCTCGAAGCTATCATAGCGCCCTGATGGGACACAGAAAAATGTGAGTAAAGACATTAAGATGGGAAGGTGTTTTTGTTAAAGTATACTCTCTTTCTCATGTTTTTACATCCTACATCCTACAGTCTATATATATATACATCCTCAGGCTGGGGTAGGATGGTATACCTAATCTCCATACTGCCCTAAATCCTAATGTAAGAACTGCATGTGCTAAGAGGTTTCCTGAATGAGAGCATAGACAGATGGTAAATCCATCAAAACTCAGTTAATTGCAAGTTTCTATATTTATCATAATTACTTTTTTGAAACATTTCCAGAGGTCACTAATTTTGACTTTACTTTGGAGCATGTATGTTGTTTCTGCGTAAGAAGCTTATAAGTAATTGCCCTGTACCACTCACACCACAGTTAAATTAGACTCGTGATGTCGATGGACAACAAGGCTGGAAATGTGAGTTGGAGTTGGACGTGTGTCAGGAAGACGTGTAGCTTAGCGTTATCTAAAATATTTTTAATGTCAGGGATGAATTCATTTGGCGTTCCTGCGGGTGTTGTGGCTCTCTGCCCACAGAGGAGGAATGTCGTAAAGAGTGGGACCTGTTGCTGGCCACTACCGCATGTGTTGACTTGATGTGTCCTGAGATGATCTCTCAGACTCACCAAGTCATATGAGTTCCCCCTCTGATCAGCGGGAATGAAAATGAGACTTCCCCTCGAGTCAGACTTCTTTAGACACAATAACAAAACCGACTGGATCAATGTCAAAGCCCCAAAGACAGCACCTTTTTGTGGCTCAATGCTGGAGTAGTAATAAACACTGTTACCTCCATTAGTCACTTACACACACAAATATGAGGAAATAGGGATTATATTGAAAAATCCTGACTTATCCTTTAGACTGTGAACACAACACACAGTAGACATATTATCACCTTCGTTCACTTTCGAATTGTGTTGCTGACTATCTGGTGAATGTAAGTCCACCCTTAACACTGTTAGTATCTGGCTCGGCAGATGCTACACGCTCAGCTACGTTCACCAGCTAGTCGCTGACTGCCTGCCCTTTGCTGCTGAGCAAGTCCTTTGGATTTTTAGAGGTTTTTAGCTGAAAGTATAGCTACCTGAAAAACAACTCCATGAGAATGGTGAGACTGCACCAAAACAGTACATTTTTAAAACAATGAGCTCACCATTAAACTCACTCACCATAAACATTTAGTCTGCTTTATGGATGAGGTAATACTTTTGTGGTGTTGCTAAAAATAAAGATTTTTACTTTTAATGTTGTAATTTTCTATTATGCTATTGCTACTGATGGGTTTGATGACTTTGCCCACTACTGATCCGCTATGAGCAGTCTTTAGGGAACAATTATTGGTCATTTTATTGGATTATGATTGTCAGTGGCTATTTATATTATATTATAGGTAGTTACAGCCCATAATAATAATAATTTAAAAAAAAAATACTGTATATATATATATATATATATATATATATATATATATATATATATATATATATATATATATATATACACACACACACACACACACACACATATTGTGGTGTGCCCTTGTCTGAGAAGGATGCATATACCAACCAGTATAAGAATCCACTGGTTCAGGCTGGTGCTCCTCTGGTCGTGCGATGGGGATACGGGCTGGTGGGTTTTGATTGCTGTAGTCATTGTCGTTGAAGAGAGGAACGCTCTCAGGAATGTCGTAGGGTCCTGCAGGGTTGCCATAACTGTCAAAGTATGGCGGAACAAAAGGCTCCACCTGATCCTCAGGCCCCTCAAGACCGTACTCATATCCTGGCCGCTCTCGCAGACTGTCTGACCCTCCTCTCCGAGGCAGGTTGCACATCACAGCGTAGTCCTCTGAACACAGCAGCACACAGAGCATAGTTTTATGTCGGTTATTAATAGCAGTTTATTTGTTAATATAATGACTGGAATTATCAAACCGTGTATCTTATATACGTCCTGCTTCTCACCAGAATCTCTCCTGGGACAGAAGGCACACTGTCCACTCCAAGCGATGCCATACAGGCAGCAGCATTCAGTGTATGTCGTTCTGCGTCCATGGAGGGGTTCTGAACAAATGTTGTCTCCCTCCAGACGTTGCCAGCATATAGCCATGTGCACATCGTGATCTGGCTCTAGAGTGTCTGGGAGACAGGGTTAGGGTTAATGAGCAGGTATTCACAAAGGGACTGAGAAAATAAAAAATAAAATAGAGCTACAGCATGACCTAAAGCTCTTTCTGTTAGAGTGAAAAGAAAGTGAAAAACAACCAAACTGTACATTACAATCGTCCCCAACATGCTGATGCATGTGTGCAAGTTAAGGACTGGACTAAACCCGAACTCCATCCACAGCCAAACAGATTAACTACTAAACAGATTAACAGACAACTTTATTTACTTTATTGCCCATAATGAGACAGAACTGTCTCATTATGGGCAATAAAGTTTTCAGTTTTGACTATCACTCCACTGATGTCCATGAACCCGGTGGTCAGAGGACTTCTTGACCTGTTTCCACCATATTTGTTGTTTGATGTATTTGTGTGCTGTTCCTATGAGGCAAGAATATGTGCAGATTGTCAAAACAATCCCCCCCGGGATAATAAAGACTATCTGCCAAAGTCTGGTAAGTCAATGATGAACCAGGAAGGAGCTCTACTAAATCAGAGGCAGGGTTGCAACTAACAATTATTATTGTTATGTTAAATAGGGCTGTTTTCAATTGTATATAAGGGCCATTACAAATTCCCAGAGCACAAACTGACTTACAACATTTCAATTTAAAGTTGTGCCTCACCTTCTGTGGTGTTGAGGCTGATGCAGCGCCGCCGTGTGCTGTCCAGAACTAACGGCGGACTGCAGAAGCAGTTGAAAGACCCTGCTGTGTTCACACACACTCCATCCTCACAGGCGCTCCCAAATCCACACTCATCGTAATCTAAAAACAACACGTGTGTGCAAAGAGAGGCAAACATCCCAATATGAAGAAAGGATAATTAAAAAGTGTCTAAAATGATTCGGATGCAACGTTAAACATTTTCATCGGCAATAAAATGTATGACGTTTTAATGTATTGGTATTATTACTCAAAATAGAGGATAAATGAGATGAAACGATTGGCCGCCTCTGATGTCTTATCATTTTCAATATCATGTCACTGAATCTGGTTTCCTGCATAAAATGGTCGGTTGCCGGAGGGTCATACTGTTTGTGAGTGTTGAGTGGATGGAGTGCAAAATCACAATGACGGCTCAAACTTGAGATTCATAGAAAAATGTGATCTTCATGAGAGCAGTAGCAGGAGACAGGACCAATCATCTTGAATTCAGTTTCATTCAGCTACTTTAAAATACATTATTTAAAATTTTTATTAAAAAAGGTGTAATTTCTTACCCACACACTCAAGCCGGATGTTGTCATAGTAGAAGCCACTGCGACAGTAGCAGGTATAAGTAGAGAAGAGATTTGAACACTGTCCATTCTTACAAATGTCGGATCCAAACATCTCACACTCATTTGCATCTGAGGGGAGAGAAGTTTTCACACCTCGGTGTTAAATAAGTCAGACGGAAAGTAACAACACTCATAATCTAGCACTGTTTGCCTGCTTCACACGTCATTTATTCCTCTTGTAAGAAGCAGTCAGGACACGCTATGATTACAGTAATTAGCTGGTTATGCAGGCAGATATCCTATTAGGCCTTGGCTAGCTGTAAACACACACTAATAAATGAAGTGAGGGATTATGTCCATCTGTCTGGCTTTAAGTGTGTATGCAAGTGGAAATAAAACAGGCTGACATTGCACCTTTCTGTGCCAATGTAAAGTTTAAAGCTATGAATGAATATCAATAAAATAATTCAGTACGTATGAGAGCAAGGATACCTATGTAAGGACGCTGTTCACCCAGAGTTTGTGAGGAGGACACAGGCAGGGATAACAATCCGCTGCCATGAGGGCACAACTGATTATAATCATCTGGAAAATAAAAAAAATTGGCTTCATTAATGAAATAGAAGACAGAAAAAACACGAATCAAATATCATGAAATGTACTGAATAATCTTAGACCACGTCATTCTGACATATCAGCCTCTTGTTGTACCTCTTCCTGGTACGGGACAGGCATGAATCTCGCAGTTGTCCCCCCAGCCTGCCCCCACCGTGCAGCAGCACTCTTGCTTGGTGGTGTTTTGAGACAAGACGTTGTCGCAGAAGTTGGCATCATTCAAGTTATAGTAACACTCTTTCCTCTCCTCGGTTGAGGGAGCGGGCGGCAGGACTCCAGCGGCTGGTTTTTGGGTCATATCAGCTGTAGATGAATAAAGAAAGCATTTATTTAGGCTGTGTGAGGTCAGAGGTCACGCTTAGCTATAGAAAAGCACATATGGAGGTGGTGGAGATTTTGAGAGGGTTGAAAGCTCACTTATAGAACTGCTTGAACGCAAAATGTCCTATTGAAGTGAAATCTCCCGGTAAATAAAGTAAATCCTACACTTCAGTGGGACATCATCACACATCCTCCAGCAGGTAGTACGTTACCCTCTGCTGCCACTGCTGAGCCTGCTCATTTGTCCAAAGGCATGGGCTCAGGCATTTCACCGTTAAGCTGCTGGCTTAGCCAAATGGAAACACTGGCATGTGAGTCAACACACCATTCACTCTCACATGATTGATTAACACACGTCAAAAGCAAACAGTGGAATGTGGCAAAAAGGTACACAAAGGCATAGCTGGGGTTTAGTGCCCAGGAAGAAGAAAAACATCCTCACTGAGGGCGCGCCGCTTAATAATGTAAATACGACCAATTCATGTACACATATGCCTATCATGCCTGGAGATGTGATGGTATTTTCATGAGTCAAAAGGCCTTTTCTGTCAGTCTGAAATTGCAGTGGATTGCATATATATATATATATATATATATATATATATATATATATATATATATATAACCTCTGCACTTAAGATCGTTTTAGAGCAATACGTCTTCAGCACTGATGGCCAATGGCTGCGTCTTATCCCTGTTTGTCTTGATGAAGATATGGGTTTGTGGTAACTAAGCTTTTAGGTTGTTTCCTTGACTCCACTGGGGGAGTTACTTAATGAGTCATTCAAAGGATTAAGCTAATACACATTTTTGTAGGCAACACACCCAGCCCATAAAACAAATGGAAACAGCAAGGGTCAAAAGACTCTCTAAGAGACGTGGAGCGAGTCATATCCACCTTGTCACCCTCGTTGTTTGGATAATGAGAGACAGCTCATTAAATCAGAGAAAATTCCGTCTCCCAATGATGGGATTGAGAATTAAGTCCTATGAGTCACTGTGAGTGCTGGTCCTGCTCTATTACCCAGGGAGCGGCACTGGCTGGTGATGGGATCAAATTCCTCATTGTCGTTGGGGCAGATGCACAGGAAGCTGCCATCGAAGTTCTCACACAGGGCCTCCCCGCACAGCGCCAGGCTCATCTCACACTCATTCACATCTGAGAAAGACATCACTTCATCAGATCATGTTTGTGTCTAATGCTTACATTGTGCAGTGATTGATTCATTTTTCTTTGCATGCTCTAAATTTGTGCGATGCATCCTTCGCAGATACTTTTCCTGAAAGGCTGTTATCCGATTTTGGAACGAATCGGTTCATTTTTTATATGCCTAGAAAATGCCTAAAGTTACAAGTCACAAACAAAAAGTAAAAGACAAGTCTGGTGATGTTCTGTGTTGTTTGCTTTTTAAACAAATTCCACGAAAAGACCAAAATCAACAATGTGTTATTCTCTCTCATCTCTGTCTGTGGCTCTCAGCACCAAGCCTGTTGTTTCCCAGTGAAGATGTAAATATTTAAAAGTATCAGTTCATAATTATACACTTTCATTTTCAAAAAGTTTGAATAATAAAAAAACAAAAACAGCTGGGCACTGTAAGCAAACTTCTATGCATACGTTACTCGTGTAAATAGTGGATTTGTTGGGGAGGTTTTTCAGATGCAGATTTAAACATATGTGATGTTTACAGCAGTGGGACTCCATATGTGGCATTGACTCAAAAGGATAGTATGAATGCATGGTTTGTTTTACAGCAGTTTGTACAATGAATATTTATTGGAGAGAAGTTACGGACCAACACATTTGCTCGTATCTCCCGGCGGGTTGGTGTAGCCTTGGTCACACTGACAGCGGAAGGAACCGTCCGTGTTCTCGCAGAAGCCGTGTTTCCCACAGATGGTTTCATTGACACACTCATCTATATCTGCGAGGCGAGAACACACAGAGAGGCGAGCATAACATTAATATTTACAGCGATGCTCGGCACAATAGACGTTCAAACTGCTGTGGTAAACACTGTGGGGCTTTCCCAAAATAAATATAACTACCATTTTGACCTTGCAATAACAACAGAAATCACTGCCATCATAACATGTCAGAGGGGGAGTACGGATCAGACAATTCATTACAAGGCTTTTCAAACTCTGGCGTTTGTGAAATAATTCAGGCAGAGTTTCTCTCTGGATCAACAAAGTGAAATTGAGTGTAGCCTGGATCTGGAAAACTACAAGTGAATGTTCTTTGGTTGTGTCAGTCGAGTGAGAAGTGACACTGGGAAACTGTTGGCGAAATTTAAGACATGGGGGACTTTACGGCATACAGCAGCACTCAGCGTTTACCCACTTTACGAGAAAATAGAGAAGGATGGCTGAGAGTTCGGGCTTGGCACAAAAATATTTCTCGACAGCTTCCTCACAAGGTCTTCCATCCTAATCAACGTTTAAACCAGTTTCAATGTGCTTGACATCAGCTGTAGATCTCATTTGAAGCTAAAACTGTTCTCTGACAGACTCTGAGAATAAGACTTTATTTTAGGGCCTAAATGGTAGTTAGGGATCAAGTCTGGTGGGTGGCTGCCGACAGTAGTAGCTCATTGAGTGCATGGCAGTAAATCGTAAATATGTTTTATAAAACCAGTGTAGAAGACTATATGCTTGGAACCATGATTCCAAAAGAGTTGGGATGCTTTGTGTAAAATGTAAAAAAAAAAGAAGAAAAAAAGTGGTGAACCTCGCCCCATCTTTGGTTGTGAATGACTGAGCCTTTCAGCAATGCCCTTTTCATACCCAATCATGATCAGCTGCTACAAATACTCCTCTTCAGCTGAGGAAAAGTTCCAAACTGGTGTTTTTTTGAGTCTTGACCAGTCAATTGTTGCCCCTGTCCCAACTGGTTCAAAATGCTTTGCTAGCCTTAAATTCAGAATAAACATGTATTTAATAAAGATAATGAAACCAATGAGGTGAAACATTGAATATATTGTCTTTGTACTGTTTCCAATTCAGCTCATGGCAAATAGGATCAGTGAAATCAGATTCTCTCTCATTTATAGTTGACACAATGGAACATATAACAGCAGTGCTGATTCCCCACCATTCACGGCTTTGAAGGCAACATTTGTTAGCAATTAAATACAGAGATGATTTAGTAATTCTTGGCATCTTGAGTACAGCAGAAGGCCCAAAGGCTGATTCTGCTGTAAAGCAAGTCTAATTATAACTGTTTAAAAAATAATTAGAGTTTAATATTCTCTCTTTAGTCACGTGAAATGGTTTTCTGATCAATTTGACTCGCTGCTGGTCAGCATTAAATTAAATGTATCTATAAAGTCTTATGACTTAATCACGATTTATTGGTGTTTTTAGTTAATCTGCATGGTTTGTTTTAGAATTTATTTCTAAAGAGCATGAAACATCCCATTCATTCCTTCCAGTCCTGGTGTTTCTGTATCTTTGATGGAAATTTGTTCAGTAACTCATGTTAAAAACCACATCTTGTTCTTTTCAGCTTAACCAGAGTCAGCAAGAACAGCTCAGCCACAGATAAAAACGGAGCCAGCGCTTGTGTTGTTCCTGCAAGTCATTACGTTGGGTACATTATGACAGAGAGGAGTATTGTTTGACATGAACGACACTGATGAAATTGAAGAACACATCACTGTGTCTGTTTTATTTTAAATTTGATTAAATTTTTCTTGGTTGACACGACAACTATTCAAGGTTTCCATGACTAACAGACACTCCGCTGGAGTGATAACATGTTTTAGGAAAACAGGAAGATTTAAAATATTGATGCAGAGACTAGTTCCTCTCATACTTGCAAAGCTCATTTTGGACAAGCCTGCTCCTAAGATAAGTTGGGACAGAAAGTCAAGTCAAGACTGTTTGAAACAAACTGATGTATGGAGCGATAGGCACTGCCATTCACATGTGTGAACCAGTTTTATTTTGCCTCTGAGCACTCATAAACGCTGTAACAACTGAAACGAGGGAGAAAGTGGGCCAGAGAAGCCGCAAGTCATTTGATTTAAAGTGAGCACTTGGCCAGGGTCCTGTCTTCCCAGACAGGACACAGACAGCTACTTTTGTAGCCTTGCAAGGGGAAAAGACCTCTGTCAGTGATCCTGTCCTGACTTGGCATCTTCTACAACAAGCCCATGGGGTCAGAGACAGGGGGCTTCCCTGAGCATATAAAACTGCATAGACAACGCTGTCCTTTGTCACTTGTTCAACATTTCACAAGAAATGCTGAAACTTGAAGGCTCAAATGGCTGCAAGATAATCGAAGAGAAGAGAGGACAGGAGAATGGATGGGCACTGAAAACCGCTAACCCCTTGGATTTGCATTTTGCAGCTGCGAATTGAGATGGCAAACTGGTGTGGAATTGGTTAAGTTTTTTGGATACTGTAAGATGTTACGTGCAAATTGAAAAATACGTTTTTGAGAAGAATATTCCCAGAGCTAATTCAAGAGTATTCTCAGAGTAAGGTGAAATGTATTGTATATCAGAGTTTGAGGAGGTATTCCTCAAGTGTGCAGAGTTTAACTGGAGAATGTTGGAATGACGGCGACCACCAGCTGGGAGGTCCTGGAGGAATGCGATGAAAGCTCTCTGCTAATACATGAAATAATCAGTGTCTGCCGGCAGATCTTCATTCATGTGTAACAGGGAACACAATCTGCTGCAAACCATATGTTGGGATGAGATGCAATCAAATTATCATCCTGGGGAGAGATGAGAGCATTGAGACCAAAACAATTTTAATGGCCTTTGTTTTTCTGTGTATCTGGTCGTGTTTCAGTGGCAGCCATTTGGATTTATTATCCAAGCAGAGTCAACTTTCTGTTCATAGGAATAATTGTTTGTGGGGGGAAAAAAACAAGAAATGCAAAATGAGATAACTCCGAGAGCAGCACCTGGTGCTGTCTTTCTAAGTCTTTCCATATAATAACCAGTTACGTCAGGACTCGTGCAGAGCTATAAATTGCCTGAAGATAAGAACGAGGCAGGGTGGAGGGTGAGGAGTACACTTGAGATGGGAGGAGCTGAGCTTAAGTCCCAACAGGCACCCATCTTAATGGTCAGACCCTGCAGGAGGACCTGCCTCCTGGATCAGGTGATGGTGGTGCTGAGGGTTAAGTGTGGGTCTCTGTGCCACGTGTTAATCTGGAGCACATGGTGGCAGGCAACAACAAGCTAGGAATCTAATATAGGTTACTGTTAGTTCGCCCTCCGCAGACCCCATATTCTCTGGGCAAACCCCTCGTCAGATTGGAGCCATATGCAGAGGTTATTTCACACGCGACTGGCCAAGGATGAGGAGAGGTATGTTTTCAGGGAAGCATGTTTGTGCACTTTATCTGACATTACACCTACACGTGGTCTTTGGTTAACTACAATGGCGGTTAAACTGTGTGTACTGAGGAAAAAAACATCTTACATCTGCACAGCGGTATGAGCAATCATACATACATGGTAAAGTCTTTAGATTTCTATACATTTAAAGGGGTGGGACGTTGGCGAAAGGGTGACCACATGCAATTTCCGGCCTTTCGGAAAGCCTTATTAATAGACAAGGGACAGCTTGAGGGAATTTATGAGCATTATGGTGAATTAAAGCTCAAAAACAATGAGCTGCGAATATATACATATTGCCTTTTTTTTCCCAATCCACCAGGAGCCCTCACAGCAGAGCTGCATCTGACGTGATGCTGCGGAAAAACCCTGTTTTTCCCTTTTGTATTATGACCTCTAAATCTAGATGAACGCTACGAGCAGAGCCAAAGACAACCGCTGCCCCTTGAGAGACCGGTGAGTAAAAATAAAACAACGTCGCTCACAGAAATGGTAAATTACAGTGTCGGGGCCTCTTCTTAAATATTTGTTGATTTTTTACAAGCAGACAAAAATGCGGTGGAGTAATTAAGCTCCCTCTCAGGACGTTTATTGGGGTGACGGCGGCATCTCCCAAACTTGCCATCACAAGGTGAAACAAGCCACGATTGTGTATACTGCTGGGCTTCTGAGGGTAAGACGTGGGTTGGTGCTCAAACTGGAGCTATGAGTCAATGCTGAGCTGTACAACTGTTTGTTTTGGGGTCTAGAGAAAATAGGAACAGCTGGCGTCACCATATAGCAATGGGGGGGGGAAAGACAGTTAGATGCAGGCTGACACCCATTCAAGGTAAACTTGGAGTTTTGTGGCACCACAAAGGACAATGTGAGTTCTTCAATCAGGTTCCAGCGAATGATTCCATCACAGGTCAAATCAGAATCAACTAAAAATGTCTTCAAACTGGGGAGACAGCATGAGGTGCTGGAGCTCTTTATGCTCTGAACAGAAGACGAGATCAACCACCATGTAAAGGGAGGGTAAACGATTGTTTTCGTCATGTTATTTCTTTACAGAGTGCTGCTGCCTCTTGAGCGTCGGTAGCCTACACTAATTCAAATCATACACTGGAGTGGCGTTACGCAATAATAAAATAAAATAAATACGCCGTAGAGAAGGGTCTCCGTGTAAAAAGGGCTTCTGAGTTGAACCTATGAGCTGCTTAGCAGTGTTTTGACTCTGCATTAAATGAGTGCAGAGGTGAGCAGCTGGTTTCAGTCTGCTCTTATCACACTACAAGCCCCTGTACTCTTCAGCCGGTGCCAGACTGACAACATCATAAAGTGCAGTGAGCATTCAGCCACACATAGCTGGGATTAGGGTGGAGGGGGCGGAGGTCCGAAGTGTCACTGAGCATCACTGCAGCAGCATATTCTGCCCTGAACTCCATCTGTTGGTAGTCAAATAAAAACTAAGGGTCATGAGAATATTTGAAGCTGTGCTGCAATCCCAGCGCATTTGTACAAAGGTTGCAGTCTCTGCTTCTCTTTCCTCTAACACAAACGCACAAATAGGGACGCAAAAACCCACAGTTAACCACATGCACATGCACATACTCGCTCTCGCATATACATACAATCACCCACAAACACCCACAGCAACCAACTGTGGTCCAACACATCATTCCATTGTGATGCTCTCAGACTGCTTTCCCCTTTTCGCCTTTCTCTCTCCAGTGACTGTTTGGACTCTGTCCTAATATGAGGGAAATATTTGGCCTTTTGTTTTTGTCTCTCGTAGTCCTCATAAACCAGATCTGTTGTTTTATGGTGCTATGAGAGCAACGACGACGCTACAAAATAAAGAGTAATAAACTTAATTCCTGGTGCAACAACTGTATTCATATCCCAAAGCCCACTTGTCTGATCCTGCCAGTAAACACAGAAGGCTTCATGTACTCTGGAGGTCATAAAGATGTATCTGTTGTAGTTGGCTGGCTGTGGACCCAGATGTAGCATATATGAAAAGCTTGCCAGTCAATCCATGTTACCAGGCTCCTCCTTTGGCAGGTGAAAGAGGAAAGGGCCTGACAGCCCTATCCCCTCTCAAAAGACAAAGAGTGTTGATCAGGTTCCACCTTGTGTCTCTGCCAGAGGCATTCCATTAGCTCTGTTTTCAGGAGGAGGCCATTATCAGCCGCTGGCCTCACACGCTGCATCCAATGACAATGAACTCCTCTTTCTGAAGTGACCCAATTTCAGAGGCCACTTCTCCTCATCTTCCCCTTGGCCCCTGGTGTGGGAAGACTTTGAGTACCTTATCGCTTTGGATTCATGTCAGCCTCTTTGTGACGAGCCAAACATATATAATTATCTACAGTGTATGCATGGAGGGAGAGTCCTGCGGAGTATTTAGAGTAACAAGTTGATTTTAGGCTATGTATGTCCTCTATCTTTAAGCTCACATGGTGAATGGATTGAATTAGGGTACATGCATGGCACACAAATAATCCATACCCTGCATATGTCTTTAGCTTCAGTCTAAATGCATTTAGCCTCAAATTCTGCCTGTTTTGTCTTTATATAATTAACTATATATATACATGTCTTGACCACTCACCACAGTCTGTGGTGTCTTCTCCCTCGAGGCCAGGCTGGCAGCCCATGAAGCACCGATAGGAGCCGATGGTGTTCTCACAGCGCCAGGTACCACACACTGAGCTCCCAAACTCCTTGCACTCATTCTGGTCTGTCCAGTGAGAGAGAGAGAGAGGCAGAGTGTTGGTTAGTAACTGGCAAACAGAGGAAGAAAGCAACCGCATGTGAAGTCAGACATGCACACCAGCACACACACACTCACACTCCCTAAACTGCTCCTCTGCTTCCAGTGCAATGGCTGTACAGCAGGAGTCGTCCAGGAGGCCTGTGGTGTAGCTGTCCTCAGTAAACGCAGTACGCAACAAGACTGGCCAAGAACAATATTATCACAGCAACCAAAGAACTTGTGAAGGAGCTAAAGGGAGACGTTCCTGAGGGAGAAACACCTCCTGCTCACAAAGGGGTCATTCATACTTCCCTCAGGGGAGAGGGAGCGCAGGGCTCCAGCCATGTAATCCAGGCACCCCTCAGTCCTGGGACCATGGAGAAAACCTCTAAGCCAGACTTGGACAATTTCACTGCAGCCCAGTCCCCACGAGCTATAGATAATCAATCACAGCCACCTGCGCTATACTGAGTACACTCAAACCTAAATGTAGCATGACCATAACTCTGATATATTGGTTGACGGAGAGCGTTGAAACCTCAGGACAGGGTTTGGGGTCCATAAACACTCAGGAATACACAAAACGACATCACAAGGGAGCCTTACCTTCACAGTCAGCCGTGTCCGGACTGAAATTGAAACCAGCCTCACACAAGCAGAAGAAAGAGCCATCAGTGTTGAGACACTGGCCATGGATGCACACGTTGTCTTTACTGCATTCATCCACATCTAATGCACAGAGAAGGAGAAAAGAAGGCAGACGTCATAATAGAGATAATTAGAGAATGTGAAGGTTAAGATTTATTACACATTGACTATCATTAAATATAGTCATATATCCTCTGTCTTTAATAAGTCCACAGGGAACAACTCGCCCTTTCATAAGTTTCACAAAGCGAATGTGTAATCAAGTGCTTGTCTAGCACAAGATGCATTGGCCGTTTGGAGTACTTAACAGTATACTGGCAAACAGGAAACAAAGGAGAGAAAAAAACCTTTACCTCAGCTCTCCAGGCCGAGAACATTTCCATCCAACTCTTAAAAATTCATAATGAATGCGATACGCTTGATTAGCTGTAGATTGGTGGATAATTGCAGCATTACAGCATAACTCGTAAAGTACTTCGACCTCCGGGTAAAAGGTGGAGGAAAGGCAGGGGAGTAGGAGAAATTCATGGCTGAGGAAAAGCCTGTCTTTCTTTTCCGACCTTTGAAAATCAGATGAATCTTTCAGAGACGACAAGGTAAACATCCGTTTGCAGAGACATAGGGAATAAAAGCAATATCCCAGACTATAAGCAAACACATAAATACGCTGCGACTGGATGGCTCTGGTGTTAATTTAAGGACTTCAAAGCCTGTATTGAAAGGCAGGTTGTGGCACAACCCGTTGATTTGGATTGAATTTACATGTACATCATTCTTCTGTCAGTTCTTTATTATGTATTTGCAGCTTTTGCTGAAAGACTGCTCTGGTCAAGGCCAAGCATCATTTGGCATCACCTGACTAAACCCATCTTTCACTCCCATAAACTCCCATACACTCATCCTCCCTTTACCTCCTTGTGCAGGCTCATGTCAGAGGGGTCTGGCTTTTATTGTGTCAGCACTGTACACACACAATGGCAGACTGCAAGAAAATATATGACAACCGCTGATTTATAGGATAATTAGAGGCCAGTATTTGTTGTGGCGGGTAGCCAAAGTACCTGACACAGGCTGGGCAGTTGGCTCTGAGCCTGTGGATGATATCTGAAGCTCTCCAAGGCCAAAGACTCAGTGGGAGATTGACCATGTTCAAGGACTGACCCTGGTCCTCTACTATAAGTCAAATCCAGAGATCCGAACCTACCTGC
The DNA here is from genome assembly GCA_037577475.1 of Chaunax sp. Z400. Taxonomy (NCBI): domain Eukaryota; kingdom Metazoa; phylum Chordata; class Actinopteri; order Lophiiformes; family Chaunacidae; genus Chaunax; species Chaunax sp. Z400. The sequence continues at coordinate 14,836,078 of CM075194.1, read as the reverse complement.
TTCACATCACCGTCAGATATTTAACCGACAGACAACCAGCCGTTTACTTAACTTCATTTCTTATTATTCTTACATGACACACAAGCAATAACACTGATCCAATTCTGACTTCCTTGCCAAACTTAGATCATGTATTTTGACAGCAAATGCTCACTTTGTTGAAAAGAAAAGCTGATGATGTGGTTCACTTAATAACATCAAACTGATGTTATTAAGAGAGAGACTGAGCTGAGACAGTTAATGAGACCATGGCTCATTTCACAGACAGGCTGGCGTGTGCACCCATCCCCAGGTCTGACCTCAGCACCCAGAGCAGCATAGTGAGGATACTATCTGTCAGCCTGCCTGCACTGAGTGAAGAAACATGCCGTGACAACAAGGCTACTGTTGAATGAATCGGGCAATTAAATCATTATTATATTACTGCCAACTTTCTCCACTTCTGACTCACTCAATTGCAGAAAATCCATAGATCGTGTAAAAATAATTACCCATTGCTATTAGTTCTCTTACATGAGTGTGTTACTGTACCTTGACAGCCTGTCCCTCCATCGACGGTGACATATCCATCAGGACAGATGCATGTGTATGAGCCCTCAGTATTCAGACATTCACCTTCTCCACAGATCCCCATTATGGTTAAACACTCGTTGATATCTGTCACACACAAACACACACACATACACACATGGCTGTGTCAAGATGGAAACACAAGGTAAGGAAAAATACAAACCACTAAAGGTATATTTTATGCGTCTGATTACTCAGTGTGTGTGTGTATGTGTGTGTGTGTGTGTGTGTGTGTGTGTATGTGTGTGTGTACCTCTGCAGGACGTCCCATCCACCAGCTCCAACCCAGTGGGGCAGATACAGGTGTAAGAGCCGATGCTGTTGGTGCACTGGCCTCCCAAACACATGCTGTCGTCCTTACATTCATCCACATCTGCATTCACACACACACACACACACACACACACACACACACACACACACACACACACACACACACACACACACACACACACACACACACACACACACACACACACACACACACACACACACACACACACACACACATGCAAGCACAGAGAGACAGATGTCATCAGAATGACACACTCACACCAGCTGTAAATCACTGTCAGAAAAGTCATGCATCATCTGCATCAAGTAGTGACTTATTGTTACTATGATAGGTCATACTGCACTGGAAAAATAATGAAATCCTAAATTTGAACCATCCACTTACTGTACCTTCACATGAGAGGCCATTGGCTGCCACTGTGAAGCCTGGGTCACACGCCATGCAGGAGAAGGAGCCCTCTGTGTTGGTGCAGAACCCATTGGGGCACATACCTGGGGTCTGGCACTCGTCAATGTCTACGGGACAGAAGAAGAGGAAAAGGTTAGCGATAGGCAGGGGTTAAAGTTGGCTGGACCAATTTACCTTGGATAAATAGATCAATTAATCTGACTGGCAGTTCCAGTTAAGTTTTTGGGCTAGATTGCAGTGTACTAGGAGCAGGGGCTGCATGCACTGACGACACAATACAAAGTGTTGTTCTGGTTGGTTAACTTTGTCAAGTAACATGGTGTAATGGGGAGACTGTGTCCACACTTTTGACAGGCATTGTATGTATTTAACACTTTAAGAATTTGTTGGCACTTTGAGGGTTTTTAGAGTTATGCTTAGGAGTATTAGAATTAATTAAATTAGATATTTTCTCTGACCCTGGTCCGGCTCTTACTACTCCTCTGGAATTTAGGGTTCACCCGCCTGCCAAATCCCACTTTAGCCCCGTGCTATAAGTAATAACATTAAGCAAAGTGACCTCTACAGAGTCAACTTGTTAATCGCTCACTTTCTTATCTGTTTAAAATTATTAATGGCTGAGTGTGACTTGGCCTAATTTACAGTAAGTCATGTCCTCTTTTATTAGATCACACTGACAGTGTTTTATTAAAAAGGGTGGAGAGATAAGTATGCAGGACGGTCATAGAATCCAAAACAGCAAGCTAATACAGGCGGTGTACAATTACAGTATCTACAAACAGTCACCGGCTCGCTGTTATGTGACCATTGGAAATTCCTTTAGCTTTTACAGATTGCATTTCTTATGGAGAAAAGAGTGTGGGCCATTGTTAAGTGATCGAGGTGGCTGTGATTTGCCTCTGGGTGAACAGAGAGAGTTCAACAGGATGAGCGTGTTGCAGTATGTGGAAGGCAGGGGAGTGGTTGACTTCATTTCAAATTAAACCCTAAATATTTTCCATGGCATCAGAGTCATTCATTAAAATCCTATCAGAGGCCGGCTTGGACTCTGGCTTGTTTTGTAAAACTTTTTTCCCAGCACAAAGACACACATCAGTGGGGGATCTTCCTCCTGGGCTAGATCCACACTTCCATTCAAAAACACACCGCAGTAAGTCTAACTAACTGAGGCCATGTTTGAATCCATTTAAGTAATCATTTTCCCATGAAGTCATGACAGATTTAACCTCCCTGGATTCGTCAAAGCAGTCTTTTCGTTGCATTGATCTCATAAATCATGTCCTGACAAATTACCGAGCATTGTAAAGCTCTTCCTATAATAACCTTCTGGGTCTAATGTGTGCCTTTGTTACTGTGCTCTACTGTTTGGTTCAATGTTTACCACAGTGACAGCTCAAGGTGTTCTAAACAGGTAGGAAAACACAGAGGTAATTATACCCTCACAGCCGTAACCATCCTCAGACAGTTGCAGGCCAGCCCCACAGCTCCTGCAGGTGTAGGATCCTGGGTTGTTCAAACACAGCTGGCCCGGGCACACGTTACCCTCCAAGCACTCATCCACATCTGGACACAAAAACATAGACACATCATAGCACAGATTACCATCTCTGGCTTCAAACAAATAAAGCCCGCCAGTTGTAATCAGTTAGATTGGTAATCACTGGTTGCTGGAATTACAAATGTCGACACTTCTTTCTTTTAGCTGAGCTATCTGGAAGATATTGGCCTGACATCATTTTATTCTATTTGAGGGCTGTTGTCTCATTGTTTTGAGCAAGGCTTAGATGAGCGGTGCCAGAGGCAGATGGCTCTGGGATCCAACTATGATGTGATGTCTAGAAGGAGTATTTTGGGATTTTTTTTTATCTGAGATGATGGGCCTTTGGGGCCCGTGCCATCACACCTGATGCTGTTAACATACAACCTCAAACCAGCTGGCAAATACACCCTAAACCGCCACTTCTAGTGTATTATGACAAGGTCTGGCATGTTTGAATAGAGGAGGAAGCCACACACACCTGCGTTCAAGTATACACACTTCACAAAAGCACATTCCCACATAAATGCAGCCAAAACCTCACCATCACAATGTTGTCCATCCTCAGAGACTCTGAAACCAGGTTGACAGATGATACATGTAAATGAACCCTCTGTGTTTGTACATGTTCCCTGGGGGCATGTAGTGGGCAGTGCACACTCATCAATATCTGTGTGGAATAACACAGACTGTTAGACATTTACTGCAGGACAGGGCTGTCTCTACAGCCAAGAACAAAAGACCCAGATCCATGATGAAATGCTAGAACCCATCAGTGTTAGTTCTTTCAGGCTGGGCTCAATAAATGTGCTGTTATGCAGGAATTCATTTAGATGAGTGGTGTAGAATAAACTAACCTTCACAGAGCTCCCCGTCATATGATACTCTGTACCCTGTAGGGCAGTTCTCACAGGTGTAAGAGCCCTCCGAGTTCAGACAGATCCCATTGGAACAGGTAGATAAGGACTGGCACTCGTCAATATCTGGCAAAAAACACATGCACACCAGCACAGACATGCATGGATATCACTATAAGTCCTGAATTAAATGCAGAGAGAATTGCTATTGACATTTGCACCACAAAGGAGTTTTAATTTGTTTGATACACTGTAGAGATGTGTGGAGTAAGTCTTAGAGTCGTAACAATACTAATGTTTACCTTCACACCTCTTTCGGTCTTTAGTCACTGTGTAACCAGCCTTACATCTGGTGCAAGAGTAGGATCCCTCTGTGTTGGCACACACGCCACCAAAGCACAAGTCAGCTTGGGCACACTCGTCCACATCTGGAAACAAAAATAGCAGATTTGCCCAAACTGTGAAGACAAAATCGTCACCACCTCCCGGTGCTTGTCAAAAATTGTAAAACAGCCAATTTCACACCATCACATCTCAGTCCATCAGTAGATGGTCCAAACCCAGGGCTGCAATTCTGGCAAGTGTAGGATCCTGCAGTGTTGATGCAAATTCCCGCGGTGCACACATTACCAGTTGCACACTCGTTGACATCTGACAAAAAGACATAATTTGCAGACATTACTCTGCCGTTGAGAGAGCTTCATGAGGTGAGAAGTATGCAGCGGTGAATTACGCCCAACAGCTCTAGATAATCCTTTACAGACCTTCACAGCTCTTGCTGTCTGAGGTGACTTGGTAGCCATGGTTACAAGTGCATTTGTGGGTGCCGTCCAGATTGACACAGCGGCCGTGGAGACAGACTCCAGGAAGCAAGCACTCATTCACATCTGGAGGGAGGATACAAAGGAAGAAAAAAAGAGGGCCTCAGACAATAAAGACAATCGCTTTTTCATGGACCTTAAATGGTACCACAAGGCTTCTGTAGTAGCACTGTACAGAACTATTGTCACTTTGATAGGGCATGTTCACAATGACTGTCTGAGCTGCTGAATGACAGCTACCTTGGCAAACGTTGTGTGGTGAGAGTTTATATCCGTGGAAACAGTTGCAGCTATAAGAGCCCTCTGTGTTGACACACCTACCACGGCTGCACACTGTTTGGTTCAAGCACTCGTTTACATCTGAGGACAGAAGGGGACAGGACACAGAATACGTGAGAAGGGGATTTTTGGTTTCATCCGGCCACAGTGAGACTGTGTGATTAAAAGGTCAGTGCAAGCAAATTAAAAGTCTCTTTCTCAATCTCTGGTGTTATTTAGACATGCTGATTTTTTTTTAAAGATATCCATGAGATATCACACTATGGGCTTATGTTGCATGTTTTTGGAATGCGGAAGGAAGCTGGAGCAACATGCACCTGGATTCACCCGGAACTTTCTCTCTGTGAGACGAAAATGCTAGCCACAGCTCCACCCACACCTGAAGACAATGAGTTGTTGCTGTCGCAGCATTTTCAATGTGTTATTAAATTTTCTAAGTATATTCTTAATGCTGTAAAAGACCTATGCATTTCAAAATGTCTCCATTGTTTAGGCCTGAAGGCAGAGAACCCAAAGAAAGAACTACTGTATCTGCATGGCTATGTACTACTCAAGGTAAGTCAGAAAATGTGTTATGTGTTGTTGTAATTTGGGTGTATTGACCATTTGATGCAGAATTAAATGTAAGAGGCACTGGGTAATTGCTGCAGGAAACAACATAACAATAAAGCTGTGTATACAAAATAGGGGTCTCATTGTCACAGTACAGCAGTAAAGGGGAAACAATTACAGCATAATTAGTGTGTAAAATGAGTGTAAAACAGCAGTCATTAAATTACATCATTGCACAGACCCAAAGCTCATTCATGGCCTTTCACTATTTGCAGCAGTAGCTGTCTTTTCCACCTCATGAGTCAGAACAGTTTACCCAGGAATTACATTTGTGGAAAAGCTCATGCAGGTTTTTTTTTGTGGGTTTTTTTTTAATAGTGGAATTCATCAGGTGTTAACATTGGCATTTTTTCAGGTTAGATGAAGGTGTGGGAACGTGAAAAAAAGTCTGATTATGTAAGAGAGGGAGAAATAGACAATAAAGAGGAAGCGAAGGTGGGGTGAAGAAGGAAAAATTATTTTATGCAAAGGAGGTGGAGAGAGGGCACTTTACTGAGAGGTGACAGAGAGGCTGAAACAGAGGACTTGCACAGTGCAAACACTGCGAGTAAGCCACAGACTGGGTTTTGTTTGCCTAGCCGTGGGCACTGCCAGACATCTGTCAGTGTGGCCAGTTGCTTTGTTTCTTCAATCATCCGGCATCTCCCAGCCCTACACGATAAGCCCTGACAAGGGAATGGAGCTGTTTTCTCTATCACACCAGCAATTAGGCTTATCCGTGATTCGGCTAATTGGGCTCAAACCACTGAGCTACCGTCAATTGACTGAAGCAAATACTGGAAAGAAAGCGCTCATGTTTCCTGTTTTATGTGACTCCCACAGTGCTAGACTTACACAACTATTGTAGGCCTACTAGTGCTGCCTGTGTGGATATTCACATGTAAAATATTTACCTTCATAACGTTATACCTCATTTACTGGGTTCCTCTCAGTTACTTATAGTATATACAACAGAGTTACACAAAATGAGTCATATAAGTTCACTCACAAACAGAGATCATCTTTAGTGGTGTTTTCTTTGGAGGCCATGAAATAATGAGACTTTTATCAAGGGCATTTATGTTTTGACTTTCTGATAAATCGATTACAGAGAACTCCAAATTACTATTAAAGCTAAATCCCATATTTTCCATCCTCATTCTGCTTTTCAGCTTTTCGCATTTCTGGAATACTCACTCCAGGAGCTTAGGTTTCCAAACAAATCAGACGGGTGTAAGGTCAGAGTGAGGGGGATGTGGTAAGTAACACCAGTCAAGTTCTTACGCAACAGGGTTGCTTTCAGGTTGGAAGCTCCTAGCATGTTATCTTAAACATAACCCACACCAAATGTTGTTTGTTGGCCATTTGTGTATTCAAATCTAATTATCAGCACACAGGACCTCAGAGAACACTATGGGAGAGTGAGAAAACTTATTTGTCTGTTGGGAACTCCTCGCAGAGGGGAATTGACCCTTCGACCTCCTCAGACATCTCTTGTGACTGCTCGATGCTCTCACCCAGCCCTGCAGTGGTAATAAAGCCTCGCTGGCCTCCACTGGGCCCAGCAGTACAGTGGCCAGATCTCTCCAACAATAATATGCTGTTTGTTCAAGGCTGTGGCCAAGAGAAAATATTTGGATTCTCCCTAATTAATGTATTATGAAAAATCTTTTTACAGGGGCCGGTGATATCGAAAGATCAGCAATAACACAGTGGATGTGTTTAAACAATATTGGGGATATGCAGAGGCTGCTGGGTGGAGAAGCTGATATATCATAAATGAAAACACTGACTAGAGAGAGAGGGCAGAAGACTGTGCACAGCCAACCGATTTAGCCATTCTCACTGTGGTGTCCACATTCAGTGAGACTAATTCGGCTTGAGTTAGTTGGTACACTGTACAGCATCATATGCTGCCACGAAGTCATGAACATCACGACTTGTTGCCATGGTACCTTGGTTATTTTTGGTGATGCCAACAGGGAGCAGCAGTCTTGTCTAGGTAAACAGAACCTAATACAGGAAGCATTTATAGAAATTATAGCATAAGAGAGGAACCCCTGCTTTTTTTCCACGCAGCGGTCAGAAACACCCATAGGAGTTTGGGTAGTGGTGGTGTTGGTGCTGTGCTATGATGGAGTGTGGGTTGCCTTACCCACACATCTGTCATCGACAGGCCTAAATCCCGGGCCGCAAACCTGGCAGTGGAAGGAGCCGAGAGTGTTGACACAGACACCTCTGGGACAGGAGCTGGGATCTCTGCACTCATCCTCATCTGCTCAGGGAGAAGGTGGGATGTGAAAATAATCATTTAAATTAAATGAAACTCTCATGAAAGTTCACTCAGTCTAACTATTATTTTCACACTTATTCCATAATTTATCCTCATACCATTCTGTCCTGCACACATCTTTGTATGCTCAGTCTTAATTTCCTGCTGTCATTGTCCTGTCAATCAACATATCAGCTGTTCTCATCAGCCGGTCACATCTATCCAACACCACAGTGACACACCTTCATTGTTAGGCTATCAACTCGCTGCTGTCTTTGTAAGTATGATTCTCGCTCCCCATCTACAGTGTACACCCAGTCTTTACAGACTCACCAACTTCATCATTTCATCAGCCTCATCACTTTCAACAGGGCAATCAGCCACCACCACCACCGCCAACCAGTGTCTGGACTCAAATAGGCAACTTAACTTGCTCCTGATGCCCTTCAATCCCTAAAGAGTCTAGATGCCAAAGACTTTCTGACCGACTCATGTGTTTGAAATGTTCATCTTTCTTGTAAATATACCATATATAGTTGTTAATCCTGTATCTCTCTGACCTGTTACCCAGACCTGTGCAAGGTACTGTTCATGCCAGCCTTGGCTGACTCCTAGACAGCTCCAAGGACAGGGTCACTGACAGGCATGAATTTACGTCTCTGTTCAGCCCCCTCCTGTTTTCTTTTCTTTTAACTACTATTGTGGGGGAGAACAACTTTACTTCTCCTCCAGACATCCGTGATGCATGCATGTCTGTATGTGAAGTCTGTTTGCAAGCGTCTGCCATTAAACCTGACGGAAAGACAACGAAGTGATTGAAGAGTCTTTATTCAATAAACCTGCCACCTCACTAATTATCATTAGTCACTAATTATCATCTACTGAAGTAAACAATTATCTTTACTTCATTCACTTATCTCTACTGATTTAATTGTTAGTTAAACAATGTACACATGCATGGGAGATAAAGGGTGCGAGGTCACAAATGTTAGAAAAATACTATTAAAAACAGCCTTGAAGGGAGAAAAGTTTTTTCCTGGCTTGAACTACAGGAAAATACGTGTGTTTTGTTACCCGGCTACACATTGGCTCATGGCAGCAAACAAATAGGTCTTGATAGGATTGTGCTGTTATACAAAATTGATTATGTGTATTCGGGGGCTTGTGCATGCATGTCACCTTCACATAGGCCTCTCCAGGACTTGGCGTAGCCGCTGTTGCATTCACATGTGTAAGATCCTTCCGTGTTGATGCATTCGCCATTCTGGCACTTGTTGGGCATACTGCACTCATTTATGTCTGCCAATTTGAACAAAAACCAAGGAGAGAGGAAAAGAAAGTGGCTATTGTGCTCCACAGCATTAATTCGGACAGGATGCTTTTTAAACGAACAGTGCTGACAGAGTCCGAGTCAGAAAGCTAACAGCAGCCCGATGTGGCTTTCCTCCAATGGAAACATTGTGTCTCCTGCTGTCTTTGGACTGTGTCTCACCTTGACAGAACTTCCTGTTCTGGGTGATCACCTGGCTGTAGCCACTGAAGCACTGACAGGTAAAGGATCCATAGCTGTTCATACATCGGCCCTTCCCTTCACATGGGTCCTCGTCACACTCATTCACATCTACAATAGGAGACAGAGAAGGAAAGCAAAGGCAGAAGACAGAGAGGGAGAGTAGAAGAGATTGAACGTGACATAATATTGCAGCTCCGTTTCACCAGCAGAGACTGTTCATTTTCTAAGCCATGACTTTGGAGCTCCTCTAATGCACATGCATTCCTCAGTGATGGCCTGAGACTAGCCGAGGCAGAGCAGGAGCTTCAGCCAAGGCCTTCATCGGGAGGTAAGGGATCACAGCACAGTGGCAGCTCTTTGGATGGCCAAAACACTGTTGTCAGGCATCACGGAACAGGTCAACATTAAGAAACGGATCCTTTTCATTTTGGCTCGCTTCATTTCTCAAACCCTCGGTGCCGTGTAATGATTGGTGCTTGTGCTTGCTTGGACAGAAATAGTGACAGACAACTGCTGGGGCCTGTGTGTGTTTGTGTACCCCTCCTCTTTAAGTGTCCCAGTGTGTTACTCCACCTCACCATCATTACTTACCAATGCAGTTGGTCTGTAGTGCACTGAGTTTGAATCCTGGCTCGCAGTGGCAGGTGTAACCAGTCTGCACAGGAATGCATTTCCCACGGCCACATATGGCGGGAGCGGTGGCACACTTGTTGATACCTATGACAAGCCAGAGATGTGCGCAGTCATTACTCAGGAAGCAGACAAGAATGTTTCTGACCTTGGGTTACACAACACATTCAAGACACCGTGAAAAATTAAAAAAAAATAGCATTCCACTGACAGATGTTGTTCTCCATAGTAACCCGACATGCTGTTTTATAGGTTGGGTCTTGGATGAGAGGACGGTTTTTACGGCACTGTAGTGTTCTAACAGGTGGCTTGGAGCCCTTACAAAAGGGTTGCAGAGAAACAGGTCATGCACAGTAGAGGCTGATATTACTGTTGTTTGTCTTTTCCCTGTCCAAATGAACTGTGGTAAAACAGAGAAATTGAACTGGTCACTTTATAGGATTACTGTAAATTCTCCTTCCCTCTCTTCTCTCCCTGTTGTTCTTCCTCTCACTCTCTCTGCCAACCAACCTGACTTTGACCGACTTTGACTCTGACTTGTACTCTCCCTCCATTATTCATAAACCTGGCCTCTGTTCACCCAGAGAATAGCTTCTCTTTCCAAGATGCACACGCATGTTTGGTTTCTCGCCATCTCACCGTCTGTGCAGAACGGCATCTTCAAGCCAAATTGGCTTAAAGAAAAGGGGTCAAATTAAAGCATGATACAACCTCTCCTAGGCTTGAGCCTGAAAAATTGCCTCATGAAAAGCACTGCTGTTTGCCAGCAGTGGACCGAGAGCATGAAATATGAATATTTGAACTCTTTAATGGTCTTGGTCTTCCTAAAACTCCACACCAATCATCAGGAACAGGTGATTTTATACATGTTTCAAGTGCTGCAAGAGTGAAAATATGTATTCTTATGTATGTTATACCTGTGACTGAGTCTGTGTGGGATGTGTCCTTTGCATCTGGTGTCAGGTTGATGATGGAGGAGTCTGGAGAAGTATCTGTGAGGAGGGATCGAAACTGGGTGAGAACGAACACAGCGAACCAATAACATACTGACACACACAGTAAATTCTCATTCTCTACAACCTAGACGAGACACTGCTTGTTTTCCAAACCACTTGTGCCTTAGCTGTCACTCCCTGGGCAGCTGTATAAAAATGATATTCTTTTTTCTCCAGGCTAGAAACACTACGTTGTCCAAAATAAATCAAGTCGACTCATTGAATGTAGTCGACTGTCAGATTTAATGTGAATGTTTTTTTTCACTGGCATGGGGGCAGAGCGGAGGGGGATCGAGTCTACCACCTGTCCAAAGGAGCAAGCAATTTATAGAAAACACATCACATGTCTGTGCCTGACTGAAAACTACTATTTACTCTGAGCTTACTCTGCAACCCACAACAGGCATTAAAGAAAAGTGCAGAGGATGAACAATTAGAGGTGTATTAACACTGTGAGTAAAGCCAAGAGAAAAATACCTGGATATTTCAGCGGTGAGTCAGTCACAACAGCTGGCTAGAAAACAAGTAAACATTACTTATCAAAGAGTTTGGTTTCATTTAATCACCATATTCATGTTCATGTACTATGTCTGCTTTTGTTGTCATAGTCAGTGCTAATTAGATCAGTTAATCTACCAAAATGTGGTCTGAATAAGTTATATAATCATAGCAAACCCTCCAGCTGAGATAGCTGGAACATATCTTTCTAGGATAAACATTTCAAAAGTATGTGCCAAGAGGTTGACAGGGAGGGAGAACTTACCGGGCTCAGAATTTCCACATCTGCCACGAGACAAAAAGAAGAGGAAAAGTTTATCAGTAGCAAAAGCTGACAATCTGTTTGCATTAACAAATACCATTACTGACTACAGACAACAATTCATGGTCTCCCTCGGCATTTGAACTGCAGTCTTTATTTCTAATAAAACAAAGCTTATGTCACGTTTATCCTTTAAGCCACTCAGACAGAGCTCTGTCAGAAAAGTAGAGCAGACTACAGGCCAAGGAAAAACGCAAAGAGACAAGGAAATCAGATATTTCTGATAATGAAGACAAAAATCCTTAAATATTTACAGAACCATCCCCCAATATAAATCAAAATGTCATAGCTTTGCCAATAAAGTATCTCACAAGTATTAAATCGGGACATATTTACAGAAACCTCTGGTGATTTAGAGGTACAGTATGGCTAGTGGATTACTTGTGGGTCATGAATACTATTCCAAATATGTTCAACGTTGGATCAGTGGTTTATTTATGTGGATCAAAACATCCTGTTGATGTTTGAATTCTCACAAAAAAGCACTGATCCATTCTCATCCTGTAGGAAAACGAATCCTATAGTCTGTCACCCAGCTGCCCTGCATTGTTTATGCCATGCGTTGTAGTAAAAATATGCAAGTGGTTGCCATGTTTGGATAAGAACATGGCTTAAGCCCATAAAATGTACAGAACATTGAGCAACTATTGACCTCTTTGCCATTCAGAGCAAACATTTAATAACCGTGAAGTCCACATGGCAGAGATTTAAGGCTCCAAACATTTCATTCTCACCTTCTGGCTGTTTAGGTGACTCCCTGGCTGGCTGAGAGGGTTGGAGAGGCTGCTGTGGAGTCAGAGGTTGCCGGGGTGCTTGTGGCGTCTCGGGGTACTCAGGGTATTGGGGTAATTGTGGCGTTTGTGGGTAGCTGGGGTGCTGTGGCCTCAAAGTCAGATGCAGTGAGGGTTGGGAGGATGGAGGCTGAGGATATGTGTAGCTCTGCTCCTCCCACGAGACTCCTGTGCTCTGCAGATCATCTTGCTCCAGCTGTCTGAGAGAAATCTGCACATCAGACCGTGAGTAGGTATATCCGTGGCCAGCTGGGCAGATTTCCTTGAAATGATCTGCAGGGTAGGCAACACACAAAGCAGCATATAATGAGCCATAGAAATCATCACCTCTGAAGTCTTCTCTCAGGCTATTGGAGCTAACATAAAACGCTGCCAGAGTGTAATCGTGGCTTCCTGATGCGCCCAGAAAAACGAAAAGCCATCCATGTAATACTGTAATGTTGAGCATGCTGTGCTTTACAGTATGCTGTGAATGATGGGGTCGGGTTCGGGAAGCTGTCACAGAGAAGGACCAGCGAGGGGATCTGGAAAGATTGGGTATATCTGCAGACTAAAACAGACACAGGCATGCGAGTGGGGGAAGTAGAGGATCATGTAATACTGATTAACCTTTGAACTTTTTTATGTTCAGGCGTGTGAGTGAGACACTAATGGAAGATTGGTTGGTTAGATAATAGGCAGGAGACTGCACCTCTTTGTGTTGGTACCCAACAAACCTCAGCAATGGTGAATCCATTACAAGTTGTGTGTCCCCTACCTGACCTGAAACCACCAACTCTAAGCCAAAAGAGTCTGGAATAGAGATATGAGTAATGACAGATATGTGGTCGCTGTAAATGCAGGAAATGTGGATATGATAGGCTACTGGATGATGAATTTAAATTGGAGGGAAATGGAGCTATGTGATCAGGAGCCACATCAGAGGAACTTGAGTAAATATGGAATGAAATTCAACAGGGTCCTGTTACCAAGTCACAAGTAATAGACCTGGCTGCTTTGTTCAGAACATAGCTCTAACAGTTTGTCAGGCCATACAAAAGCCAGCATCCGAAATAATAAGAGGCTGTGTCTGTGTTCTCTGTCAGTCCTGACTGAACAGCACCATGGAGGTCTGTGATATCTGATCTATGACAATCCCCATGAATCACTGCCCAGCAGAGACACTCCATAAAACCAGTCTGTTTCTCCCAGAGACTTTGAAGATTAGATCAGTATGGAAAAAAAGATGACAACTACTTCCCATGTTTCACTTGGCCAAGTTATTTATTTCTGCAGTGAAGCTTTGCCTTTCTGTTGGTGGGGTTTCTCTCTGAGGACTGGAGTGATAACACAAGGCTGACTCCCACTGGTATGTAGCCTCCAAAATATGAAAACGGTTATGTTTTGGGTCTTTTTCCACTCCCAACACATTTGGATATTTTGAAATGCTTTACAAGCCTGACATAGAGCAGAATAGTAAGTGAGTGGTAAAAATTCTTTGCCTGTATTTTCACTACCATTGCTGGAACTTGCATAAGAGTACATGTGCATTCTATCTCTCCAAACACTTTTAACCCAGCAAATTCCTTTTTCAGAGAGTACAGTGCAAGTAAACGTATGCCTTGTGTGTGAGCGGTGGGCCACGTGCAGCAACAGCAGCAGCATGTAAGTTAACTTTGCTGGCTGTACCTGATCCCGGCAAAGGACAGCGATCGCATCCATCACCCCAGGCCTTGCCCACTCGGCTGCAACAGCAGATCTGCTTGGTGATGTGTTGAGCAAGTGGCAGAGAGCACGTGCCACCTGACACCGATCTGTAGCATAATGCCTTCTGGTCGGACACAGCCTTGTCCGCTGGGGAGAGAAGTCAATACGTCCATCATAATCTGATGTAATACACAAGAATTAAATGATGATTCAAAGACAAGGGGTTGATACTTACAGACACAGTGTTTGCTTTCAGGGTCCAACATGTAGCCTGGTTTACATGTGCACCTGTAGCTTCCTTTGGTGTTGAGACATTCAGCATTCTTGCAGATCCCAGGCAACAGGCACTCATTGATGTCTGTGAAATATGCAATACGTCAGTCATGGAGTATGTGGTACATTTCCTGATAATGGAAATGTTGTGAAGTAATGTTTTTTCCTTTTGACAAGAAACTCCCACGTAAAACCTCCATCAAACTTTGTGCAAGTATCTATTACACCTTGAAAGGTGAAACAAATATCACTGTAGATCATGATGTCAAGCCACCAGCTGCTGAGAGTTGATGAAATATGGAAAACTTCATATTTCCCCTCAGTATGAAAGCAAGGTGGAGGGATGACATGAGGGGAACATACTATGTTTGACCAGTGTAAACCAGTATTCTCTCATGTATCCCTCTAAACTCTCAGGACTGTGGGAACATTGACTTTGAGATCTGGGTGGCCATAGCAGAGTGTTTTATTGGCCTCCTCAGCATCTTTCCTTGACGGTGTCCTGTAAAGGTACAACCATAGCCTACGTCAATGATTTAAAGTCATAGGTGGTAGAGATGGTTTTCCCCTCTGTCTTGCCTGAACCATGTGCTGCAGTGACACACTGGGTAGTGGAGTTTGCTTACAGCTCCTGAGCCATTAAGCCAAATGCAGGCATGCTAGCCAGCTAATGTGCCAGGAGCATAGGGGGACATATTTCAGGCGCTTAGTCATGTGATCACATGGGGACCAGGCAAGTTTGTTGTTCTACCATGTCAAACAAAGAGTACATCATTAGGTCTTTTCCAGTTGCTTTGATGACTGGAACCTGACAGCCTGCCACCACAGATTTTCCCAATTCTAATTAATCTCCTCTTGCTTTGTTGATTTGCTTCCTGCTGGAAAAAGTGAGTTTATAAGGGATTGAAATTGATAAATTCTGTGAACTGAAGCAAGCCCAGGGAATGCTTCGATGTTCTTTTTGTTGTTTGTTGTTGTTTCTTCTTTTCTCTGTTGCCCTTTGTATTTTTTTTTCCATTTCTCTTTGCACTTCTCCGTCTCTCTTGGGATGAACTAGCTCCAAAGACAAAGTTGGCCTTGTAATAACAAAGCCTCCAGGCTCTGTGTAATGTCACTTTAAACAAGCCTGTGTCTCTGTTAGCAAGAGCAACCTGTTTGGATGAGTACGGATGAGGCACATATTGTGAAGACAATGGAGCAGGCCACAGATGTCACACATGCTTGTACTGATATTTGCGCTCTATAGACCAAGGAACAACAATATTCTGTACGCAGATACCATGGGGCCTTGGGACTTAAGTTTAGTTTAAGCAGCATGCTATCTGGTCAGAGTTCAGGTCAGCATTGGGCTCAGCCTTCATCACATGGGGTCGTTAATCCATAGTTCAGTTGAGATTAGTGCCGTTGTTACAGTCTGCTGGTGGGCTTAACAGGATCGAAACTGACTTCCATGACAACCTGTCATGATCAGCACGAATCTCAACATCTATTTTGAATCTTCGCCTTGGTTTGTCTCATTGACGAAAAGTCCTTGCGATAAGAACTCCTAAGCGTTCATCTTTCACATTGGTTGTTTTTACTGTCTAACGATACATACTGATGATTGCAAGGCATCAAAAAAGTTTCAACCAGTCTGCTGTGACCTCACTCGACCTCGCCCATTGTTTCCAACTGGAAGAAACTGCAGAGTTATTTATGAACACCGTGAAGCAATTTGGCAAAATGAATCTCTTAACATGCATTGGCTGTTACGGCTAAAGGGAGTACCTTATGACTATGTTGGAAGTCTGAAACCAGACATAACGTATGGGGCCAAAAATGCACCAATTTAGAAACTGTGGATAGAGGGACTGAACACGGAGCCAACAATACAGCCAAAGCAGCCAATACTGGGAAAAGTACATTTTCACAGGCAATTACTCCTGTATATCCTAACATATGGAGATCCAAACTTGTTGACCCAGACAGAAGTCAATATGGTAAATGCCAAATGACAGCTATACACAAAATTGTGTATAGCTTTTGTTAGGTTGACCCAAACTATCAAAACAGTTACGTAAGATGTCAGTCATCTCTATTTTGGAGAGTTGTATGAGCAATGTGACCTAGTTCCAGTTTACCACCCACAACAGAGACTGCACATGCAACTATGTGTGACTTTTATCTCTGAAGCATAAAGTGCAAATGGCCAATTCAGCTGAGTTAGCTTCTAAAGCAGCTTTTTTAAGATAAGTAATCGTCTCTGAAGGGCTCAGATGGGGCACCTTATCATTTTGCAGCATGGAGGTCACTGACCACAAAGGGTCAGTGTACAAAGGAAGAGTACTGTCTATTACCAAATATGAGACAAGTTCTAATCAGTTCCAATAAAAGTCACTGCAAATTAGACTAGGAGCAGTAGTTTTGCAATCTGGACACTATCCCAATAATCATGACAAACTTCCAGAAAAAGTTAGTTTTGGACTTGGCTGTTGTTGTGAGACCCTAAATTAAAAATAACTTTTGGAAATGGGGCAGCAGCTGAACAGGACAGAGGTTTTAAAGTGCTCCAGTAAATATTGTGGCTAACTGTCAGGTTTGCTTTCTTGGAACTCCAAAAATCAGCGACTGAAAATGGAGGAACATCTTGAAACAATCAACGAAGAAATGCATGAATAATACAAAGATACATTTCCACAGTTGTTGGCTAGTTGACACACGATTGGAAAATGAGTGTCTCCCTGTCCACAGGTCTTTGCTTTATTAAAATGTGTTTCCCAACTCAATTATTACCAGAGAGCATCAACAGGCCAATGGTACTATGCAGATCAGAAAACACGTTGAACTTGCTGAACCAGTGGATGAGGCCTGTTGGGGATGTTTTCAAAGCTGCCCATCGGACCGTTATGTTGTCACACTCCATAGGCTTCAGTAAGCATTGCCCTTTGGATTATGACACCATGAATCAAGTCAGTGACACAGCTCAAGTCGGCCGTCAGAAAGGCTACACTTTGTTATTGAGAGGATCAGCTGCATTATTCACAGATTAGGAATTTTTCCTGTGTTTTTATCCAAGGTTTATTTGATCATGTCAATAAATTCTAGTGCTGTGTACTAACAACCCCAATATAAATAACCAGAACCCTTTAGAGGAAGCCTGTCCACAGAGTTGACAGTTGCTGGTTACTGCTTTATGAACTGAAGGCCAGTTGACAACTAGACACCTCTTGGATGCTGCAGTAGAGGTCAATACTGTGTATATTCAGGAATAACAAGTTTGTTTTGTTTTTACAGATGGATGGCTGTGTGAGCTGGCAGTTTAGAGAGGCAGTGCAACAAACAGCTCTGCAACTAAAGCTCCCTTTAAAATACTCAGAGAGCCACATTTACCATAATCACAGCCTGCCGTACCAGTCTCCACGCACAACCCCAAAGACCAATTAAAACAGCAGCCCCAGGTGCTTATTGGCTGTTGAACTCTGACCCTGGACCAAGGCTAATTGTAGTCCTGACCTGCTTCCCAGAGGAGCCTGACGTACAACAAGGAATACTTTTATAGAGGTCCCCAGGGGCCGATGTAAGCATGGAAACATTTTGCCTGTACATCTTTATCATATCCATTCCATACATTCGAGAGAAGCTTTGTTTTTGTTACGGGTAAGCTACCTATTAAAATATGCAGTGGATTAAATCACATGATAACATTCAGAAAATATTCTACTCAACATACTTTACAGCTTACCTTGACAGTGTGTCAGATTCATCTTTTTAAAGCCTTTGGAACATTCCACTTGTCCGTTTGCAATCACTGCGTACGCTGCAAACAGAAAGAGAAAGCGCCGCTTTAGAAGAGCAAAATGATCTTAGAGTGCCATGCCTCTTTTGTCACAAAGCATTGCATTCATCAGAGGGAGAAGAAGAGAGCAGCTTTAGGAGGCAATCTTATAACTTACAGATGTGAGCATCTTGGCAAAAGGAAAAATGAGGGGGGACCCACAGCTGGCCCTCATGGGAATGCAGAGTGAGTGTATGGAAATGGATCCCCATCAACCATATTTATAAGACAGCGCTGCCATCCAGCAAAATGTAACAATAACACCGTACGTCATGTGTAATCATATTACCTATAACTCTCTTCAACCCCCAGGGACAGATGAAGGAAGTGCTTACATCATAAATATGTTGAGGAAGCCTACATGACAGCTCTGACCTTTATCATCAACCACAGTGTGAATCGGCTTAAGCAAGATAATTTCACTGTGCACACTCGAAATGATGATTAATGTAAACCTTGCAGGAAGCTGATTGGCCCACAACTTCTTCTTGTTTTGCCAAGGCAATAAAAGTCATGTGGTGTGTGCTTCAGGTGTGTACTTTAGAAGTCCACAGGAGTGCTGCAGTAAATAACATGGTGTGTCTGTTAATGCCCCTGTGGGGCCATTGTGACAGAGGTTTGAAAACATTACGTCATCACTTATTCGGCGCTCAGTCAAGCCCCAGCATGCCACATTAAAAGTACGGAAAGGTCAATGTGACCATCATAAGGCAAACAGAAACTCTCTTTTTGTGCTAGACAGCAAAAAAACCCAAGTGTGTATGAAGTTCTAAAGGTTTCTAAACTGAGACAGGGTGATTATTAGTGGCAGAACTTTCCATGACATAAACTGAGATGAAGTATTTTGGCACGGACATGATGTAACTTCTGAAATCTTTAAGACATACTTGTTAGCATGACCGAACTGTTTCTCACTGTTGCTCTACTAAAATTACAATTATAAATCAGATAGCTTAAAGCAATCATAGAGCCTTGCTAATCATGATAACCATGAGTCTGTTTAGCACGTTATGCACATAACCACAATGGAATGTTTGACGACAACCTTTTTTTACACCACTGCCAGAAAATATATAGGATTTTAACAAAGTGCTGTATTGGTTTAAACTTAATGCAACTGCAACAAATGATTGAAAATAGAGGTGATGAATGCAAGAAACTGTATTTATGACCTTGCCAGTAAAGAAAACAGATGTCTTCATCGGGCATACTGCTCTGGGAAAAATAAAATTTGTGACCAAAGCTCCAAGAAACCTGTGACTAATTGAAAGTGAGCTCTGGTCTGATGTAAATGTCAATCTAGATGCCTGACTATGAGCGAGCACGACCAGAGAAGATCACATTTCTGTAACTTATCTGTCCTCTTCAGCCACCTGTGCCACCAGAATTTAGAAACAATAGCAAACACATACATTGAATCTCCGGTGTTACTCAGTGTTACTTCACAAGCTCAGTCATGAAGTTGGTAAGTGAAAGGAATTAGGTACTGGATATGTTGAGGTAGCCAACCAGTGGCCAGAAAACAAGTGTTTCGTGTTTCAGCTTTCAAAATGTAAAGAATACCAACAAAACAATCCTGTAAACATCTTCTGTCAAAACAAAACCCAGAAATCGGTCATGAGTTTGTCTGATTTTCCCAGGAGTGATCGGAATGTGTGTCACATGGAGGCTTTCTGGGAACACTGTCCTGGAAGCTGAGTTATGTTTTGGTCCTGCTGTGACCCAGTGGACCAGGCAGGGTCAAAGTACCTGACGGTTGACAAAGCAGAAGTGGGTCAGCATGAAAGGGGTAACAAGGAAAAGGGGGGAACTGTGTCAAAGCAACGCCCCTGTTCCTGTCTGCCCACCTCCTCATCTTCCTCTGCACCCTCCTAATCCCCCTTTCAAAGTTTCTGAGTAATGAGATGTTGTGGTAGGGCGATGGGCACGCACTCCTACCGTGATGGGATCAGGGAAGGTCTGGGCTGAGTGACAGCGGGGAACACATGCCAAGGGAAGCCCAGTGGGGGAGGTCCGGGTGTCTCAATAAAGCTTATTAGTAGAGAGGTGAGGACCTCTGCCATCAGTAACAACTTAAACATGAATCTGTGAGAAAGCTCATTTCAAAACTCAGCCTGTCTTAAAATGGCTTGACAGAAAAAACTTTAAAAACTAATAATATGAGAATTACACTACAGACACTGACAGCATAGTATGTAGATTCTGGTGCAAGAGGAGTCTCAAAAATAACAAAGGAAGATGTATGCAGCATGGGATCATGGGAATTGCTGTCTTTACAGTTAAAAAAAAACAACCCACCATTGCCCATGAAAATCTATATGACGTGACTAAAGCAGAAATGTACACAGATGACATCATGTTTTAAAGTTATGGTTACAGGCGACCAAATTAGACACAACTTTATCTTAAAAAAACAAACAGATTTCTCTGGATTTGACCATTACTGGAAACATTTGGGATAATGTAAGTACACAATGTATGTGTAAAAAGTGACTTAAAATTATGTTTCCACACATACTTTATACATAGAATCTAATGTACTCAGATTGTACTCATCATTTACTAATGTGCATCCTGGATCTAAAAATACTTGTTATCAGTAGATTTCTATTATTCACTATGGAGCAATTTGTTAAAAGCTATAATTAAAAGCTGAAAAAAGCTGTTGAAACATACAGACACAGCCCTCCTAAACACTGGTTGACTTATGCAGGATAAATTTATTGTAAAATGCAGACAGCTTTGGCTGTTTGATTAATTTGATAATGAAATAAATCTGGAGTCAGTTGTAATAGTAGTTGATGTGTCCTGTGTTGTGTCTGAATTCTAGGTTCCTCTACCAAAATAACAAAGAGCAAAGAATTACGTTATCCTCAGACGATTTAATTAATCTGTGTGTTCTCAGACTTTTTTTCATTTATGTAGAAAGCAGACTTATACAGGCAATGGCTTGCAAGAGTGAGTTCAAGCCACGCGTCATTGGGGTCACCCTTGGTTACAAAGACCCAGACTGGTCTGCATCCACTGAGGGTACAGGCAGAAATTTCCAGTTGTTCTATCCACTCAGCCCTGTTCAACAAAAGACTTTGTGACCCCTTACTAATTTATTGTCTGTCTACATTCTTATATTGTACATTCCACTGCAGCAACCATTCAATAATATTTGCTCGAATTCCTGACCTGAAAGTGGAATTAAATTCCTTGGCGCTTCTTGATTGGCGGTGCAGCCCTGAAGTAAATCTGAATAAATCCCTTTAGTCTCTTTTCAACATGAAAGTTAAGTTTGCTCCACACAGAGCGTATTCAAATGAAAGGACAGCTTATGCAAAATGAGAGAGAAAATAAAGGGAGAAGGATACAGGAGGCTGAGAACGGAGAGAGTTTAAAGTCTGATGGGTTCCTCAGCTGTACAGAAATCTTTAATTGCTAATTCGGTACAATCACTCTGCAGACCACCCGGCCTGGGGACTGTTCTTCTAAGGCGATTTTGGGGTCTGGTCTATCAATCACAGGGCTCAGAGCCCTTCACCATCCCCAGAGACCTGGGAGACAACTTCAGTGTTGGCGCTTCTCTCCTTAACTGGCTGGAAAAGTTGAGAACGAGTGGGAGACGGGAGTGAACAAGGATTGATGCCATACAGGGTGGCAACAGTACATTTCCTTTACTTTATGGGCTGACCCTCACACTTTACAGTGTAAAAATAGCATACTTTAATAAAAGACGTAAGTTCAAATAAATCAATCCTAAGAAAACATTTTTGAAACTCATTTCCATGAATGTAATCTACTCAAAAATGAGTTTTTGAAATTTGACCACCATTGTTTGACTTCAGTCTTCAATGTAATTCCAAAATGTTCCAGAGACTCATTTTCTTTATTCTAACTTTATATAATTTCAAAAAGGTAAACTCTGCTGACCACGGGCTGCCATTTTAAGAATGGCTTTGACTATTTTATTTGGGTCCCGAATTCCGATGGTGCAAAGGCTTTGCACATGGGTCCAGTCCTGAGTTTTGCTTCTAGGCCTAGATATTGGTGCCACAAACTAACACCACTATCTTTTTTTCTGAAACCAGTTCAGAATTCAACTAAGTAAATTCTATAAGTTGTGACAGATGTAGGTGTTTATTAGCCTGGATAGGCATTGATGTTCGAATATTCAAATAGTCATAAATTAATTTTAAAAAATCAATTAGTAAACAAAATTATCGTTTTTACCTGCGCCTGGTAGTAACGCAGTATTACTGCCAGAAGGTGGCGGTAATACACCTACAGGCTGTTCGCATCCACTAATAACAAAAGAAGAAAAATGCACTACGACCACAAGGCAGACAGCAGTACATATTTACCTACGTAGAGGGAGTATAAATGGGCCCTTATACATTAACAATGAACAGCTGAGTTAATTATACTCAAAACAAACAATTTTTCATGTTTAAATAACTTGAGTTAAAAATCTTAGACGATTTTAGGTTTCCTAAAACTATTTGAGCTGAATTAACTCATCAGGTCTTAAAGTGTAGGGAAACGATCCAAAGCAAAGTCTTCCTCAAGACCCCTTACGGAAGTTTATTTTCTGACATGCCGTCATGGGACAAAGTGGTGCCGCAAAGAGAACTCTTTAATCATCCATGAAGGTTTTCAGGTCTTTTGAGTTTCTATGTTGGTAAAGCCATCGCTTCTTGGCCTATGAGCCAATGCTTGATTGGAGCAAACAGCTTAAAGGGAAGTCATTTGCTTTCAAAACAGAATGTCTGCTTGGCACGTGCCACATTTGCCATTCTGATGTATCCATATCACATGCCCTGTAAATTAAGTGTCCCTGCTAGTAAAGCAAAGGCTAATCAGTTAAGACACATGAGACTAATATCAACATCCTCCTGGCGATACAGAAATAGAGCCAATGTCCAAGCTACAGTCATTAATCATGTCCATAACTAACAAGTGAAGCAGCACCAAAAAAAACTTTGATGAAGAGATTATTTTATTTTGCTGCAACATTAAATCTTAACTGAAAACATACTTTTCATAGACTTTGAGTCACATTTTTATGGAGCATGTTTCAAATCTACTGACTCCTCAAAACACTTTGCACAATTGCACAATTCCCCCATTCATACACACATTCATATCAGCCAGGTCCTCTTCACGAAATGTGCATTTTAACATCTTGTTTTTTTGTAGTTGATGTCAATAAAAACAGAACCACGTTCTTCTACAATCACCAATTCACTGGAGAATATTAACCAGCTGGACTTGTTCCAAAAGGATACATGCCATTCCCAATAAAAATCCTCTTAACTTAGATTTTATCCAATTAAGAAATGGACTTCACATCCATCTGCCTCCAACTGAGGTTTATTTCTCAAAGTGGTTAGGTATGCTCAGCCCTGATTAGCTGCACCGCTGGTAATAGATTCCATCATTGTAGTTGTGAAGGTATAATACTAAGTCAACATCAATGAATCAAATGCTGTCAAAGATATGTGATGTGTCTTTAATCACCATGAGAAGCTGCTGTGGAGCTGTTCCAATGCATCTGTTCTCTTGCTGCCCCTCTGAGACAAAATCCTCGCATCCCTAGTTTTTGTTACTCATTAACATGTATTCATGCTTGATCAGTGCTAATACAAAGCAATATGCACAGGCTTTGGCCCCTCGATGAAAGTCAGATTGAATGTCGAGTTCATGTGGGAAGAACTGGAAGCTCAGTGGGTCCCCTCCTTCTTTGCCTCGTTTGACTTGCCTCATTTATTGATCTAAACCTCATGAATAGTACTGTCCTCATAACAGAGAGACACGAAATGGAGATGGGAGCGAAACAAGCAGACAACTCCCACACAGATAGAGGTGGAGTAGAGGGTGGGGCAAAGACTACACTGGGACAGTGACATCGCGATGACCTGGGTGACCCAGGGAGGCAGAATTAGAGGAAGAAGCCAAGACTCATGTGGGTGTGGCGGTTACTCTAAGCCGTTGGGTCTTCTGATGTGGCACCCTTAGGAAGCCTCCCAGCATCGCCCACAGGAAGAGACACAGAGAAGGAGGCTGTCCAGCAATGACAGATTGGGAAAGAAACCATTTGTGGAATTCTATTACCTGTGAAACTCACAGAGAGGGAGGGGCTGCCAGGACAACAGTATTGGACTAGGGCCACAGCACAGCTTCATTTGGCATACCACATATTACTCCTTCAGTAATCTCCAGAATTACACAAATAACACTATCCAAAGACTTAAAAAGGTCTTCTGTAACTAAAATACACTTACTCTGATTCTGACTTGACTAAGCAAGTCACTGGTTAGCTCTCATTGCTGGGGACAGTTTTGAGGCACCCCTATAAGAAATAACTATCCTAGTTTGAACTAGCTGGAATTTCAAACCAAGTGCAGGAAAGTTTTATTTCTTTGCATCATCATCAGAAACAGAGGGATGGAGCTGACTGTAGCCTGTTCTGGTCAATCTGGATCACATTACCACAGAGGAGTCCTCAGCATGTGATATTTTAAGACACCAGCTCCTATAAAGCTTCATCTCCCACTGAGATGGGGGCAGGCTGGCGTTCATGCCTTCATAACATCATAATCTCCTCCCTTATTGCCACAACAGTGACATGAAGTCCTCTGTGAATAATAATACAAAGAATACTCAGTTATATAATGTGGACTTCTGTGCTGAAATAGACATTCACAGACTTCACAGAGAGACACAACCAGCCTGCAGCAACGGCAGTATGTTATGAGTCAATATTATTTCTATAAGCCACGGCTGATTATAAGTCGAGACCGTACCATTCAAGGGGGGGCTAATGCAAATATAGTGACGGTGATGTGGAGGCAGAATGGGCCTGTAGGATATTAATGATAACAATAACTATAACATAACCTCCACCAAGGCTGCTCAGTTTCCACATTATGTAAGTGCACCTAAAAGTAATAGTTTGACCCTCATAATATGACTCCTTGACCATGAAAACCTACACCTAGGATTTTGATTCACATTGGTATCATTGTGAGTTTAATAGTGTGGCAGTGGGGTTTGGTTAACTGGGGACAAGGGGGAGAGAGAATAGGGGTGGTTAATTTAAATGGGGCCAGGGAGAGAGAGTTAATTATTACAGGTGTTTGTGTTGAACTGATTGCTCTTTCTCCCTCATATTGCAGCGTGCTGGATCTGGATGGCTCTGGCAGGAGTCTGTGCAAGACTGGAGACACGAGGGACGCATCTGCTGATCCTGGAAAGCTTAGTTTATGTTTATTTGAGTTGCATAAAAATAAAGATTGTTGCCAGCCGTCATAACGGTGCCGTTACTGAGAAAACCCACATAGACACTCGGTAACAAGACACCCGATTGCAAATAGTTATTCAAGAAAAACACTGTTTCACTAATGGTAGTTTTCTTCAGGATCCAGCTCAGTTAATTTTGATCATAAATCAAATTTGATCCCTAACAGAAACAGCACCGTTTCAGAAACAATTAATTCTTAGTTGCAAGTCTGGAGCATTATTATTTGGTGTCTCTCAGTAGTGAACTTTCCAGATCTGGAATGTTATTTGCACCCAGATCATACAGTACATTGACGTGCGGTAGATCTCATGGGGTTGTCATTATGTAATTTTTGTCCAAGCATCACACGCATTATCCTTGACATTCGAATAAAAAAATCTTATAATTGTCCGTATCCCACAACGGTAAAGAATCCTTTAAAAGGTTCTGCATCCAAACCATGATCTGGATCATCAGCAGAATCAAATGGATTGTTCCTTGGGCCACACCCTACTTCTGCAAAACAAATTAATCAAAATCAGTTCATAACTTTTTGAGTAATCCTGATAACAGAAAGATAAACAGACAAACCAATGCCAGTAAAAACATTACAGGGGGAGGCAATAAAAAAGAAAAATTTCAATTCTGTTTATAAAGTATGTTTCAAAACAAAGTTACAAACTGTTTTTCAAGGCAATGTAGAAATTGTAGACAAACGATGATTAAAAATAATTAAAACAGAAAAAGATAATACAGATATCTGAAGTAATCAAGGAAATCCTATCTGCAACAACGTCATTTAGGCATAATCTATGTAATGAAATAAATGAAGTAGCAATGCTTGCTGTCAGTGCCTTTTGTAATGAGCTATTAACTGACCAATGGCAGCATTATCACGTACTCAACAAGAGGCACAGTACATGACTTGTTCCCCACAGTGCAAGATCATCACAGACAGATCCATTCACTATGAAATAAAAAGAACAGCATCATTTTTCAGGGGCTGTAGTCTCAAGGTTGTATATCATTCCTATCAAACACGTAAGAAAGCACAGTCTAGGCAAGCAGGGGAGGAATGTAGCTGAAAGATCGAGCCAAGTGTCTAAACTGAGAACAATAACACTCAAGAGGAATTCGAAGCATTTCTCTTATTAAGGCTCCTCCAAAACCTCTGGAACATAGTACATGACTTCTCTTATTTCATTCTCTATTCCCCATTTGCATGCACTGTAAAACTTTGATATAAATGTACAATGAAATCTGAACAGTATTACACTGTATCAATGTCATGCACTGACATGCTGTAAATTGCAAGGCAGTCTGGGAGAAATAATGCTTGATTACAGCATGAATGCCAGAATGCTATTACTTACAGGAAAGTTATGTAAACTTAGCTGTAAACAGCAGAGCATCATGGGAAGGTGAAAGAAAAGTGTGGGAACTGAAATTTGAAAATGAAACAGACACGCTACATCCTGCTCAGCCTTCTGACACAGATCTCCAGAGCTGCACTGATAAGGCAACATCCACTGAGTGATATAAGTCATCATTTTTATTATGACCCCACCGAATGGGGCATGTTGGGGTTACCTTTGTCCATCTGTCTGTGCGTTCATCTGTCCGTGTGCAACGGGTTTGGTCTATGAACATATTCTCAAAAACAGTTGAAGAGAATTCAATGTACAGTAAGAGCCCTCAAGGTGTGCATCTCATAATTGGTTTCTCCATTATGACTGTTCTTCTATTGCTATTATTCTGTTACGAGGTGTCATTGGGCTAACATTTTCTAGTTCTCCCTCAAAGTGTCAAAATGTTAGGCAATGGCATATCCTTGGCAAAGCATGTTCGCAATGTTCAGTCATTTATAATTTCATCAACAGCTTTTTTAATCAACATAATTTCATTACTGGTGTTGGTTGTGAGCGATCGTGGGAATGATTATCGCTCCTGATGAGCAGGTGGCGCAGTCGGACAAGAAAGGCGCTACATGAGTCGTCCATTTACCAATTTAGAAGTACTATTACAGTAACAAATACAGTTCACATACTGCAAATATACAGTCATTTACTGACAAAGCTATGACCAGTATTGTATTGTACAGGAGTAATTGTGGTAGTGGGGCTTGTTTTGAGCTCAGTGGCAGGAGAGAGAGCGACGGTGGGAGAACGGTGCCAGGAAGAGGGAGTCTAATTAACACAGGTGTTTTGTGAATTACTAATTACTCTCTCTCCTTTATCTGCTGTAATTTGTTTAATCTGAGGGAGAAGAGAATCATTGTGTGTGTAGTGTGTGAGAGTCTGTTTGCACACATCTTATCTGTACTGGCATTTGCTGAGAAGAACCCACGAGTAGCAGCATTCTGTGCTACAGTATTGAGAAGTACGGTAACGATCTGTACATTCCTTTCGACTGTTTTTTTCTACTGTATAGGGTAGGAAACTGAAAAATACAGTATTTTGCAGGTAGAGCTGCTTCCAGATCATCACCGAAACTTTGCAGTTAAATGTTTTACAGTGTGTGACCTGGGACCAGGGCCGACAGCATTCTGGCCCCAAAAACATCTACAAAAATAAGCAAATGGGTTATTGTTGCCCAGCCTCACTTCAAAGGAGGGAGCAGAAGGAAACATCTGGGAGCCAAGAGAGACTCAGGGCCGGGGACTCAGAAAGAGCAAGAATCTGGCATGCTTAAGGAGATAGATAGCGGAGCAGAAAGGAATGGATAAGAATTTAGGATAGATGGATGAGACAGAGAGGGATGATGTCTGCTTCTGATTTAGGTCAGACATTAAACAGGACACGGACATTTTGACAGCCAACCGGCATGTGTGGGCATGGCAATAATATGATCACATGTTAAGAGTGTCGGGAAATTACTGAGTGTCCCCATGTGCCACTAAAGCTGCTTCTCATGAGGCCTCAAAATAACACAGACGGCTGTAAGACAGACTGAGTCTCCACTTACAGTGAGGGGTATCGGCTCCCACCCAGCCTGCCGCCATACAACCACCCTGCTGCTGTTTTTCAAACCTACCACAGCTTTGGTTTGGAGGCAGCTGAATTGCGGCTGTTAATTTTCTCACTCTTTCAAGGCCGCGTTGGCTCAACGGGCCAACAGGCTGGGTGGCACAACTGCCGGGCTCTCATCTTCATGCTAAATGTGTTTTCATTTGCAGCCCTGGGTTTGGTTTTATGGAAGCGAAAACAACTTAATTTTTACAACTGGGTGCATTGGTAAACATTGTCGCATCAGCATTGTCGAGGCCTGTGAAATGCTGTAAAAATCAACCAAGGGTGAATAAATATTATGAGGGAATGCAACAGGTATCACTAATTAAACATAATATAGCACTATAAAGAAGAGCCAAGCTGCAACTTGCTGTTTTGGACCAATGTGAATAACTGTGCAAGAATGCCGAGAGATCAACAAACCAATAGCACAACATACCAACAGAATAGAAACAGTTGACATCTTATTATGTAATGGGGTTTGGACAGGGGGGTTACCTGGTTTGGTTGGACACTTTTGGCACTTGTGTAGACCCCAGGAGGCGCCAACGCTTCCACAGCAGTCCTCCTGTTTGGTTAGGCCAGGCAGAGGCTTGCCACACTACAACAACACACATCTGTGTTAAATCTATGGTACAAGTTTTGAAAATGAGTGTTACATGCATAACTGTTTGCGTGCAAAATAATGTGTTTGCACGTTGGCAGGGACAGAATTGTGCGTGTGTTTACCCCGGACTGTGTGCCTGTGTGTGCACGTGCGTGTGCTTGCATGCGTGTGTGTGTGAGTGTACCAATCTGGAAGAACAGAGTAAACCAGACAAATCTGATGTTAGTTAGCTAGTTGGAGAGGGAATTACATACTGAGTCTCAGGCACGACTTAGACCCTCCTGGCATGACTCATTAAGTCACTATCTAATTATGAAGAGACATTCCTGTCTGACTTATTCTTAAACTTTTGGCCGACAGAGATTTATGAAATTAAAGAGGCAACAGAAAGGACATTCTTCTGGACATCAAACTGGCATATTGGCAATAAAAGCTAAAGCTTTTGTGAGCTCGTTTTCTGGGACAATTCTACTCAGGTTCTGAAAAATCACCGACTGGAAGTTTCAATTTCAATCTCTCTATGAAACCAGAGTAGAAAAAATGGGAGATGAGGCACAAACAATGAATAATGTTGAGAAAAACAACTCTATTGCAGTTCATTGTGTTGTTGCAACTGCAAACCTAAAGGCTAAGAGTCGCACATAATGCCTTACACATGCAGCCAAGTAAACAGATGCAGTATTAAGTCTCACATTAGCCAAGCTCACACACTGCCAGTTAAGCCCTTGCCCTTCCTAAATTCTTTTTCCCTTCAGTGCATGTTTGTTGTGGCATCCATTACCGTGACCATGCAAAGTGCAGTAAATCTGTGGTACAAGCTGTAATATATGCATGATGCCATTCAGACCACGAAAGTCTTCCCATTTGAGCAACATAGTGGAGCACATGGGCAAAATTTAAAGTTTAACCTTTGTCATCTAAATGCTTTCTAACTTAAAATGTGTTATGTTGGGGGAACTCATGGACTACTAAAAAGTCAGAGCACATATATAATAGACATGACAAAATCACTGCCAGAAACATACATGTATATTACCTGAGGAGAAATGTCAGTCTCTCCCACTGGTTTTCAACACATATGATGGGTGACACTAAACCAGGTGGCTTACATCAACTAGTGATGACAGTGTACCTCGCATGTTTTAATGACTTGATGCATTACCTGTCCATCAACTGTTTCCTGAAAGCATCTTCCCACATGTCCGTTCTGACGGTGGTGTGGTCTGGCGTGGTCATGACCATTCTCATTGGTTTTTGGGTGCCTACTGCTATGCTCATTTGTGGATTCGTGTCCATTCCCAGGCTGGGAGCGCTGCTGAACAGAGTGAGCTCCCTCCGTGGTGGCCGGTCTCTGCCCAGGCTGGACCCGGGCTACTTGGTGGATTTGGACTTCGGCCTCTGGAGGGTGCTGAATGTGGACGTTCACCAAGGATGGGTGGAGAGACACTAGAGACGGAGAGACCCACAGTTGACTCAATATAGTGGATAGTTTACTTTCAAATGTTGAATAATGTAAGTGAACGCATCCTCAGCCAAGGGATAAAAGCTATATATAGTACAGTTTGTGAGCTATCAGCTAACATCCTGCGCAGACACAGATTGCTCTATCATCAAGTTTTCCAGCGTCAAAGACATGAAGTTGTTACAAAACAACAACAACAAAACATTTTGGAATCTATGATTTAAATCAAATTGTCTTCAAAGATCAAAACCAGATTCGCTGAGGAGTTAATTAAGAAGACGAGCTCTTGTGTCATTCTGACAGAGTGAAAGTATCTTTTGTTCAGTAAGTGCCGGGGCTTTTTCCCAGAATCCTGACCCACTCTCATAAATCGTAGTCTTACAGACAGACAGCAGGGAGAATCCAAGGAGGAGTATGCGTTCACAAGAGTCCTGGACAGGAAACCGCCTCGCAGCATACATTAAAGCATGTGGAGTGGAAGGATCATGTCTGTGTTGTAACATGACAACACAGACAATGGACCGATCATTTAATTTAATTCAAAATTGAGGTGGATGGAAGACATCAGAGTGGAATCTAAATGATCTAACACAAAGCTTCTGCCTCTACTTATTATTAGACAGACGGAGATGCTGAGTCAGAGATGATATCAGAGATAGAAATGGAAAGTGAGCAAATCATTCTTATTTATATTCTTTCTTATCAGTTCGTGACATTGCCCTGCTCTGTTTCTAATATCCATTTGTTTAACAAAAGCAGCATTGTACAAACAATGTGAGGAGTTCCACTGAGTCATCCATGACTTAATCTGCTCAAAATAGAGTCTGGCCTCCACTGCTGTGCAAGAAAAGTCTGAACATTTCATCACACAGTGTACAAAATCAAGGAGTAGACTTAAGTGCATTTAACAAAGATTACCTCTGACCAGCTGGCAGAGAGTAAAGACCCCATCACACAAGTGTTTAAAAAAAGTGGATTTCAGTCAAATTCGTGTCATTGGAATTATTGGACTCAGCGGATTAAATCGTTTGATTAATAGCAAGTTGTCTTGACAGTGTTGACGTTTGGGAGAGAGAAGATGAAGAGACTCCACAATGAAACAAGCTATTGTTGCCCATTAGCTGCTTTGCACCATACTCTTTTAACCCCCTTCTGTTGGAGCATAAACTACTCCACAAAAGAGGAATGGTTTGAGACACGGCATCATTGTGAAACAAAATCACTGACTGTCAGTTCGTGATTTCCCTTTAAGTGACAGAGAAGAAACAGTCAGAAACAACCAGATGCAGAAAAAAAGAAACCTGCGATCCAATCAGAGGGAAATCAATTGCGCAAGGACCCAAAATAAGAGATTATTTTTATTTTGACGGAAGAAATGGGTCCAGTCTAGTGAAAGGTTTGTATTTTGCTGTTCCACCCTCTGGTGTGACAGTCAGTCGGACAAAGGCTGTCCTCCCATTGAACACAGTGCTGGGGGGGGGGTTACCTTGCTGATTAGACAGGGGTAGAGTGTACATGGAGTGGGAGGGAGATTTTGAGCCGTGGTGGCTTGCATCCTTGCGGCTGTGAGGGCTGGGTCTGTCAGGAGGTGGGGCTGGCAGGTGACAAAACTTTCCTGTTGAGTTAGACGGACACCAGCACAGGTCCCTGCCGATGCAACGACCTCCATTAAGACATGGTATCTGACAGAAGACTGCAGAGGGGAACAAGAGAGGTTATCAGAAATGACTCATTTGTTAGCATATTCAGCATGCCGCATTCAATTACACACATTCTCGTACTCAAGGATCCAGTTATAAGAAACAGAAGAGTCCTAATGGGAAGGGCATGTGCTTCATGTATGCAAGCTTTGTTTGCAAACAGTTAGCAATGGCCACGCAGAGCCATGGCAATGCCCTCCTTTTCGCACCTCGTTGTTTTGCCTCACATCAGTGATTATAGACTCCTGTGCGTGGCGATGACTGATGACTCACCCTGTATAGTTGTGAGAAAACAACAAGAGCATAGATATCTGTATGGAAACTCGCTTGGCTGGCAGCAAATTCCAAATTATCAAATCATCAAAGGAGATCAACTGGCTCTTAACCGTGTAAATTTGATCCCAGACAGTCGACAGTTTGATTTATGGGTTGGAATTTGCCATGGATTGAGAAAGAAAGGAAAGGCCGGTGCTGGCCAGATGGTGTTTGACAGTACTGCATTCACAGTCCTTTCATTGGCCTTATCTTTTGGCATAAGGGATGGATGCCAGCCCAGTACCCCACATACCTGGGCCTGCGCCCATCTACAGATTTGCTATGACCCGACCTCATCTAACTAAAAACATCAAAGACTATCAAAATGAAAAAAATCCATCCAACCATGACGAATGAGAAAAGAACCATTTTGGGGCACTAGGATGAAAAAAGCGAAGCAGTGAACTTTTTCAGGCTCAGCAGTAACACACTCCACAAATATGAGGACTGCTTTGCAAGTTGGAGATACAGATGGGCTACATATTATGAGATGAAAGGGGATGCTGGCGATGGAAACGTGCTGTGAACTGCATCATCTCGGTCTCATCGAGACAGACAGCAACATATTAACAGGGTGGTAACAGGGAGCAGAGCGACACTGGACAGACTTTAAGGCATGTAGGGAATGAACTTCCTGTCACTTAGCATTAACAGCAGTGAGACTGGAGGAAGAAGAGAGGGAGGAATGGAGTAAGAAGAAATGAGAAACAGATATGGAATGAAAGGGATTAGGAGAATAAGATGTGATGTGAGGTGTTGGTGTCCACACACATGGGAGAGGCCCTCTGTAATTAGATGTGCTAGCTAAACTTTCAGCTGATGAAAGCAATTAAAACCTCCCAATGTGGGATGTAGGTCTGGACTGGATTGTGCCAGAACCACCCTGGCATGGGGCAGGGACTACTGTATTCTTAAACAATCTACGGCTGACTGCACAGCACACCTCTCATCTTCTCATCTGTCTATCCATTTAATAACCACTAATAACCAAAACACACAAACACATGTACCCACACTTCTCACCCAATAAACAGACTTCTACTAAATCTAATATCGGGCTTTAAGTTGTCAGGGTATGCATCAGGGGAGCCTGTTGTAATTACCCACCCAGATTTTACTGCACCGTGTAAGGAACATAACAGCGGCATGAGATAACTGTTTGCTGTCCACTTGACATTCCTCGACGAGCACGCACACAAAGCAATAACAGGATACAAACCTAAATGGAAAGCAATCTCTTTTTAACACGCTCTTTAACACATGCTTTTACATAATGAGGGGAGACTTCTGGGGAATTGAAAGTGGAGCTTAAAAACAAACCACTGCACAAGAAGAAGCAGAGGTGCCAGGAATGTAATCTCGCGGAAGGACTCTGCCAGCACGCTGAAGTGTTTGGAATATCTACGCCATGATCCAAAGCCCCATTAATGGGCACATAAATCTGCAACATCAACCTGTTTATATATTCATAAGTCAAGTGGTGAGCCTGGTGCACTGAGGAGGTGAGGGTGGCATGTTGGTACGACTGTTGGAGTTTGTATTCGGCTATGACTTGCATGTGTGTGGTATGTGCTCCCTCTAATCCACAAGTAGTAATTAGTCTGAGCTTTAGCTGGACCCTTAGAACTGATGAGAAACCTAAGAAACATACAAGGGTATGACCCTCCCCTTGGCACTGACCCCCCCAACCCTCAACCACCACCCCCAGCCCGCTTCCTATGGACACTCCTGTGTGAATTTGGAGCAAAGCCCCCTGGATAAATGGAAGGTTTAATGTAATCCCTATAAAATCCTGTTCATGCTGCTACTCTTTCTCTCTTTCTGCTTCTCCCTCTCCTCTTTCATTCATTCCTGATCTCCCAGGGAGCACGTTAAATGGTTAACGGCGGGGCCAACAGCGAGGTGTAAACCGCAAAGAGATGGGGCTAAGTGTTGGGAGCGTGGGACCACCAGTGTGCGTGTGTGTATGTGTAAGGGGAGATTAGGCCCCCTTTACAGAGCCTGCTTTAAATCGGGTCTACCCCAGACTCTGTCCCTCGTTCTCTGTGACAGTGAGAGTTTTTAGCACAGCTCTCACTTTTCATTTTCACCAAGTTTCTGCGTCCACTCTGAGCTTGTTATTCAGAACAGACACCGTGCCGTTGGGAACCCATTTTGTCAAGCTCACCCCATATAAAAAGGAATGAGAAAGTAGGATGGAGACACAGGGGGAGTGTGTGTGAGAATCAGAATGTAAGCAAGAGAGACAGTGAGAAGGGAGAAGAGAGAGGTGAAAAAAAGGGGACAGGATGACAAGCAGGTTGGAAAGATAAGGGTTAATGATAATCGGAGGGCCATGAGTCAACACTTACAGAGTCGGAAGCCCTGGTTCTTTGGCTGCTGCTGGTGGTGTGAGGTCTCGCTGTAGACTGTGGTGATGTCTCCCTTCTCACAGTTGTTGTAGCAGCGCCCGCCGCTGCACATCCTGCGGCACCGCATGGGCGTGAAGACAATCTTGATGCGGTCGAGGCTGGAGGTGAGGTTGGACCCTGGGAGAGATACACACACCTGAATGAGAAGGAGCAGTAGCAGAGACGGACTAGAGACGAGCTGCATCCTTCCTCCGTTAGCCTCACTGTGACACACTCCCTGTTTAGGAAAAGGAAGGCTTATAACTGTGCAAGGGTGTGTGCGCTGACAGCTGGCCAGTGGCACGGCGCAGCTGAATGGGTGATGTGCCACAGGCCAAGCAAATGAGGGAGAGGTTACTATTAGGTATCCGGCTGGGCTCCAAGCTCTTTATCTTTGGGAGAAGGTGTTTTAGATGAGTGTATGTGTGAAGGAGACAAAGAGAGCATGAGTGCAAGTAAATGTTGTGTAATGGCGGGAAGCTGTTCAACATTCAACAGCCGTTGCCCTGGTACAGTGCTAAAAAAACAAGAGAAGCTTGAGCAGCAGACAGCTGTGTATGCTGGATAGAGGAATCAGAGGAGGATGAAGTAGTGAGGGGAGAATTAAGATTAGGACGGACACGATTGCATTTCTCTCTGGTGAGGGCAGAGGCGCCAGGGTTCAGTGCCACTTGTGTTAGAGAGGTGACAGTGAAGATTCCCAAAGATATCACAGCATGGAACTGTGCAAACACACACACACACACACACACACACACACACACACACACACACACACACACACACACACACACACACAGATTGTGCATGAGCAGAGCACAAACACACATCTGCTCACACACTGTATGCAGCCTTGATATCAAATGTCTGTCTGTCTAGTGTGATGCAGACAAAAGAGGGGGTGTCTGGGTGGACAGTGGGAGAAGAGAAGTGCAGCCTGGGAAGCTGCCAACTTTTTTGTGGCTAATGTCCCATTTAATGATGACACTACAGAATGTGTATCTATGCATCGTAGCCTGTGTAAATTGAGCCAGAGTGGGTCAAGTTTGTTTTGGTGTAGCTAGGGAGAGGGGAAGTATTACATATCCATGTAAAGTGGGTACAGATCCAAGTGCTATGATATTCCTTTTTACACTGTGTGACAGAAATGTTTACTTTTCATCCTTACCTGCTGGTAACAATGCATTGTTGAAGTGTCCATGCAATTGGCTGTCGCTGCCAGACCTGTGAGTATTAGACGGGTGCACGTTGCTATGCCCATTTCTTTGTCGGTGCCAGTTTCTGTGGTCATTGCTGTGACTGCTGGCATAGCCAGTGCTGCTGGGTAGAGCATTGGAGGTAATAGGCCCAGAGGATGATGGATAACGTTTCACAGTGCGGGAGGTCCCAGTCTGCTGAGGGGAGGAGTCAGGGGGTCCCCGTCTCACTTGGGTCCTGTCAATCACATCATCACAAGACCATAAACATATGACCTCAGATAAACGCTGCTGTCCAACACATATATACACTCTAAAAGACACACCCATTAGCAACATGTGTGCATCACCGTGAAATCCATTAAAGTATGGTAAGTGTGTGCGACAGAAAATAATATTCCTAAGAGAAGAACACGCTGTCTTAGGTCATAGCTTTGCTTAATTGATTTTATAGATGAGGCACAATGATTTAGAGAATAATTTAGTTTTAATTAAAATAATAATACCATATCAATCTTAACACACATAGGGTTTCAAAACTAACATCTGCTGTAAGTCAGAGACTCATGACCCGCACTAATTAACGAAAGATCCTGTTTGAAATGAAAGATATTTCGCAAGAGATTTTTCATCATTGATTAACAAAAAATAAAGTATCAGGCAACCAAAGAAAATGAGACTCACTGGACCCAGTTTGTGTGTGTGTGTGTGTGTATATGTGTGTGTGTGTGGCTGGTTTGCTTGACTCAGACTTAAGTGTATTACTAAACACATTAGATCATTCCATCACCCATTTGGGTTACTTGACTAAATCGTGAACTCCCTGTTCTGTCTGCTACATGCTGAGTGTTACATCAAGCTGTAGGAAGTATTAAAACTAGGGTCGAAGAACAAAGCTCAATGAGGGGTCCATGAGGGGCACGTTTTTTTTTTTTTTAGTGGTGAGCATTTGATTTGGGTCAATTACTTAGCTTGCACGACCTGGAAGTTGAGCTCATGTGAGCGACCTGGGGGAGACGCGTGCCTCTCAGACAGAAAGGCAGACAGGACTTGGCTCTGGAGGTCTGAAACAGCTTTGGGAGTGCTTCGATTCATCCCTTCAAAAAACATCTGGATCCTACTGATCTGCCCTGACAGACCGTCAGCGGAGCAAGACAAAGATGGGCCATGTCGGTTAGATCAGAGGAACAGCTCAACAAAGCACACCTGTGCTTCTGGAAGGTAATTGAAGCTGTAATCAAACCCCAAATGAGAATATAAATCATGCACTAACATTTATCACATGTGGTTATTTGCCACACACCACAAATTTACGCACAGAATCAGCTCTGTCAACAAATAAACACACGTGTGTCCATGCTACACGGA
This sequence comes from Chaunax sp. Z400, assembly GCA_037577475.1. Lineage (NCBI taxonomy): Eukaryota > Metazoa > Chordata > Actinopteri > Lophiiformes > Chaunacidae > Chaunax > Chaunax sp. Z400. The sequence goes on along the minus strand of CM075194.1, from coordinate 14,798,613 downwards.
GATCCATACGTGTACTCACACTTGCATGTACAAACACACACACATGTCCTGTACCAGCTGTGCTAGAAGTTGCACAAGCCTATGCACGTCTCGTCATTCACAGAGTACAAACCACATTCCTGCTGCAAAGGGGAACAGGACACTAAATGAGAGGAGGAAAAGGGAGGCAAACATTTGATAATAGTCTCTCACGTCATTCTTTTCGAAAAGATGACAGATACCACCTACAGTATAGCTGACAGCGGCTGAGCCAGATCCTGAATCTCCAGGGTGGGTCCGGGGATAGGATGTGACACAGGGAAACAAGGAGTTCTAGTGTCAAGGTGGTAAGGACTTACAGGTGGTGGCTAACCCTGCTCCACCATCCACTCCAAATTATGATGGGGTTTTTCCATCGCTAACAGTGACACCTGGCCTAGAAGCATCCGGCCTTGCTTCCTAGGCTAAGCCAGATGTTGCTCTTTCTGTCTCTCTCCCTTTCAATGGCAAAGTGACTTCCTGCCAGCATGAGCTCATCACTGCCCTCTCTGCAGATCAGGGCGCAGAGATGGCGAGCACGACTCTCTCTGAATGTTTGATGTCATCGTTAGGAGCGTCAAGGCTCCAAAGATCCGAGAGGAACTATTCCCATGCGTTGTTCTGGGTGACTTGAAAGCAATTTTGAAGACCTCTGCCAAGATTACACGAAACATGGTTTGAATAGGCAGATGGAAAATATGTTTTGGGTGTCAAATGATGTACATACAGTTCTAATTAAATTACTTATGATACTAATGAGGGAACTGCTGAATGAGCATATGGTACACACAGAAATAAGGAGAATAAAAATGATTTACAAAAATTGTCTTTAATAAGTGTTCTCTAATATTACAGTACTTCCAACTTCCCCTTGGCTCTAATGAGACTTTTAGTGTCTGCAATTCTACTGCTTTGGTTCACTTTCACAGTTCTCATCAGAGTTGTCTGCGAAAAAGCTTTATAGAAAAAAACTACCACTATGTATCTCATGTATGTCTTCTGGCCCGACTGCTCTCCCGCAACTTTCTTTGATTTTAAGGTCACACTCTGTAAAGATAACCTGTAATTGCTGCCCACTGTTGCGGCAAGTTAGCATATTAGCCATAGCTACCTTTGCTCGGACGACCAGCAGGGGAATGTTTTTGTTTACAACTCAATGACAGGAGCTTTTGGGCACAGGGAACCGCCAAACCCAGAATGTAATGGAACCAGGTTCAGCAACATCTACCAACATCACAACAGAGGTGATGAGACCAAAGAGGACATTGGATAAGTTTTATTATGAAGAAGGATAAACCCCTTGAGATGAATCATCTCGTTTTCAAGGGGGTCCTAAAGTGATGGAGGAAGCTTAGAGGGGAAAAAGATAAACAAGAGCCTGGTCAAGAGTACATTTCAGACTGATTTTTAGTCCATGCCATTGAGAAGTGCACAAAACAAAAGGCTACAAGAAAGAGGCAGAGTCGGGCTTCTTGCTGTTGGAAACGACAGCAACATTAACTGGCTTGCTAAATTAAAACGTTGTTGACATTAACTTTGCATGCTACTGTTCTCAGTTGTGTGCAACACATGTCTTTAATAAGTGTTGTGCAACACATGTGCAAACATTGAATACCACATGGCAAAACATGCAATGGTAGCCTTTTCCCATGCCTCCAGTCTTTATGCTAAGCTAAGCTAATTGCCACCTGGCTCACTTATATAAGATTGATATCAATCTTTAGATCTAAATCTATGATATAAATGATTACTTTTATTTCCAAAGCAACAATTCCTTTAATTAAATACATTAGGGGGAGGCATTAGGGCCTCCCACCACAAAAAACATGCAGTCTAGGTGAAGTGGTGACTCTAAATTGACCGTAGGCGTGAGTGTGAATGGTTGTTTGTCTTTCTATGTGGCCCTGCGATGAACTGGTGACTTGTCCAGGGTGTACCCCGCCTCCCGCCCAAAGTCAGCTGGGATAGGCTCCAGCCCCCCCGCCACCCTATACAGGATAAGCCGTTACGGAGAATGAATGAATGAATAAATACATTAGCCATGGCCAAAGAAAATGCATAATGGAAACACATAACGTTAAACACATGACATTGAAATCACGAGGTTTGACCATGTTTAGCACATGACATGTGTTATTTCATGTTCAAAGAATGTGCGAGATAATTACATTCAAAGAGTAACAGTAAATTCTTATAGACTGATAAATCTTGGTCCAAACAAGTGACAGCTTATCTGTAGAAAAGGAGGCCTCCTAAGACATAAAGCCATTGGCACTGTCTAATTTCACTCATCATCATCATTCATTTCATATGTATGGAAAACAATTCAAACAAAATCTGATCAAATGTGCGGAAATTACAAGTCATACTGATGGCCAAGAATCCCTATATGCACCAAACAGCTGTAAAGCTTCCAATGATACTTAGTTATGTATCTTTGAAGTCATTTTTGCATTACGACATGTGAGCATTAGCTTTCATGAAGGAAAGACAGCCTGAGTGAATGTCAGTTCCAGCACCACCTCTTGACCCAGATGAGTTGGAGAGGATGCAGTTACACAGCACAAACATCAAAAAAGTCAAGCACGGTGAAAACAAAACCCAGGACCAAAGACTGGACGAGAGTCAAAAAGGTTACAAAGCTTCTGATCTCAGAGCTTCTGCTAATACAACACATAAACCATGTTGTTCATAGAACCAAATGAACGGTGCCAAACACAACTCTCAAGTTTTCATTAGTGTGGATTTGATTGGAGGGTTACTTGGAGAAATTCATTCAGGTGGCTTAGTTTATGTGCCAGGAACCCCCCATAGTGAGGACTTGGAAAACACCACTTCCCATCATCCCAGTGGTTACTGTGTTGTGTCTTTAAGCTGCCCACTTATAAACAGGAGCCTCTTAGACAGACAGAGAAATTCTGGATTTATCTGATGATCCAATTCACTCCAAACATTCACACACACACTTCCATGCAGTGACCCAGATCCTCAGGAATAGACCTATTGTTTACACCTCAGACCATCTCCGTAGCTCACTCTGTATGATGAGGCCAGAACAGTGTTTATGTGAAACACTGCACAGTAACGTATGGCTCACAGCTGATTTGTTCTCTAACAGTTCAGGCTCCGAAGAGCTTTTTCTTGTCTCTCTATAAATCTCCATAATAAATAAAGCATATTAGTCGGATACAACTAATGCATTTCAGACAGAGGACATGATTTTTTGTGGACTCAAAATGGAAATAGGTTGTAAAGAGGAAAAGGGTTGTGATTTTAAATGGATTTTGACTGTGTCTCTCAGCACTTGAGGCTTAGCACAAGTCTTCCTTGGCAAAGCTCATTTTTCATTTTGATTTGTTTGAGAATACCAAAGTCCGTACCAACATCTAATGGGTTGGACTGTTGGCTTACGGCAGCTAATGCAGAAAATACACTGATATGAAGAGCTTGCCTCGCTGCTGGATAGAACCATTTGGCTTTGAACAGATTGTCCAAACAACACAGTCTGAAAGCAGGCAGAGGGATCTGACATGAGCATCCCAATCTGGGTCACACTGCACAACTCCATAGCTCCCATCCTTGTCACATTGCACCGTCACAGCTGTCTGGACTGGCCATGACCTCTAGGGTGACGAATGGCAAACCTCTGGAACCATCATTAGGTTTACGACCAATCAACACAAGAGTTGTTCTATCCTGCTGAGGAAAATAGTCATTATTCTTGTTATTTAAACAAAATGTTTAATGGTTCCATTTACCTCTTTCCAACCCGGAGCGTCAGCCAAAACCCCCTTATTACATAAGAACTGCACATAATTAGGCCAATTTGAAGGCTACTTGGTAAATGAGTAAGTAAATGATGATCATCAAAACGAAGTGTAAATCACAGTTTACACACATTCATCTCGCTCAGAGGAAGTGTTAAAGACTATTGTTCATTTGAAACATGTAGATCTTCAGCATAACTGGAGGGAACAGCGGAAATCTAAAAACTGTTGTGCAAACAGAAGCTGAAACAATGAAAACGTTGTACTGGTGGACCACTCCAAACACTGTTGGCAACAAAGGAAGAGAAGATTTATGAGTGTATTTAGGGCATGCACCTTTGCAGTGAAAGAGGGAGAACTGTGAGCACAGTGTGATGGGTGCAAAACAGTTTGTGGATGCAACAAAACACACTGGCCCTATTCCAAAGCTCCCTACCAAGTGCTAAAACAAATGATAATAGATATGGTTTGCAGCCATGCGGTGCAATACCTCTCCAAAAACACTTTTCTGAGGAGGCCACCATTAGACAGAGACACCTCGAAATGTCCAGAGATAATTTTGCTTTCTGCTCTTGAATTTAAATTTGAGAGTGTCGAGAGAGAGAGAGAGATGTTTTTCAGCAAGAAGCTCAACAACAGATGGTGCTGCACATTTCACAGACTAAAGCTTGTAGACAAGGATGGAGAGTTCAGATTGTTGAAACTAGTCCCAGGAGGGGTTATTCAAGAACATTAGCGGAGACACACACTTGACTCTTGTTCATGTTTTGCTATTCAAAGTCCAACAATCTTATGAGCCTCTGTGACGTCCAAGACATTAGCTGTGATGTTGCTATGAAATGAGAAAATATTCAAGATTAGCAGGAAAGATACCGATCATAGTTTGACTTGATTCTGTGTTCCAAGTATGACTTGTTTGCTTCAGAATTTGATTTAGCAAAATAACAGCTTTTATTTCTGATATTTGATAAAAAAAAAAAATTACTAATTGGATATTTTAAGTCTATTATCTTTATACTCACAGAGGATGGTGTTGTTTTGCTTTGAGGACCGACATGGAAAAAGGGGCAAAGTTTAAGTCAGAATTTGGTCTATCTTAACAGCCTTAGTGCATTTTAGGAGGTGAAATATGCCTCTGTGGGCTGAGAAAGAAATAATCCTCTCTTACTCACCCAGTCAGTGCACCAAAACACTGGTAAAACCAGTGGTCAAACCCCACTGTGGTCACACATCATTCCTCAGGCTTTATGCAGAACGACCTCTTCTATTCATCATTTGCCGCTGAGGTCTATGTGTGTTTCTTTCAATAAAATCCTGAGGTTTGAACCTTAGCACGCACCAATAAATATCATATCCAACCCCAAGGGCATTTTCATTATACTGTTGCTGTATGTGTGCTCCTCATAGCAACACTCATGCAATAGATGGGTGGCAAAGTCAAATATAACTCAACACTAGCCTCTGTCATATTAAAGTCTTTGCCTAAATTACAGCTTTTTGTGAATGTTTAATCCCTGGTAGTAAATGGTTTTACCTCCACAGGCTATTCTCACAGCTTGTTTTGCAAGATCATAACGAAGCATTTGCTTAAACTTTAGATTGTTTTGGGAAAAACACTTATTCTTTTTTTTTTCTTCTTTTTTTTTGCCAAGGGTTAGATGAGAAGATTGATCCCACTCTCTCATGTCATCATGGTACATATAAAGCTACAGCCAGCAGTTAGGCAGCTTAGCTTTACATTAGCATAAAGTTGGCAACCAAGCTGCCTTTACAACAGTAGAATGTTATGGCCTTATGTGGCCTGTTCTCAGGCCACATAAGGCCAAACATCAGTGAGCAATTAAGGCCCAGTCTCACTTTGATAACATCTTTACTCATTATGACTTGGATAATTGTGGGTCCTGGCAGAATATTTCCCCTTGTGAAAATCTGGGTGTGTCTGAGGGCTTATCGCACCAGCCACAGAGGCTGGGTTAAATCATGCTCTCTCTGTCTGGCCGGCCTTCCAGGAATCTTGCTAGTAGCAGCCAGAGCCTGGGTGAAATGAATTACAGTGAGGTTGGACTGATTCAGAAAGCTTTTTTTTTTTCTTCTCTCTCTCCGCAGGGAATGAGGCTTATATTGTAGCAACAACTGGTCCTAAGGCAGAATTGAAAGCAGCAATGTTGTTGAGAAATTTAATTAGCAAAGACTATTATTTGGTGTAGAAGAGAGAAACGAAGAGATGAAGTTCCACTTAATTTTATGGCCTGCATGAAAATGCATTTTCTGTAAATTCGACCTCACTGAGGTTTTCAGACTCAAAACATATGACTACTGCATTCTGCTCAGAAGCTGTGAAATAAACACTTCCCTTTAAATCTCCAGGGGGTGAGAAGCAGTGCCAGTGAGGTTTTCAAGCTAGAAACCCAGAAAGCAGCGTGGTTGCTGTGGTTCAGGAGCAGAATCAAAATGCCTGGAGACACATAGTGAACTGAAGGACTATTCAAATACCCTCCAGTTTTTTGTAGTTGCTCTGATCATTTACTGAGTATTAGTCCACAAGACAAGTCGGCAGGAAGAGCCATTACGAAGTGCTGACTGAGACTGTGCCTACGCTGGTCAGTGCCATATGTCAGACTGCTCTGACAGTAGGCTAGAGAGTTTCCAATGAGTGAGGTGATTGAGGGATTTTTTGAACAGGCCTGTAACATGGATTTAAAAAGCAATAAAAACTTAACCAGAGGTTCACATAGAGCACAGAGAAAAAATGTAGACCGAAAGACGGCCAACACCAAGTTCAGTTTTAACGTCTGCAAACAAGACATTCATGTGTGTGGGACTTAAGCAAGTAGGATGTGTTTGTTTGGCGGTTCTGTGACCATAGGAACCTATATCCCGACATCTGACTGGATTACTGAGGTCCATCCACAGCTATATTGATAATTCATGCTTTCAACACCACGTCCTATATCTGGGAGATGAGCCTGATTGATGCTGTCTCCATCTGCCTAAGCTCTGGAGCAAGAGGTTCGAGTACAGTCTGGAATATCCCCTTATAACTGCCGTACAGTATTTGTCCCTCCGACAGCTGCATCTGCACAGCCTTACTTGATGAGAAGGATTTGGCTACGGATGCTGAGCCCGCTGGCACTGCGGTTCAGGGAGTGTGTTTCAGATGGGGCTTTGGAGAGTTGGGATGGAGAGAGAGAAAGACATATCTGTCCCACGCTGAGTGCTGAGTTTTCTATGGGTCTTTGTTCCCTCTGGCCTAGTAGGAGGCCAAACACTCATGGGACTCGTTTGGCTTTGTATTTGTAGAAAAAAAACAAAAAAACACATCAGCTCTTCCTTCCCTGGCTCAGTCTATATCGCTGTGTGCTGAGTTTGTTCACATTTAAAAATGTACGGCAAATTTAGACACACATATTACGAAATCTAACAAAGTATGCGGAATCAATCTTGGTTCATTTTCCACTATGTTGCAAAATAATAACATTTCCTCACCTTTTGGCACATGTAGACAGTTCACCTGAGGACAGGGTGAGCTGTTGTTAAACCGGCAGTAGCAGACGTACACAATGCCCCCCCCCCCTTCCGCAGACAACACAACATGATAGCGGAGGATGTCCAGCCATGCTCCGGAAACGGCTCCATTCATATCGCAAATGAAAATGCTCACTAGGGACTGGGGTCAGGGCAGAGGTGAAGTTTGTAGAACTGGCACGCAAGGCAAATGCGCCTGCGATCCGCAAGCAGACAGCCAGTTAACCTCACCCCATTCAAATCCATTCCCAGTGTACTCACGCAGGGATACAAATCACAGCTCTATGCGCACTGACATATGCCTGTTTTACAACTGGACAGCAGCACATACAACCTGTGGGAATAACTCTGCACTTTACCCCTCTACTCGACTTAAGCTCTGCTCCCCATCTGCAGGCCTCCTCTGTTTTGGCAGCAGCCGAAAAGGAAGACAAGAGGACGATTCTGGACATGTCTCGTCTACGAGGAGCAAAGCAGAATGCCAGCTGGTACAGTAGGAAAACTTTCCCAGGCAGAATGATGAGATGTATACTTAATTTATAAGAACACATTAGCATGATCGAAGTCAAAGGCTTCAGGAGTACTATGGGATAGAAACTTGCTGTGGGATTTGGGTCACTCTAATTTATTATCCTCTCATCTGAGAATATTGTTGAGCGAATCTCCACACCCAAGCTCCTCAATTCTGTTCCATTGAATACCTCAGACTCTTCAGTGATCACTACCACTGAGAACATTGGTAATGGTAATAAAACAATGTTCCTATACAGGTGCTGAGGTCACCCAGATGATTCTGACAGTGGCTCCCATCAGCGCTGGTGGTGTGGTTTGTCTGGAGTGGGAGTGAAAGCAACCAGTGATCCATGATTAACATGGAGAACTCCCACTATAACCACAGTTTCCTCTGAGAAATGACTGTGTGGCTATGTGCAAAGCCTTGAGTCAACAAGGCCCATAACCGCCACCCCGAGCAAACGATGGGGCTAATATAAACATAACAGTTAATGCAGAGAAAGATGTATGCATCACCCTCTTAAGGGTTGTTCTGCTCCACGTTACAGTTTGTTTTTGTTTTTCTCCAGCATCTCAATATGTTACTGGGTGTGACCACATCTGTAGTCATCCCTGAAGGAAATTGCACTTTGCAAAAGTCAACATAAGGCAAGGGATAAAAGTACCATAAAACGGAGTCTGTGACATTGACAGAAATTGTATTTAATGTGGATTGGTAATGGTCGATACCAATCCACTTACTGAGGTGAGTATCTGTGCCAATAACAACCCATTATGTTAGATGTGTGCATCCCGAAGTTACAACGTAATCTATGCACTTGCACATTTTTGATTTGTCAATGCAGCGCATTGCCAGAAAACATCTGGAATGTTTTGCGGTCGTCTCGTCTGACAACACAGTGCCCTTACTAAAATGAACGTGGCTGCGCTTTCTGGTGCACCACTGTTGTTAGTAAAGGTAGACACTAAAATTATCCTCATCCTCAGTTTGCAGTTTCCAGATTGTGACTAATGCAATCAATCATCAATAACCTGGTGAAGAGGTGAGGAATGTCACCTCTGTGTTTTAACAGAACTTAAATAACAGCTCTAACTGCAAACTCCACCCCAACACTGGTCAGTTCCCTCTCTCCATAATACTACATCTTAAACGAATGGTTGTGCGGAAGAGTTCAGTGCATGATCTAGTGATCAAATCTACTTTAAATTTGATTACAAGAACCTTGACAACTTTGACTGCATGCATTATGACGGTATAGCTCTGTTATCCAGGTAGCTGCTGCCAGCTCCTGATTACATAACAGAGGCCAGAGAGAGATGATCTTTAGAGAGATGACCCACATACTGCCCACACATCCTGTTCTGCCCTGCTCCGTTTCCTGCAGAGGATTGATGTCAGAGAATGGTGGGTGTAAGGAGGTGATATGAACGACCCGTAGGAGGTGCTGAATATGTCCTCTGTGCGTTATCGCAGGTCTAGCTCAGCCATGAGCGTCCACCACTGGCCCTGGCCTTCATACTGGGAGCTGACAGAATATTTGTGACCTGCAGGATATTGTGCTGACAGGGACAAGCCTTTCTCTACTGCTGAGCACAGAGCTCACAGGAAACACTGGTTTACAGTGAAACACGTCTGTTCCACAGCAAAGACAGCAGAGGAAATCGTCTGCCAGCTGCATATAGGATGTATCTATTTTAAATGTTAATCCCACAGAACAGGCAGCTGGGACATTTGGGACACAGTTGAAATGGTCATAGGAGAGGTGAAAGACTCAGGAATACCAGTGGAGGGAGTAGGAAATGGGATTGCATTCCCATATCCTACAGCCGTCATATGTTTTGGCCATCCCAACAGGATTTCTACACTATGAATAGGCAGGATTCATTCAGAAGGACTATTCATGAAACAGTTTATTCTTTAAAATAATGTGTCAGTAGGCAGATATGCCCACAGGGCACTGAGAGAATGTCAGTCGCATGAGGTGGTTAATCAAAAAAGCCAATACGTAGCCACAGAAATTGAAGGTGCCAGACTGCTGAAAACTGAGTAAAGCATCAATTTAACTGGGTTGTTAACAAACCTCTTAAATCCACTGTGGACACTACACTTTCCCAGTCTACTGCCTGCTGACACACTCCCAGTGGGGTTCCATAGCTGTGAACCAGAGCTGACCGGACAGTAAGAAATAAGGGAAGAATGAAAAAAAAAAATGAAAAGAAAAAAAAGAAATAAGGGAAGCGAAAGTTCAACTGATTCTAGGCAGTATCCTGCAATTGAAACTTAACCGTCAGCTTACCTTGTTCAGCTGAACAGATCATATTCTCTCTCTCTAATTGATGTTTTCTCTCATTACGATTGTTTTGTTCTCTCCCTCCTTGTCCGTCTCAGTCCTTCTCTACACTTTGTCTTGTTTTTGGCGCCGCTTGACAACCTGGGTCAGTAACAGGGTGCTGCTGACATAACAAGCCAAGTCCGCTCCAAGAAAGACATATATAGTCCCACACACCTTCTCTAGTGGGGAAAAATGAAAAGAGACTGGCTGGGTCCTGCCTGTACGGGGTGGCCTTTGCTCCTTGAGAAAGTCGGGGCAAGACCAACATCTATCTGAATTTGAGCGTCTGTCCTCCCCTGTTTCTCTTCTTTCACCTTAATTAAGCCTTGGCACTGGTTGTGTCTCTATCTGACTCTCACTATCTATGATCTCACATTGCTTGTTTTCCTGGCTTTGCCAACGGTGGAACGTCAGCCTGATATATGAAACCTATACTTGCATTCACCGCTTCGCCACAGGGAACACTGTTCTTCCCCTGAAGAGCTGAGAGAATGCAGAACATTTGCAGAGGTTCACAGGGGCTGAGCTTTAAACATGAATTACACAAGAGCTCAAATAGCTCCCTGGATGCTCCAGTGAACAAGAGTCAAGTATTCAAAATATTTAAAAAATTAATTAGCTGTAGACGCTCTGCAGTTTTGGCATGTTTTGTTCTGTCCTTTCAGAAAAATTAGTTACAACAACTAATAATTGGATTAGTCTGAGCTGTACCCTTGGCAATTTTTGCACTCCAGCACATCTTTAATTTAACAGCACCTCTTAGTCAGCTTATGAAAAGCTTACAGTCATAACATGAGCATTTTTTAATTAGGAACACTGTGCTTCTTGAAATGTTAAACCTGTAGCCCCATATCTCTCTATTTGTCCCAGACCTGTGAGTCAGAATGCAAAAATGTCCTGTGAGTCAAGAACAAAGAAAACATATGCATAGCAACTGTGCAGTCTTCAGGCATCTTGTACTGATTGGAAGATTTACTATGAATCAAAGATAATTGTTTTGGGAAGGACGAGGAACTGAAAGTCTTTCATGAACCATCTGCTAAAACATTTAAAAGAGTTCTCTTGAGCTACCAAAAACATGTGGATGTCTCAGCCAGGGTAATTGCATAACACCAACAAAATGGCGCAAGACCCTCACATTTAGCAGGAGGGACATCATAAATGTTGTTGAGAATGTTTAAGTGGCTCGGTGGAGAGAAATTACCCCGATGAGAAACTGGCTAAAAAGTGAATGCTGACCTTGGTGCCCAAACAAACCCTGACATTTTAGTCGACTGTGAGTGAATTAGAACAAATGAGTCCAAAATGCAAATAATTTGACAAGGTAATTCTGAACCTGTGCATTTACAGTCTATCAAGATATCCAGAGAAACATTACTCCCTTTCAACATCCTTCATCAAGAATATCTTTAAGGTAAAGTGATTAATCAAGCCAAAGTGTTTCTTCCAACAAGATTGGAATGACAGTCAACGGTCAGCTGTTAAAGCCAGGAAACTATTAGGCCTGTCTGATTAGCTGTCTCTGGAGAATTTGCTGAATGCATTTCATCTGACAAATTATTGGCTGGATGCACTATAGTCACAGTTATTCCAAAAAATGAAAGAGTGAAAGAATGAGGCAAAGCCTAAAGAAAATGTAATCTTCCAGGCAAAGAACATGAATGTTTCTGTCTAGTAATTTATGTTGTATTTTCAATACATGTGATAGATTTTCTTTAAATACACTTTTCAAACACAGCAACAAATTCTTAAATCCTTTAACATAGTTTTTTTCCCCCAAAGTAAAACAAAGAAACATATGAACCAATGTTAAACATGAGTGTAATGAACTGCTGTTTGTTGAAGAGCTTTTTAATCATTTCTGATAGGTAGCTGAGAAGTCTGTTTTCTGTGAACCTTCCTGACATTAATAGGAGCTAAAACAAAGCTAGCCGCGAAATACTGCAAATTAACATTCACTAAATCCTAAAAATGTTTCAAAAGCAGAATTGTTAAATATGCTTCATTATATACTTTATGTTAATATACATTAAATACTGTATGCTGACATAAAGACTGTGGAATGGCATCAGACCCGTCGGTGGTTGCTCTGTAGGCAGGAGTGACATTGTGGCTCAGGAGATCAAAAACCTTGCTCATATTAGTCGCTCTGTAATCGAAATACTTAAGTAAAGTATATCAGTTATCAGTCTCATTTGATCATTAATAAATGGATCTGAAAGGGAAGATGACGGACAGATGTACGGCATCTACTCTTATGTCCCACGTCTCACTTTGTTCTGATGCTGTACAATCATGAGATCAAATGCCGGAGGGGAATAATCAGCACAGTATTGAGAAAACTGAAAAGAAGCTATCATGACTGACATGTACTAGCATGTTCCTGCCTTGCTGGTGTGATAGAAATTAGCCGACTGGCTAAAGTTGTTGACAAACTTTTCAAGGAGTATGTACAATGTGTAATTACTTTCTAATGTGGCCATAATTTATCCTTATCCATCCTTATTTGGTAAAGCTGAGGCTCTTTCAGGCTATAATAAGAGGTGGGGAAGTGCAGCTGCATCACTTACACAGTGTGGACAGGCTGTCTGGAGGTCGCAGGTCGCGGGGTCTGGGCCTTGGTGTTGTAAGTGACCTGCCTTTCTGCAGGCTTTCTCCGTGGTTGGTCTCTTTGGAAAGGCTTGGTCCCTGGATGAACACGCCTCAGGCTGCCTCCGTCACGGATGTACACCTGCTCCGGAGCCACCTCCTCACAGCGGGGCCCCTGGAAGCCTGAGCGGCACACACACATATGTGGTCGGCTGCAGGAGCCACGGTTCTGGCAGGGGGGCTGGCAGTCAGCTGGAAAGAGAGCACAGATGGATATCAAGTTTTCAGCAGGTCATGCTTGAGCATGTGCCCCCTTGTAAGAAGGAGCAGTAGCAGAAATGGTTTTCCCTGATCCGAACACTGGAACTCACTTTAAATTGATTCAATCAAGGGGCCATTAGTTTCACTTCTCGACTCTTTCTGTACATTTCATTCAGCAGAGCCTGGAGGGGCTGTCATGTTCAATTTCTTTCCAGTCTTGAACTGCCCTGTTTAGTCTAAATGTATATGATTATTTACATTAAATCCTTATCCAATTTCTCACTGATATAAAGCCTATGCTTTAGGTTTATGGGTCAATTTAGAGCAGCCGTCCTTTGTGATTTCCTAAAAATATCTTTGGTCGGTGATATGGAATCCAGTGTCTGCTTGCATTGTTACAGCTTTAAAAGGTAATAAAAGAAAGAGGTCATAAAAAAATGAGCCAATGGGGAAAAACTGGGTGCAGAAGGCCAACTTCAAATAGCTGACACTTCATCAAAGAATTGGCTCGTCAGGTTTTCAAATAAAGATGCAGGTCTACGCAAAATCAAAAGGTGCTTACTGTACGTAAAAGTGAAGAATGTGCTCATAATATTTATCGAGAGTCTGCAAATACACAGCGCTGAGGTCATTTACTGGTCATGGAAAAATAATCTATGTCACCCTCCCAGCCCACCCCCGCATCCTCTCATCATACTCCAGATACTTGAAGCACTGAGAGACCTGCGGCGCACAATTTAAAGTAAACGAGCCCTCGATCTTGTGACACAAATGTATGTAGTAGACGGCACTTGAGGATTTATGACACAGTCCTCAAACAGTAAATCAGGCCACTGGTCTGTGGTGGCTAAAGCAAACAGTGGCACTCTGTCAACAGGGCTTTGGAATGCTATTGACACAGATGCTGTGGACACTGACAGATCGCAGGCAGGAACGCTGCCACAGCTTTTGGCAAAGAGGAGTGCTGGCAGACAAAAAGGGCCCCACTGGGTGCGAACAGTTCTCTACCTGCTGCACACTTCCTGTTATTCCGATACCGCTCAGACTCTGGGGCCACTTTATGTTTCTCTCAGTCTTGAGTAAAAGCACACTGAACCCAGAAGAAGCTGTTCCTGATGACATGAACACAAAACTGAAGAGACAGAGGGAAGCATGACAGTGCTGTGTAGGAACTGTGTTTCCACAGACGTAGCTATTCCCACAAAGAAAGCCAAATTAGGGCTCTGTGTTTTAGCTTTCTTAGATCATGATGCATGCAAATTGAAAGACTGCTGAATTAAACATTGTATGCCGGTGGTTTGATGAGAAAAAATAACAAATTGAGGATTAAATATCAGACAATCATCACTCTCTTCTGATTTGTGGTGAGGCTAATTTCATTTAAACCAACTATAATTCATTCAAGCATTTCGTTTTAACTACTCTAAAGGAAAATGTAGCCACTTTTTGATGAGGCATACACATTTAGAGAAACATGTTCGTGGATTTGTAGAGTTTGGTAAGTGAGCCGAATTTTCCATCATGGGATAAAATAAGAATTGTCTGAGCTGTGTTTGGGAAGGAGTTAAATACATCATCTAAGTAAAATACGGGCTGGCCGGGTGCCACCACCTTGTCCGGAGTCTGTTTAACCTCAAGTTTGGGGATGAAGCAGTGGATAAAATAGGCCCCAGATTCCAGTGACATTATGCTACAGGGGGGGAGAGAGCTGGGTAATGTGTGAAACTACATTCTACAAATAAACCATCTAAATTTAAACGTGAAACAGTGCCGGGCAGAAAAATAACCCAATGATTGGAGGGTCATGGCTCGCTTACGATGGGACATGTGCTCAGACGTGTGACATCTAAGCTACAGAACTGACAGCAGACAAACACTTCGCCTGCTATGACAAAAGAATGGACGGGTCAGTAACTCCGGGCCTGACATGTGCCCCAAGTGAAGCCTGTTGCATGGCCAGGGTTTACACAGTCACCGCCTGCTGTCTCTGAGCCCTGCCTCGAGGCTGTCCAGCACATTGTCGCACTAACTGCTGTCATGCAGATTTGTCTTGCACATCATTAAAACCCAATTGCCTCACATTCCATCCATTTCACAAATATGTGCAGCAACTATTACTTTGTCAGTGATAATAAAATAATAATCCATCGGAATGAGAGTAGAAATGGCAAACAATGCTGGCATTGCCATTTCAGCCCTAATTATGTACAACACAGAGTGGCCGAGTATTGGGAGACTGTGTCCAAACCAAGTCATCGGAAAAGATAAGGACGAGGAGACTGTTGTTGGCAGCTTTAAAACTACCAATCAAACATTCTGATTCTGATGAAAACACATAAATAAAATGTCTTAAATTTCATATGGATGAAACTGAGATCTATGTATCTCTTCTTCTCCCCGTCCTGTCAAAATTAAGAGGCATAAGGATAGTTTAAGGAGGTTCCTACTGCCTGAGTGACAGTGGTTAAAGCAAATTATCCTTCAAGAAGTAGTATTGACTCTATGTTCCCTTTTCTAACAATATAAATTACAATGCAAAGTTGTTTTGACTGTCAAGGTTCTTGGTCGGATTTGAGACGATCACACAAGTTGTTCTGCACCAACATTAAAGTCACCCCAGGGTCTTTCCTGATGTACGTAAGCACTGGTCATAATTTCTCTGGTGGATTTCAGTTACTTGTTATAAGCTTCGGTTTGCATCATATCCAGGGAGAATTTCCATCCTTATCCCCCCTGCAACGGACTCTCATTTCCATCTTAGAGCTCATTTCCAGTCCATTACAATCCACCAGGGATTCACTGTCCCCTGACAGTTCTTACAATCAGCCGTTTGAAACTGATATCTGACATAACTTCGAATAAACATTGAGAGGAGCCTCCTCACTTTACACAGGTCAACAATGCCACCGGAGCTAACAGGGCATTTTTTGAAAATAATAATCATAATGAAAGCATAATCGCAATAATCTTTCATGGACTGAAGGACTCTCTACAGGCTGAGCCTATTATGTGCCATTATGAGATTTAGAAGCTGGGAGCTGCTCTGGGGACTTAAGGAGAATATGAACAAAGGCGTGACTGAAGTCCAATTCAAACCCTGTAACTGAGAGAAAGAAGGGAAATAAGATGGAAAGACTAAATGGCACTTGAAATGATGGCTGCAGAAACTTACCTCTGATTGGCTATTGCAGTGTGGCTGTTTTTGAATCCGTTCTAGTCGATAAGGTCATAATAAAAGTGTCAAGACTGCACGTAGAATGTGTTTAAATACATGCATGTGGTGCTTTTGAAGAAGCGAAAGCTTTGTATTAGTTTATAATAGGTTCTAAAATTGCTGCACATTTGCACAGAGCACGATATACAAGTGTAAAACTCATGCAGTACCTGAATACATATTCTGTTAAAACCATTTCTTCTAAAAGCATTTCATTAGGAGTAACCATAGACCCTGAAAGATCTCATGAAATAGGTTGAGTGTTTCACATGTGGAGGCAGTTGGGACAGAGCCTTGAGATTTGCTTCTCATCCGTACTCACTGTCCACTGAAGAAGTAAGAATTGGTCTATTGAGCAGTAAATACAATTGCCTCTCCATGGTAATTATTTCAAGTGAGTGTTAATCTCTTTACAGCATGTGATCTCCACATGGATCATTTCAGGCTGGCTACAACTGCTGTTACCTTAACTCTAAACTCCAGAATCAAAACTCACTACTGTTCTAATCAGAACCAGACGGGAGGGAGACGCTGACACTGTTTGACTGATCCTTTATTTTGTCCTTGTGGTAAATCTTACGAGGGTAATATTTCACCAGATTAAGGTGCTTCTGTCATAGAGGGAGGAGCTTTTTGTTCTCCTAACCTACCTCAGCTCTATGGGGAGATTTTGTTAACCTACAGCTGACCCATGACACTGTGTACATTACTGTTAAGCATGCTATACCATAGCTCCACCACACAACTCCAACTCCCACGTTCAGCTTCTAATGAGCCACATGCTGGGGCTCTCTGTGGAGGATATCTGGATCTGGGGGCGTGTGCAACTTGTAAAACTGATTCTGTGAGACGTGGTGTTCACCATAAAGCCACAAACCCCATCCTCCTGCGAGATCCCATCCCAACAACTTCCATATGGTCTTTAAGCAGCAGGGTGCTATAATATGATTGGCTGTGGGCTGCCTGAGCAACACTGTGTCCTCACTGAGTGCGTGTTTGACAGAGGGAGAGGAGCACTTGTTGATCATGTAAGTGTCATTCAAGACCAGTCTTGCTTTTTAAACCTATGGATCTGACGGAGTACGTATACATTTTTTTCTCTTTTTTTTTTTGCATCACGGCAATGGAAATATACAGGCAAACGTTTTATTGAAGAATGCATTTCAGCTTTACAGTGCCAAGTGTGTTCTACCCGCTTCATTATTTCTGCATTATAACAGCTCATGAACAAAGACATACAAATAAACAAAAAATACATTCTACAGGAAGACGTCTAGAGTCCAGATGCTGAGTAGAACCGCATTTTCATCGCACTTTAGTCTATGGTAGCAATTAGAAAAACATGTGGTGCAGGAGGCCAATACAGGACCCAATTGCAACTTACAAACAGACACACCAGCTGGAGTGGAGAAAGCAGCAGTCCTGGTATGGGGAGACAGACTAAGAGTGAGCTGGTTAACATCTATGTTAATGATGGGTTTTGGTATGATGGGATGCACATTGATTACAGGTCTGTCTAATGGGCCATAACTCTCCACAGGGCTGCCAAAGGAGTGCTATGCCCCTGAACTGTGAACTGTGCAACCCCCTCAAATCCACACATGACATGCAAACCTGCGGAGGGATCTGTGGCTGTCTGTGCAGCAGTAATTTCAGTGATGTCACAAGAAATACCACCATTTTTAAAAAAAACCTCCTCCTCTTCTTGTAAAATTAAGGATGTTGCTCAGGAGGCTTGGTTCTCAGCGGCGTTCGGTCTCTTTTGTCAACCAGTGGGATAGTAATATTTCTTTGTTTCATTGATTTCTAATTTGAATACCCCAATGCTGCATAATGGTAAACACATGATTTAATTACTGTTACTTATCAATAAAGGTATCTCCATCATTTAAAGTGAGAAGTAAACACAACTCTGCAGCTGCATGCCTGTGGGATGTTGTACACTAAAAACTACACGTTTTCCACAGGATATTGACTCATCATACGTACAGAAACCCTGCTGAAAAACTAAAGCATTTAACACTGCTATTGGTGTCATGGGGACTCAATGTATCCAAGGAAGTGTACGTGCCATAACCCCTATACATTTCAAACCTTTGTTATGTGCAATAAATCTCTTTTCAACAATTAAAAACACATGTGACGAATGTAGATAAGAGTAAATATCACAATGTTGATGCACAATTGTCTCTGAGCCAACCTCTTGAAGATCAGCATGAGTTTCGGGGTGAGTGCAGAGGACAAATCTCATTGTAAGATTGCGTCCAACATATATGTGCATATTCTGTGTGCCAGAGAGGTTAACAAAAAGCAAAGTGAGACGGCTTGTATCTATTAGGTGAAGATGATGAACCTACATTTTTGAGCACTGTTTTGTAGTTCTGAAAACGTTCACACGTGTATGTCCTTGATATTTCGCCAGCTGCTTCACATATGTTGCAGCGGAGCGTTATAGTTTTTCTTATTTGCTTTTGCTTCTCTTTTTTTGGCAAAACAATAAGCTCAGATCTCTAACTAATTAGTTAACTGTTCACGACAGATTTAAATTTTTCATTTATTGACGCTAACTGGATGTGTTTTAGCACTTTTGTGCAAATGACTATGTACAATTAAACACAATTTGCGTAATATCCACTTCCATGGCTTCTTGATCCAAATTGATGGGGTGATTCTCAGAACCAGTAGATGCAAGGATATCCATTTAATTACAGTTAGTTGGTTTTTATTCAACTACTGCAGGTTTTCTACACAGGTATGAATGTCATTTTGTGAGAAATTTCTGTTTGCTATTTATGACTGTGCATTACATTGCAACACAAATACATTTATTGTATACATGTGCATAAATGTTTCTATGCACAGGGTTAAATTTACCCAGTAAATTTTTTCCTACAGTTGAAATCTCAATCTAAAAAGCTCAGAGTGATACACAATAGCTAGACGAAACATTCTTGTAGAGTACAGTAAGAGCTAAGTGTCACCAAAACAGAGATCTGCGTGTACAAAACATTTCCAATGTTGACTGCCACGGTGAAAAATCATCTAAACATTTTGACTAATACAGCTCACGTAATGACAACTTTTTATTTTGGTGGAACTGGCCAATTTTCTGACACATTAACAAGACTTTTAAACATGAATGAAATGTTTTGGGTGAGGTATTTCCTTTGCTGGCATGCAATAGTGTTGTCCCACGAAACAGTTATGATAATGGCACTTACAGTTTGGGGAATGCTATCTGCTTCAAAAAATGAGCCAAAGCCAATAAAAAAACTGTAAATGGGTTTCACACACGATATCGAGTTTAAGTCTAAAGAGAAATTGTCAACAAAGATTCAATAAAAATTTTAAAATGTTGGATTTGATATGAGAGGATATAAGATAGGACAAGACTTTGTGATGAGAGAGGTAAGCAACAAAGAGATTCTCTGTATAAGGAGTTATTTTTGGGTTGGTTTGATTTGAACAGCTTGCCAAAGAACGCTGGAAGACTATCAAAAAGAAACTCCTCTCCCCCGATTCACTCTGTCAATCACCGACTGCTTAAGAGAGTGAAAACAACTTTATTGCCCCACGTGAATGATGCACCTTTCATCTGCACTCGCTCAGACAGCAACAGAGCGACAGATTTAAATCCAGGGCCTTTGGCTGTACTTGCAGCATGTTGCCATATGCCCTGAATGCTTTAGCCTAAATCTTGTGATATACTATATAACATGGTGAAAATTATTCTGCTGTAGAATCTAAAAGCCTAAACTTTAGGCAGCGCTATGAGCTCAGGTTAAATGAAAAGCCAGCTCCTGCCGGTGCTGCAAAGACAAATCCTACTGTTCCCCTGGTCTGAAGTATTCAATATTGTCCCACACATTAACTCTGTGTGTGGTAGCCCATGCCATTAATCCAATTACTAAAACAGCCATGTCTACTGGAAAGGCCAGAGCTACAAAACATAACTCTGATCCATGGTGACCCTGCCACTATGAGCTACACCAACACCTAGCTCCCCTTTTTGCACCCGTAAGAATGAACAGCAGTGTCAGCGTGTTAGACTGCTGGCGGGGCATTCCACCAAATATCTTAAAATCCATTGAGCAAATTGCTTTGAAATTCTTTGCAGATGATCATACTTCTCTCGGGCTGAATTACAATAACTTGGGTGATCCTTAGCTTCACATCTAGCACCACCAACTGGTTAAAATTTAAAATCTGTCCATTGTTTTAATTAGGACCAAATCTCATATATCTGAAATTAATGGCACTCCCGCAGTCTGAACTGTACTTTTTGTTTAGCGCTAATTAGCAACGGTTATCATGCTAACACGCTAAAGTATGATGGTGCCTATTTTAACACTAAGCATCAGCATGTGAACATGAGCATGTTAGATTGCTGACACTAGCATTCAGGTCAAAGCACCCAAGACTTGCCAAAGGACTCCTTTAGCTCCTTTAGCTCCAGCTGTCGGTGTGCTTTCAAGTAGCCTATCAAAGAACCCATTTACAGCTACGCATGAGTGAGAGGCACTGTCCAAAGATAGGAATCAGACGTCTGAAAGCAGACACAAAAGAGAACAGACGAAATTCAAATCTATTCTCCAGTAACGCTGGGTTTAAACGTTCTTTGTTTCTCACAAGAAATGTTGTGATCCAAAGTAAAAAAAAAACAGTAATTCTAAGCTAATTTACTATACATCTAATTGAAGGTTGCTGTATCTATCTGAAAACTTTTCAGCAATTCTAACTTAGGTGATAATTCCACAGCTAAGTATCTCACTATTTTGTCAACAGATTTCTGTAGCCATTCCCAATATGGCAACTTTTACTGAACTAACTCGCTGTTTAGGCTTTTTGGTAATTACAGTCCCATGCCTTTCTGTTATTGCTGTATATTATGAATGAAGTTTTTGATTTGTTGGTGAAGCATTTCGAAGTGGGATTAAATTCCATGAGAGCCACAAGAAGACTTTCAATAGAGATTAGCATGAAGGCAGAAGACACTGGACTGATCGTCTCCAGTGTTCAGCATGATTTTTTCATCATTTTTTGTGTCAAGATAGTGAATGTTATCACTTACAGTAATGTAGCTGACAGTCTTCTATTATAAATCTGAAAGGAGGACTGCTGCCGAGCTCTGACCAGGCTACAATATGGCTTCCCTCTGCACTTCATCTTAACAACAATACTTTGTGATAAGCAAATGTGAATCTCAACACTGCAGGGGATAAGTATCTGTGCTGGCCCAAAAACAAGATGCTCGATTCATCTTGACAGGAGCTTCGATCAGCTTCGATCCTGCTTGCAAGTAAGCAGACAGAAGTACAGCCAAGCTTACACCTGGCCTCACTTTTCTAGCTAAACACAAGGCACGCACACACACCTTTGGTTCTTCGCCACCTCCAATAAAACTAAAATTGGTTAGGTAAACATCATAAAAAACATATGAAATTATATCTGTAATCACAGTTAATGTAACAAGAAGAGACATAAACATGAGGCAGCAGTGGAAATGCAATATTCTGTTCTCCTTAATGAATCCAAACTTTCTATGACACAACACTGGCTATTTTCAGCATATGGAATTCACTTTAACCGTTGTTAAAGTGAAGTGCAAAAAAAAAGAGACAGTCAGCACCAATCCTGCCAGGACAGAGGCAGGCGTCAGTCTTCAGAGAGCCAGACAACGATCTCCAACCAGACCCACTGAGACCCAGACGTAGACTGTTTTATAACCACATTTCTAAAGATATGTAAGTGCACTCCCTGGACAACTAGTGATCCAATTCCTGTCATATATTTGCTCTGAGCTCAACCCAATTGAACAAGGAGGTATTGTTAGGA
The DNA here is from genome assembly GCA_037577475.1 of Chaunax sp. Z400. Lineage (NCBI taxonomy): Eukaryota > Metazoa > Chordata > Actinopteri > Lophiiformes > Chaunacidae > Chaunax > Chaunax sp. Z400. The sequence goes on along the minus strand of CM075194.1, from coordinate 14,776,558 downwards.
AGCCATAACTCTAGACACCCAATCCAGGCTCACGGGTGAAGCCTACAGCTGACACTTTTAATATCAGACATTACTTCAGTGCCTTCAGCGAGAATTTCTCCAACGCTGCTCAGACGCGATATGTTTTTACTTATGCTCCCACTCGACAGGTTTGTTCCTTTTCCTTCCCCAACTGTGAGCATGTTTTCTAATTCTGCCATCTCCTAACAAACAGCCTAGGGCTCAGGCAGGGATTGAATAAAGATTGCCTGAGCATGTTTCCCTCCACGGAGGTCTTCTACGAGGGGGCTTCCAGTCCCAGTTCCAGCCTAGAGCCTTTGTGTTGGCACCTTGCCGGCAGTGAGGCTTCACTCAGCTGATGATAGCATAGCCTCCAGTCAGGCCTGGGTGAGGGCCAAGCTGTAAGAGGGTCCAGATGGTTGGACAGACCCCTGGCCTGCTCAGATGTACTGCCTTGTTTAACACAGGCTCGTTAGACTGGACCTGTTACTTTCTGGCAGATGTCGTATTTACTTTTTTAATTTGGGAAAACTGCAGCTCCATGTTAGTTGTAATTTACACCTTCGTAAGTGTGTCTTTAGCTGGGACTTAAGAAAAAATGGAGGGAGGCTATTCTCTGGGCAGGAGGGAAGGAGATCTAATTAGGAGGCTGCAGGGGCCAATCAGTTTATTGTGCAATCGAGTGGCTGAAGTGTGTGCGTGTGTGTGTGTGTGTGTGTGTGTGTGTGTGTGTGTGTGTGTGTGTGTGTGTGTGTGTGTGTGTGTGTGTGATAGATAGATAGATAGATAGATGAAAGCAAAAGACAAGGGTGTTAGTGAATGAGTGCCAGCTGCCATGTGGGTTTTACTTCACTTGTAAAATTTAAAGATAACTCTCTTTAAAAAGATCCAATTCCAGCCTGTTATTTTAGTCTGCAGCAAACATAGGGGGTCATAAATGTAAAAAAAATGAAACATGACATGCAAAGACTAAATCAGGTTTAAACTTAAGCCATAGATTTACTCGGTCCTTTATCAAGAAGCAGTCAATGACAAGACTCTGATATACCAGACAATATGGTAACATTTTGGGGTCAAAATTGCATTTAAAGAACGGGACTATTACTCGTTCACAGAAGATGTCTTCTTTTCCATTTTTAATTATCGGCAGTCAGGATATCCAATAGCGCTATGGTCAAATTAAAGAAGAAGCAGTTCCACCCACAATTAGAGGGTTGTGTCAAAAAGAGAGCCAATTGCTAAGTGGTGGTAATTTCCATTCAAGGATCGTACATGAAACGAAAAGCCAAACACCACACGATGAACATTACCATGGGGGCAGTAACACCCTTGGAAACTTTCATTGGGTTATTCAACTTGACAGGATAGTCCTTAGTTTTCATTTACTGTGTTATTATTCAGTGTGTGTGCGTAAGATGGTAAAGCCTCTCTGTCTGCAAAGTTTATCAGCTTTAATATACAGTGCATTACTTAAGTTGTCTTTGGTAGCTGAATGAAAGAGTTTTCAGACAGACTCCATATATTTACAGGACAATCAGGCTTTTTACTTACGTTTTATACAGCGATTGGTTCCTGGTGCCAAAGCCCAGCCCGAGCAGCACTGCTGACCTCCACAGACGTTAGGCCTGAAAAAATGAAGACATGCACAGACACCAGGGTGAAATGAGACACTGATGGTACTGTTTAAAGCCTACATTAATATAGAGGGCCTCTTCATAATCCAGAGAGCAATAACAGAGAGGGTGGAAAGCCTAAATCTTTTGCATGACAAACTAATCTGATTGCAAATGCTGTTATAGTTTCAGATCACTCTGATGTGGCTCGACTATTGATATGAGCACCTTAGAGATTACACTGTAATTTCATTTTCTTGGATAAAAATTTCAGGGCAAGTCACGAAACTCTATCTGAATGTGGACCCACAATTCCCCCTGTCTGTTATGTGAGAGTCCAGAGTGAATACAGAGTTATCTGAGCCTTGAGAGGATTATGCGAGACACACGGAACATGAAAAGCACCCTGCATTTTCCGTAAACCACAGAGCAAATGAAAGGTGACAAGTTTTAAAAAGACAACTGGATTCTTTGCACTCTTTAATCTGTACTTGTCGCGCAGGCCAATTTTTGTAGTGAGCTAGATGAAAAGGCACCAGACCGCAACATCAGGGCAACAGTCATCGTGCTGGCATGGATCTGTGCCCCATCATCTTTTCACAAGTTATTACAGTAAGTGGATGTCTGACTCATGGTGATTTGAGAAGATAACAGGAACTGAATCATTGACCTCAGTTGGATTGCACTCATTAGATAGTGAAAGTGTTACTGAGGCGTCACAGGGATAATATGCCGTTGTTTCGGCCCTCTGGTAGGCTTAGCTTAGTCATAAATCAAACACATCAGGCCAGGCCCGTGCCAAAGACATCAGTCACCACATTCAAATTCCATCAAGGGATATATGCATACAATTGAGAACATTGTGCAACATAATGAGGATCAAGCCGCAGGTTAAAATGTAACACCATGTTCACACTTAGTTATACTCTTATTTAAACCCCCAACATGAGGCGGTGGGGTATTATTCAACCACTGAATCAGTCAAACGTCTGACAGGTGCACTGAAAACAGAAGGCGAGTCATACTGAGTCAACATGAATGTAAAGAAGAGTTAAGTGAGCCCAGGGCTGCCAGTGCCACAGGGTACTGTGAAAGAGAAAGCTGAGTGGGAAGAGGAAATGTGTCACGAAAACACTTTCTCTAACAAGTAGCAGATGATTCATCTGAAGCTTATGAATCAAAGTGGTCAAATAACCAAACTGTTTTCAGTTCGTGTTCCCGCAGAGCGACGTAACACCATCTATATGCTACTTACAAACTCAAAGAACCCCATTCATTAAACCCTGGACTATGTTTTTTGGCAAGGCATTTGCCCCGTACTGCAATAAAACATGTTGGATCTAATACTACGAGCAGCTATTTTCTTTATATAGTGCTTTAGGTAGACCGCATCTCAATTCAACCGTGTATAAGTGCAGCTGACAAGCTGATGGATATGCTGAGAAATGTTGTTTTTAAGGTGGGATGCATCAGGGCATGTTAATGGGGAACAAGGTGACATTTATTCCGTGAACAGAGGCAACAAAATGCAACTGGACAACATTCCTGTCCATCATTTTCCTTCGGTGTTAACTGTGGCAAGTGGCGAGTTAATGTTCAGGGTCCTGGACCACAAAGCCATCTTAACAGAAGAAAGTATCAGTAGCTAGCAGGTGGGTGCGGGGGCAGCCTCAGGGCATGATCTGAAATGTATGGGCAGTTAATCATTTTCCTCTTGGCTTAAGCTTAAGGCAAATGAGTACACATTATAGTATATGTATAAAGATTGTGTACCAATTGGCTGAATTCTACTATTTCGTGTGAGTTCCCCATAAATTGACCATATAAATGATCAATTTCCTCAAGGCAAGGAGATCTGTTATGATGCACAAAATACATGTGCATATATTTTAGTGTCCCAAGGTGAGCCATTCAAACCACCCTCTGATTATTATGTAAACACTCACCCCTCCTGTGTGTATCATGCTTTGCCCCTATGGAACAAACAGAACTGGCTGCATGAGGGTTCATTTAACAAAAAGAAAAAGGGTTTTAATAAGGAAACAACCCATCTTCTCGTTTGGAGTTTAGCAGAAGCAAAAGAAAAAAGATGGATTTGCAGAGGGCCATCGGAGAAACAGGTGTTTCTGATCATGGGGTAAAATTGCAAATGTTCACCAGCAAAGGCTCCGGTTGAGCCACCAGAATACTTGGCCACAGGCAACGGTACAAAAATGGGGCACACACATTGAAGTAGTCGGCAGCAACTCTCCTACTACGATTTAAATATAGCCTTCTGTAATGAGAGGAGAGGGTGATAATGCAGTGTTGCCTTAGTCTAAACAGTTCAAGTGCAGTTCATTCATCCGTATTCTGTCTAAGATTCCACTATCACCCCTTAATCAAAACATTGTTTAACTTTGGTTTATTGCATGTCCTGCCATGACCCTGATGACAAAATACATACATATATATATATGTACAATAATCCAGATTATGCTGAAGTACAACTCTTTCACGTCCTATAGATGACAGGTTATCCAAGCAGGTTTATACTGGTATGGATCAACACTTTGTAGCCATTTTCTGTGCGTAATTATGTTACATCATGCCTTGGTTTCCATACAGGAAGAGAGATTTTACTTAACTGGGGCAGCACCACTTTACAGTGAACCACATGGAGTCATACAGTAAAATAGATGGCACAAATTCCTTGGAAAGTATAGCATACTACTCCTGCACTGAGACAGAATGGTTTCAACAGCTTGATGAAGTAACATTTGTGTAGTCGACTGTGGAGCACATGGCTGTCATTCTTACCCAATAAGTCTCCTTGTGCTTGCAGAGCTGGGTTTGCTGCTTTGCCTGCGGTTTACTTTGGTTCTGTGCTGCTGGCTGGCCGGGTGTCTGGCGGTACGCAGCGCACCATCACGCGGCGCAAAGAGGAGGTCTTCCCGGGCGGCGCCTGCTGCATGAACCGGTGCTGCGATGGATATGTGCCTGCCATCCCCTAGGGATGATGTGTGCCTTGGTAAACGGACCAGAATCCTAGAGTGGATGGACTCATGAGAGGTTTCACCGGATAGCTTGGAGGATGCGCCGGCCGCTTGCCACCTTGGCGAGTGACCTTGACTCCTCTCCCGGGACTGCTGCTGGTCCAAGATCCCCAAACCTGTCTCTGCACCCTCTTTCCTCCCACCTGTTGTGTCCCTCTGACTGTCACCAATTCGCACCATTGACGCAGTCAAAAATATTAAAACAGCAAATCCTGCACGGTCCATTTTGTTCATGCAAAGTTTTGAAACTACCGCGTAAAAGCGCAGGTCGCGTTACAGTTTTAGCGAGAGCCACTGAAATATGAGCAAATTTTTAAAAAAATCAGCGATAACACTACACGAGTTCAGCAAAATGGCATCCTTTCCCAAGAATGAAAAATACCTGGACACCTCTTCATACTGGCCAGGTAAGATTTCGCAGAATGTCTTCAGGTTGTCAAATGAGCACCTATCGTCAGTCCAACGTGACAAACTGTAAACTTTTCTCCTTCAAGCGCTAATAAAATGTTTTTCTGAGCAAAACCTTAATCCATCTGTTTTAGTTTAAATGAGGCGCAAAAAGAGCAGCGCTCTGGCTCCAGGACTGCTGAAGCTGGTCTCCTACTCCAGAGAGTTTGAATCGTGCTCCCATGAATATCACCACCTCCTTGGATCTGAAGTCACTGGGAATTTTTGTAGGGATTGCATGCGCTTTGCAAGAAGAAACTCCCCCTTGTCGACTGTATTGTTGCTTCACTCACGGCACCGCTCGGCCTATGTGCCCACATGCACTTTCTCTGCCAAGTTACACCATGTTACTCTGCGTCTTTTTCTGTCATTCCTTTCAACAAATGTACGGGAATGACCACGAATGCAACTGCATTAATAAGTACCCTCTACATGATCTGAATTGACAGGCTACTGCACTAAAATAAATATTTAGAAACCAGATGTTTTTCTTTCTATTACAGTAATTGCTGAATTAATGCAGTCTGCTTTTATGATGATTTGGATCAATTGAGTGTAGGATTATTGGTGACATCGCACATTGTTAAGCCTTTTTAATTCAATTTACAAAGCTCCAATCAATCACATGTTGAACATGCACCCTGTCAATGTGTTGCCTTACAGACATGCTTTGATCTAGCAGTAAAAAGGCACAAGAAAGCTCACAGTTTAATTTGAGTCTGAAGTCTTGGAAAACTGGTCAGGTTATGTAACAGATCCCATTCATCTCCCCCTCTCATCCATGCTGTATCATCACTTTCCCTCTGACTGTCTGGAAACAACACATTTCTCTTCTCCCATAATATCTTAAACAACCCAAAGAGAGTTGGCTCCCTCCTCTCATTGAACCCACAAAGATGAACGCCAGTCTCTCTCATGAGTGGTTCCTGAGCAGCATTACCACTCACTAGAATGCCATCCAAAACACACAGCAGCGGAGAGCACGACCAGTAGTCCAAACATTCATTCTACCACAGCTGAGATGTAAAAGCCTCTCAAAAATACTGAATGAAAAGGGACAGAGATGTCCTTTTTTCAGATCTACACAGCTGATTAGAATTAATCTTGCAGCCCATGAATCAGAGAAAAAGGCTGTCTAGATTATGGCCAGCTGCCCTCAAAATCCCTTGAGGATAACAAGGACTGTGTTCACACTGCAGTTGAAAGTGACCCAATTCTGATGATTTATTAAATGGGATCTTTTTGCGTTGTCTGTTCGTATTTATTTTTGAATGTGGATCATATATATCACATTTACAAGCATGCTGTTAAACAACAGCAAATGCCATTGGCAGAAGAGACAACATTCAAATTAATAAGCAGAGCTAATCATTTCTTGCGTTATTTGATGAAGTAACAGTCATATGGTGATGGTCCATCATGATTTAATTGAGGTATCTTCATATTTATGTTAAATTCATTCATGATCCTCCATTTGCTCCATTGCTGACAACTGATGAATAATGGTTTAAGAGTGATTTGAGCTGAGCGTGCTCAGTGGGACAAAATACAGGGTTTTTTGACCTGACCATTCACACTGCTGTATAACATCAGCAGGAATCAGATACATATCTGATTCAGGACCACATGTGTAAACTGCCAAAATCAGAATTGAAAAGAAAGATCAGATTCCATGTGATTTGTGCTGTTCACAAAATCTGGGGAAAAGACAGACTTGTGTCACATAGGAGCAAAAAAAGATTTGATTTGGGTCACTGTGGCCTGCAGTGTGAACGTACAGTAGCCCAGCATGAAGAGACGAGTCCATCGGTGCTATCAGTGGCCTGTGTGTGAGCAGCTGGCTGCAGCTCAGGTGTTTCTGGTGCTATGGTCTCAGTCAGTGTCTTCATCTGTCTCTGTATCATGTTATAAGTCTAAAGTTGTATATGTGTAGAGCAGTGGTTCCCAACATTTAGAAGTATGAATCCATTAACACCACCCACATTTTTGTTCCAAATGTATTTACATATTTAATTGGATTTTTAAATGGATGTTATTTGACACTTTAATTAGGTTACATAAAAGTCATTGTTGCAATAATATTATCTCACACTTTTGCCAATGTGATGAAGATTGCATTTTTAAACTTGGAGTAGCGGAAATTGGACATTTCTAATATTGACCTATTTCTAAACTATCTACACTTTCTGTGTTATACTGAAAGAATTTCAATCATTTTGGCCCACTGATTTCTTTAACTAGGCAAAATATCAGAAACAGCTCTCTATAAATTGTAGTCTAATACAATTCATCAGCACTGTAATCACCAGCCTCCTAAATTGAATTATTGAATCAGCACCTCAAACAAAAACTGAGTATTATGGTATGTGTGTGTGGTAGTTATGGGAGGATTTATTGAAGGGCTGCTACATTGTAGACATTCAGGGCATAAAGGGATCCCCAAAAAAGTGTGTAATAACCTGAAACTAAAAAGCACTGTGTTTTTTCATTATCTCCCAGTGTGCCTTGTATCAAAAGGAGGAGCGGGTCCTCTTCCAGAATGCCACCATGCTGCACCACAATGCATGTACAGTAGCCCAGAATGAACAAACCAAACACAGGCTCTAAATGGAGCCTTTTGCATTTTTTGGCCACTGTGGAGGAGGACGAGACTACATATCACCAAATGCCACTTTTATGTAGCTCGCTTCTTAGACCTCTGTGCTCACTTACTAATTAGTTTTCACACACTCAACTGTAATACATATATATTTAGATTTTACTCAATATACTATGTGTATACAATTGGAAGCAAATTGTATATTATTTTTTAACTGATATCACATTTAGCATTATTCTCACTTCCAGCTGCCATTGCTGACGTCAACGGCGTGTAACAACAGTGAGAGCCAGCAGTAGGAATAATGACTAGTGACAGCATTAGCGTTCCTTGGGCAATAAACGTTCTGAAATTATGCTATGTGGACACCCTAGGGCCAACTATGAGAGCGAAATCACATAAAAACAGTTTAAATAGCTCAATGCAACAGATTTTAAGGTGTTTTTTTTTAGCAGTCAACACAGAATGCTACTTTTACTGACTGGTACAGTCTCAGAATTATTCAGCCTTATGAATAGCATCCCTCATAAGAGCACATAGTAGCGTATCAGATGGTGTTAAAACACTGTGCGAACTTTCATAGCCTTACTTTGGCAGTAGAGTCCCAACGTTTTTTTTCTTCTGTTAAGGCCTTCATAAGGGCTCCATGCCTGAATTTCAAGACGTTCACCACTGCTGAGCCAAAAGCACAAGAGAAGTCGACTCCAGTACGCTCAAAATCATCTAGATGAGGCACAGAAATTTTGGGATGCTGTTCTGTGGAGCAATGAAACGAAACCATAACTTTTTGGGCGTCTGGATCAGTTGTATGTCTGGAGGAAGAAGAATGAAGTATATGCTGAAAAGAACATCCTATACTGACAGTAAAGCATGGTGATGGCTCAGTGATGCTCTGGGGCTGCTTTGCTTCCTCGTATACTGGAAACTTGCAGTGTGTAGAGAGTAAGATGGATTCCATCATGTATCAGGAAATCCCAGAGGAAAAAAAATCTCACCATCTCTGAGGAAAGTGAAGCTTGGGCGTCATTGGACATTCCAAAAGGACAATAATCCTAAGCATACCTCAAAGTCAAGCAAGGCTTGGTTTCAGAAGAAGACCTGGAAGATTCTAGAGTAGTCATCACAGTCACCTGACTTGAACTCCATAGAAAATTTGTTGCAACATGCAAATCCACAAATATTACAGAATAGGAGGCCTTTGTCCATAAGGAATGGGCTAATATTCCTCAGGAACGCTGCCAGAAGAGCAGGTCATAGCAGCAAAAGCGTCTCTACTAGAGACATTTGGCATGAAGAGGTAATGCTAATTTTGAGACTTCCGCAGTCAATACATTTTGTGTTGTATCTGGGAAAAACCAGTTGTAATATCTGTTGTTGCCTGGTTATTGAAAACAGCTGATAAATAGTATAATCTGCCAGCAAAGCTAATACACAATGGGGGTTGAATAATGTTGCTTCAAACTGTCTTTCTTTCAACACATTTGTTGGGCTGTTGAATAATCTTCCTTGTACCCGGTGGCAACTGCAGAGGTAGCCTAGCCCCTGGGGCATAAGCAGCTGTGGTTGAGAGTCACTGAAGATCCATGGAGCAGCTATTCATGTTATGAAACTGGGCTTTAATGTGGCCCAATTTGACACAATTTGCAGCATCTGGAGGAGCTCTAGAATAAACACCAGGAGGATGTCTCTGGCTACGACCAAAGCTTCTACACAAAGAGTCCTTTGAAAACTCTGGCATGACAAGCAAGCCACTCCTATCATCTTTCAAATGCAGACCAGAAATATAACTGCATTACACTGCACCGTTTCTTACAAAGCACAGAGTCATAGAAACAACACAACCAAAGTCATGTAATTATACTGATACAAACCACTTTTGCATCACTTTAATTAACTTTGATGCAATCAGATGCAAGCTATTCGTGTGTGTCCTTGACAAAGGAACATCAAAATCGATCTGGTTTGTCTCCAATCTACTTAGTGCTTTTAATTGCTCTATTTCTCAGAGGTTTTCAGTTGCATAACTGTGACGCTAGTGTTTTGAAGTCACTGAACACACATTTGAGGCCTTCCAATGGGAACAAACTCTACATGTTTACCTGAACATCTCAAGAGAGAAACATTTGCATCCATGTATTTGAAAGTGACTGCCGCGTCACTAGTGAGGGGTCAGAGTTCAAGTGTACCCATTAGAAAGTCAAACAGTATCATTACACTCCGAATGTAGGGCTCTTATTATAAGCAAGTATCAACAGTGGATTCTTTGCCTCTCCTGCAGAATATTAAGTGATCCATGTGAATTGGTCCCTGTGATGACTTTCAATGGAAAGCACCAACAAGGAATGTCAATCTCTTCATTAGCTACCTTTTGCTATTTGTATCAAAGCCCTCAGCTCTCCTTCCTTTCTGCCCAGGAGCACATAATACGGACATTGTTCACACTGGGCAGCAGTGAGGACCTGGAGGGAGACGTGGAAAAGGAAGGTTCATTTGGCAAAGAACTGCTTCGTAAAAGCTGAAATTATGTGATTTATTAATGTAGTTGTTTTTTTTTTTTTAAATTGAACATGACCGCTTTTGCTCGGAAGGAATGTTACAGGCGACCTCCATGGTGCTACGTAACACATTGAGCAGTGTACAGTACATAAAACAGGCATTCACACAAAAGAGGAAACAGTTGGAGATGGAGCTTGATAAATGTGCTTAGGCCAAGCTTGTATGAATGAGGTGCTGTCAGCTAGGTAATAGAAGTAGGTCACACGGGCGTTATATTAAGGCAGGCAGTTCCACTTTGCTTTTCATGATATTAATACATACTTTTTTTTAATGTTTGTGCTTGCAAGTGCTGGCTTGACAAAAACTTAGATGATTCACAGCCATACTATGCATGCAACCCTTACACTACAATGTTATACATTACAGTAGCCAAAGGGATCAACTCCATCCACTCCACTTTCAAACAGGAGCAATCCAGGAACGTGTTTAACAGACTGTAGCATGTCAAAGCATCACCAATGCTTTTTCCCTGCATTACTTCAAGTCTGAGACATCAGTTCATTCATTCATGTGCTTGAGCCAGTAACAAAGGATTTAAACTGTCCGGGATGTCAGTGCTAAAAGAAGTTTTCTTTTCTTTTCAAGGTTCAAGGTTTTTATATGTCACATGCAATCATACATGGGAAATGTTTCTTCTGGTACGACCCCCCCCCCAATAAAGTTAAATAAAATGAAAGTAACATGAAATAAAGTTAAATAAAATGAAATAAACTACCATAAAATAAGCCAATATGAAAAAATAAGCATAAGCATATGTACATTCCAAACATAACAAATAAATGCAATTTTTGCAGTGCAGTTGCATATGGCAGTTTGTGTGTAGTGGATGAGTGTGTGTAGTCCAAGAGTCTAAACATAGACATTGAGAAGTCTTATGGCCTGCGGATAAAAACTTCTCCCTAGCCTCTCTGTCCTGGTCTTGTGGCAATGGAGACGCTTCCCTGACCTTTGTATCCGGGGTGGTTGGGGTCTTTCTGGATACAGAGAGGTGATCCTGCACCTCCTGGTGCAGATGTCAGAAGTGAAGTTGCACTCGGCCAACTGTACCACGCTCTGCAGGGCTTTGCTGTACAGTTCCCATACCAGGCAGCGATGCTTCCACTCAGGATGCTCTCTATAACCCCACTGTGAAAAGTTTCCAGGATATGGAAGAGACCTTGAACCTCTTGAGCTTCCTGGGGTGATAGAGGCACTGTCTCACCCTGCTGATGAGGAAGTTGGTGTGAGTGCTCCAAGTGATCCTCAGTGATATGAACTATTAAGTAGTACTACTATGAACTATTAGAAGCTGCTCACTCTCTCCACCGGGCTACCACTGATCTCCAGGTGGGAGTGGTACCTCTCCCGCCTCCCAAAATCCACTACCAGCTCCTTGGTCTTGTTGATGTTCATGGAGAGATGATTGTCCTAACACCACAGCACCAGGTTTTCCACCTCATCCAGGGAGGCCTGAGGTGGATTTGAACCCAGGATCTTCTTGCTATGAGGCAACAGTGCTACCCACTATGACACTGTGCTGCCACATGTCAACAATCGGGGAGATTTACATAAGTTCTGCGCTCTGCAGATTGAAGATGAGGTTGAAAGAATAGTTTTCTGCCTGAAGAGTACTCAGAAGCAAAAAAATTCATTGTCTTTTTCTTGTATTTTTGGGTTCGGCAGCGGCGACTTGGAGGGTTTGAATAGATCTTGGTGTAAACAAACTGCATCGTGGACAAGGGCAGGGCAACCACACTCTCCAAACTTATCCACTGGCAATCCCCGTAAAGCCGATGCCCTGACAACTTGAGGGAACACTGTTTCCTGAGATATGATCGTCAGAAATGATACGAAGAGGCAGATACTGTGCTCCTGCTTCTATGGGGCTGTTATGCAAAATGTATAAATGTTCTGTCATTGGTTACTTTGTATCCCAGTTGGTTAGCTGACATAACTGTCTCTGTTATTAGTGACCCAGAAAGCTGCATTACATTACAACCAATAAATCTGATCACAACTTTCAATTTCTCTCCCTACTAAAATGAAATTCCTTTTTTTTTATTGTTGCAAAAGAGGTGGTACAGACAGAAAGACAGAAAGAGGAAAATTCCTGTGGATTTATTAAAATGTATGGTTTTAGTTTATCACATTAAAATTCTTTTTTCGATGGCAACCTTGGTGGGTTTTGAAATATGTACTGGCTAACGGTTCCATCTTTGGTCAGATAGAAAAATGTGCTACTCAATTCACGAAATGTTTTCTAAATCTTCCACTTCAGCCTTGAATTTTGTGGTTCTGTCTCTTGACATTTGATTTAAAAGTGTCTCTAGTGAACAATACACAGAATGATGTCATGCTACTTCATGATAAATGCCACTGGAGTGGATTCAAAGGGTGGATCAAACTGGCAACCAATTAAGTCAAATAAGAACTTGCCATAACTTTCCAGACATCATACATTTTCCAAAGATGTGGGGTCTCGGTCTTGTAATTAGATGTAGCCTAAAACATTCAAAATCACATGAAATCAATCACAGAATAAAATTAATGAAGGCAGTAATGTCTAAATAAGTGCGGGATGGAGATTGTGGCCTCTCGATATGCAAGTGTTGTGTTTAGTCATCATGTTTTCTTTGGCCCTTAGAAGAATTGACAAAAGAAAAAATAGGAGGGGTTAATGTGTGTAATAGATCATCCTGGGTTTTCACTCAGAGCTTTCTTCCTCTTTCTCCCCATTTTTCTCCCCCCTCCCTTTCAATTTTCCTGGCCCCTCACCCTTGATTCAGCATGCCTCTTTAGCTGTTAGCTCGGCCCCAGTGGCTCTCCTCCATTTGGACCTTCTGACTGCAACAAGGCCACAAGTCCACTGGGTTGACTCATCTGTTATTTGTCCTGAAGGGGCTTCAGTCCCCATTTACATTGTTTCACGGTGTCTCCACCAACCGACCATGGAAAATCAAGGTCAAACATTTTCCACATTAGCAGCTTTACCAGGAGGATAGAAATGGATATCTGCTCCAATTACCCTTCATCCCTCCTCCCACCAAAGGAGAGAAAAATGCTCCACACACTTATCTCACAAAAGTCCTGACTGATGACTCTATTCAACACACTTTCATGACAAGGTAGAATAATTCAGAGGCAATATTAGATGGGATATTTTAGAAATTAGGCTAAAGGTGAGACAGACACTTCTGAGTTCATGCTAACTGTCTGGCACCAAACTGTCAATGCCCTTCTGGTGGTTATTCGTCTAAATCTGCCGTGTGCCATGTTCCAGACATGTCATCTGTGCTATAAAGAGATTTATTGCAACCTGGTTATAATGGACTCAGAAATCCTTCTTTCTCCAAGTTGACAGGCTTCATTTAATCTATTTCCTCTTTCTATGTCTAACTTTAATGAGTGTCATGCAGCTCTTATAAAAGTGGTTTTATTCTGTATCCAGGAATTGTAAAAATACTGTTCACACTCACACAAAAAGCATCACATTACACTCACTTAACTCTGTAATTGCATCCAGAAGGTCATTCCTTTTTCAACACACTTTCAACCAAAGACCTATCAACAAAACAGACGATAATATTGATTATGTAAGGCATGTATTTTCAAATGCTCCAAATGTTGACCTTGTAATCTTAGTGTGCAATAAGTCACCCCTAGAAATTTTGTAGAAGTGAAAGTTTTGTATGTTCTTGCTTGTTTAAAGCAACAAATTCCATTAGGGTTTGTAGAACAAATAGTTGTGGCGCAAACTCTGATTGTCTGACATGGAAAAACTTTTTTTTTAAATTTTAGTCTGTCCACATGTAGGATAAAGGAAAGATTTGTCAAATTGTTAATTGTTGTGATTCTAGACTGCAGGCTGCTGAGTAATACAGGTTCAGGTCTGTTGACCTTTTCTGCTGGGAATTGATGATGCATAAGCCAGATTTGCTGCTTGACTCACTGATGACGCGTCCCTTCCAGCCTCTGAAACAGAAAATCATCAATTTGCTATGGTGCCGTAGTTATGGCCAAACTAATTGCTCGCTGTGTTTCCAAGTAGCCTTCTCCTCCTTCCCATACAGGTACGTCATGTTCAGTTTCATGTCGCGCCCATATTTGATGGCTGCTGGTTGGGCCTCATGCTTGGTCAGCTGTGAGCAGAGGAATCATGTGCTTTCTCTTCAACACCAGTTAGGTGAACGAAAAATCTTCTTCACTGCACCCAATTAACAGTGAAAGTGGAGCTCCAGAAAGTTACGATGCGAGTTAACCCCCCGCATGAGCTCAGCTTGACCTGAATAGCTTCCTATTAAGTATGATAAATGTGTTATTTTTCAATCCATTAAACCTTTTCTTCATAGTCCATTTAGTCAAAGCACACCATTGGCCTGCTGTAACTTAGGTTCTGTTCACTGCTAAGCTCTCTTAAAGGAAAAGAGGGATGATACAACAATTATCTAGGATGTCTTCAAAGTGTTTTCTGCAGCATGCTTTCTCTAATTATCAGTCACCAGTGTTGGGTGGGGATCCCTCCAGCGCCAGGGTCAATAGGGGAACACCAACAGCATCATATAACAAAGACTAAACTTCAGTCCAGCCGGTACGACACCCATCAATGAAACCTTGTTACTACGATGGGATCCAAAGCATAGGGCTGAAGGGAAGAATAGGCGTGTGAGGCTCGGGGAGGAAGTCTCTTTGACTGTGCTGACCTGTCTGTAAGAGCCCCTCCAGGCAGACAGACACCACGGCCTCCGACAGATGTTTGGGAAAATTGCCCCATTCATCATGGCACTTTAGTGGAATCTCTTTGAAATGCTTTTTTTATTTTGTGTCAAGATCGCCTTAGCTAGCAGCACAGGAGTTCAGCCAAATAAATAGATTCTAGAGTCATAGACAGACACAGACAAACAAGTAGATTACTCAGAATGGGATTTCCATGTCTGTTAAGTAGACCATAGTTCCTGGATGTTGTCTGTCACTGCCCAGCTTGTAAATCACATCCCTGGGGGAACTGTTGGGTTGGATGTGTTATTGTGCAACACTGTCTACAAGCGCACACCACATTTCAACTTTGTCCAGTGCTCACATAAACAGACATACATACACAAACATAAATTGGCTTGCTCACAATGGAGTGTGGGGGAGTCATGGCGTAGTTGGAAGGTCTCATGATGAACTGCCTTTTCCTCCCACTCTCCCATGTTGCAGCAGTGGGGTTTAAATCACCCAAGGCAAAGATGACAATATGACAAGGACAAAAACATAAACACAAAACAGTTGCAGGGAATAAAACAGCTCTCCCCTTCAACTCCCATATTTATTCCAAAAATTACAAAACATGAAGGAGGAATCTCGGAACTTATTCGATGGAATGTCTTTTGTTAACATTCCAGTTCAATGTAATGTAAAAGTGTTTACATGACTCTACCCCAGCCTGCCGCTACAGCTGAATTTTATACTCAAGCGCTCCATAGGGAGCAGGAAGAGAGGCCCCGTGTGTCCAGAGCCCCGTCTCCTGAGCAGCACTAAGCACTCAGCAGGCTTCAAGGGCGAATGTTCATTAAGGAGCCAAGTTTTAATAAGCCTGCAGACAGACATGCTGCTAAACAGCCTCAAGTGCCAAAAGAGGTGAGTTTACTTATTATCCTGCTGATCCTCGTGACTTCACATGGCACCATGAGTAACACATGTACATGACCAAATGGTCACCAACTGCACTCCATTTACCATCAGGTCAAGGAGTTAAGTGGCTGAAATGAATTACACACTTAATTTGTGGAATTGGTGTCGGATGGACGCAACTGAATTGAGATTGATGGGTCAAGAAATGTATATTATACTTGTATGTAAACCTTTATTTGTCTTGTGAATATAGCTGACTGAATGTGTGCAGTATGTGCCGCACAGTCACGCCAGCTCAGTCCAGTCTCAGGGCTAAATGTCGTACCCAAGGGCTCCTAAGAGTAAAAGGTGTTCATCATTCCAAATGAGTATTATTTTCACAGCAGGTCATTATGTAAACCAGCAAGTGGATGATAATCTGTGCCCTCAGGCTGTGATTTACTCATCAGCAGAGGAAAAACATATTCAGATCTGTAGGTAAAATAAGTCAAATAAAGGTAATTTACAACCCTGATTCTGATATAAGGTGATAATTTCCTAATCCTTTTTGAATTTCAGTTCAATTGAAAACAGTCCAAAGACAATATATCTAAAGCTGTACCTCATCGATTTTATTGATATTGATATGTGCATATATAGGCTTATTCTGAATTTGATGCCAGTAACATGTCTCAAGAAATTTGGGTTCATTAACAGGTGATAGTATCATGACTCAAGTAAAGATGGGGAGAGGTTTGCCACTTTGTGAAAATCTGCAGGGGCCAACTGTCGGTTTAAGAGACATCAACGTCATTTCTAAATGTGCAGTTGCAGCAATCTGAGGATTTCACCATCGACAGTTCATAATACCATCAAAAGATTCAGAGAATCTGGAGAAATCTCTGCACATAACAGGCAAGGAAGAAAAACAAGTATGAATATCTATGACCTTCTATCCTTCAGGTGACACTGCATTAAAAACAGTCATGATTCTATGAAGTATATTATTACATGGGCTCAGGTACACTTTGTCAGTAAACACATTTCATTGGACTGCTATCGGTAAGACTTATATTTATTATTATTATTATTATTATTATTATTATTATTATCATTATTATTTTTATTATATGTTAAAGTTGAAATGAATAATTTGGCATTGAGAGAAGCATACTTAACACATTTGCGTGCCACTCTTTTCCAAAAAAGTCAAATGTAAATGGAAACAGAATGTGATGATTTGCAACACATTGAAATCCATATTTAATTGGAAAATAGCACAGAGACAACATATCAAATGTTGAAAATGAGAAATGTCATTGTTTTCCAAATCCAGTTCTATCCAAAACAGAACACTGCTGAGGCTGAGGACATAGTGGCTTTTGTGGACCTCCTGAAAAGGCTTCTGCATCTCGATGGGGATCTGAGAATCTCTCCCCATCAAGCTCTGGAGCACCCATTTATTACAATGTCACACCTGACAGCAGAGCCTAGTAAGTGAACGTGTCTGCTACTAATATCACATACGGTTGGATGGAACGATGGATATATTAAATGATTGACTGCTTCACTAATTGATTACCATAGTTGATCCAGTCTGACCACCGCCCAGACCATGATGACCGTTTGCTCAATGGAGGACCCAGAGGAATGGGTGGACACCTCTGTGGCTTTGCAACATGGCCAAGAGTTACTTGGTAAGTTTTATGTCAGAGGTCTACCCTCTGCTGCAAATAATGATACCCCATTTTCCCATTTCATACCATTTTCCCACCATAGGGTCATCATCTGGTGGACTTCCTGTCACTTCCTCCAATGACGAAGACCCAGCTGACAATCCTATGACGAAGATCTACCTGTTGTCTGATCTTTGACTTTGAATGGAGAACTACTGGATTGCTCCAAGGATGATGATGATGATGATCCAGCTGCCAGGTCTTCTGATGGAACAAAACCACCTGAACAAACAGATACAGTCTCAGCCTCATCTAGTCGCCCAAAAAACGTAATGGAGAGGATTCACAGATTCTTCCATCGAATCACGGCTTCGTTTAGTTGCTGTTTGCATCCAACTGAGGAGGACTGAGTACCTGTTCATTATTTCTTTTAATTTCATTTTCTAGTTTTATGTTTAACTTTGTGTACTTACTGTATTATAAGTATTTCACCACTGTTTCTCAAATATATTCAAAGTGCAACTGTAACTTATCTATCACCGAACTAAAGAGGACGTTTTGTTTTGTTTGTTTTTTTAAACAAATTATACCCTTCAATCTAAAGGTAAGAACAGGGTATCCACAGAGGAGCTGTGGTTTGTTTTCTATGACAGATGTTAAGATGCAAGACACCAGCAATGTATGAAAACACAGAGCATACCAAGGTTGTACTTAATCACTCTGTCATTATGGCGGGAGGTCGTATGATCTGACCCGGTGCTGTTCCTGTAATGCTGAATGAGTACCCAGCTTCTTTTCTTCTTAGCACAGTCGAGGCCAATGTTTATTCCAGGAAGTGGTATATTTCTAAATTAATAAAAACAGTATGACAGATGAGCAGGAAAATACATGATGACAGAACTGAGAAATATCAAGAGCTGTTAACAAAAGCATAACACCATCATATTGTCCTTCAACTGTTTCTACTTAACTGCGTTGGCTCAGAGACGATAACCTTGAGGAATCAATCACAGGGCTTGTAAATCAAGACTTGCATGACAGACGTTGATAGCGGTCCATTATGCGTGGGATGTTTAGATAGATTTCAGAGCTTTCTAAACTTTGGCTTAAAATCTTGCATATTTCGTCCTGTACCAGTGTTTTGTTTTGAACTTGCCTAAAGCAGCAGGCGATTTCACAATGGGCAAATGTTGACTGTATTGGAAGGATGTAGTTGATATTCATAACAACCCAGTCTCTGTTTGTTGCTTGCAGATTGATCCAGAATATTTTAAGCCTCCCCGTGAAAATAAATAGATCCTGTAGCGTTCTAACAAAACAAAAAGACAGATGCAGCCTGTTTGACAACAGGCCTGGCTAATATTAGAGGCTGTGATGGTTGAATTCCAGTTAGTCCTACTACTGTTTCCCACCAACTTATTGTTTCCTCTCAGCAGTTGATAGTGTGTGATGAGAAGTTTGGTAATCATTGGCCGTGATTACTTGCAGAGGGCCCAACCATCTGTCCACCATTTAGCATTAAGACTTATTCCATGTTTGCAGCGAGGAGTCGGATCTACTTATTAGATCACTGCGTCATTCCTTATGATGATGGATAGTGTCATGTAGGGTCATTCTTTTATTGGTGAAATGATCAAAAAATGTACTCAGTGTGTGTCTGAGGCCAAGCAACATCTGGACACAATGTGGGGGCTGTTAATCACAAACCTAAACAGAAAAATAGCTCTGTCTCCTTGTCACAAACACCCAGGAACTCATTTAGTTGCATAATAACCTTTATTATATCATTTTCGTACTGAGCAAAGACAGAAAATGGGAGGTTTTCATATCCATGTGGCAATGATACAAGGTGTTGATATATATTGACAAAAAGAGCTACATACTGAATTTGCTTGGATGTTTCTCGCCATGCAAAATGTTGGACAAGTCTTTCTGGGCAGAGACTTTGCTGATGTAATGTTAAATAGCTCCATGTCAATGGACAGTGTTGGATATCTAGAAAATATGTATGGCCTTGTGAAGTAGTTGGCCTGTTATGCAAACGCATAGAGGCTTTGATGGCAGTCCGGAAAGAACGGATTCAAAAACGTTGGGAGTTTCCATCAGGTCTGTGTTGGGTTATGCTGGAAAAGAAACAAAGAGCAAGGGGAGTTGCAACATCTTAACGGCCAATCTGATTGATTATGATGACAGTGTCATGATAGAAGATGAATACAAAGAATGCTAAATGTGTTTGCATGTCTGCACAGCCTGGACAGTGTCACCGGTGGGCCTTGTTCTCTGCTCTTCAGGTTTGTCCAAATGAAGCAAACAAATCAACGGCATGTCAGCATGTCTCTCCTCTGTCTATCAGCCCAGAACAGGAATATGTATTTTCTTTGACTGACCTCATGCAGGAATTTCACAGCAACAAATCCTCCCCCTTTACGATCTCAATCGCAGTCTGTTGCATACCGTTCTCTTGATGTGTCTGTTGAAAACTGTTACGCATAAGGCAATCTTTGTTTTGTGAGCACCACATGGCTCTTTGAGTAATTGCACAGAAAGACCACGAGCAACCTCTCTTGCTTATAGCATAAAAGAAAAATCACTCCTTTCTTTGAAATTACTCAAAGAGAGGAAGTCATCCTATATTTCTCAACAAGCACACAAATCTGTTAAGTCATACTTTCAGACAATGAGAAGAAGCAAACGCTCTTAAAAAAAAAATGTGTTTACATTTTTCGTCCTGATATTCTTGGTGTAGCCGTGTGATGACCCTTGATGGGAGTTCCTCTATGGAGCCTCGTTTCAACCAGTCACCATAAAAAGAAAAATATACCGGCTGATCCTTGCATAGCTCACACCCAGAGCAAAGCAAATACTCTCTGCCATGTCCATGGCCTCGCTCATGTTCTCACTTGTTTTGGGCCATTAGTGTCCTCCCCTGAGTATCCTGGATGGTATCCTCATCATCCCATTGGGCGGCTGACACCCTTAAACAGGAAGGGACTCCTACCATGACCCATGATGCTAACACACAAAGCAGAGAGGAACCTGGATGAGTTACATCATATCCTATTCAGGCTGTCTTGCATCTGGAACATGATAACTTCATGAGAAGGAGTGAGTGGGTGTGTGAAAAACATCATGTTTTGTAGCTTATTCCTCATGAGTACATACACAGAATCCAACATTTACATGCAGCAATGACCATAGTTGAGTCTGCTATTCATGAGAACATAACTAAAATGAAATCAGGCTGAAAACACGCAGTCTCCTTTTCAAACGGTTTTGGTGGCAGCCTGCCATTACCTAATCTGAGGGTTGAGAACATTTTGGAAGCAGCAGCTGATGGGATGTAGTCGATCTTTCTGTCAGTCTGAGCAGAGCCTCACCTATTCCTCCTCTCACTGAGGGGGATCCCTGCCGTACTGGGCCATCATCACTTGGCAGGGCAGGAAGGCTTGTCCTTAATCAGCAGTTTCCTGCAGGTGTGTTGTACCTCTCTTTTCTTTCATCCACAGATCTAACTGACTGAATCGTGACTCTTTGAGTAAATTTAACACATTGTCGTGGGGTATGCGGTGCCAGTCCAGACACACCGGCATCTCTGAGCCAAGCTAAATGTGAGCAAACACAAAGTCCTATCCTGTTTTTCTGTCAGCAGATTCAGATTCACAGCACAGAGATGGCAGTGATATGTGGCTCTGCACTGTAAACACACTGTAAGTTGGTCAACGCTGATGTGTACACAAAATGAAATGGCACATGTGCAGGCCAGATGTGGTTACTATTGTTGTGATTGTATGGTTGTGGTCAGTGGAGCCCATTCAAAGCATCGTTCTATAACTAGTGAAAGTATGAATGAATGAATCCCCCTCAGAGTTGGCAAACTCTGTAATGGTTTTTACCTCAAAAGATGACAAAGAACTGTCCAATTTCCAGATTATGTTGTGGCCCAAATTGCAGACAAACACTGTGGTTGACTCACAAATATGTAACACAAACACAGTAATGTTAATCTGTTGTTAGACTCTTTTGTGGTTTCTGCCTGTGATAAAACTCGTCTCCATCTCCATTTCAAAGATCTTTGTTAAGTACTTTTAATAATTCACAGATCAATTAAGTAAGTTTGCGTCAACTCATGTACTAGAGGTTCAGTCTGTGTTTAGTAAAATATGAGCACTCTGTTGAGTAGGATTTGGTTTGAGACAGAGACTGGCCTGGTGAAGAGTTACAGTGCTCAGGAACCGGCGACATGGAGCTCTTGTTTTTTTGCCTTTCTGTGGCTGTGGTTGTGACTTTGGCACATTTTAAGACATGGCAAACCTTTTTCCTCTGAAAGTTTCCTGTCTTCAAACAGAGAAGTACCTGATTCAGCTGCACATAGCATAACCCTGTTTGAAATGGAAATCAGGATGAAAACTACTCTTACCTACTATGGTGAAAAACATACTGACAACTTGACAACACTCAGAGAGCACAAACCTCTGCCAAAGCAACTCAGTTTCCCCATTATGTCACTGCACCTAAAAGCAGGAGTCCCATGATAGCTTGACCCTCATAAAAGGACTCCTTGATCACAAAAACCTACAACTAGAATTTGGAATCACATTGGTATCATTATTAGCTTAATTCCACTAATGGTGGGTGTCTTCTAGCTCAGTAACTTTTTAAGATACACCAAATTTGACTGAATCAGCACAGATTCTGCTATAATTTGATTTTAGCTGCAAGTGTGTGGTCATATTCTTTGTAATCTCACTAAAGTGAATTTTCCATGAGCCCTATAAATTTAAACATTCTGGATGACCAGATTCTCTACTTTGATATTTGCAGTTTTTATGTCACACTGTTCTGAACACATCTGGCAAAACGCCTTTTTTGAAAGGTTCTATAAGTAACATTCACTGTTACTAAATGTCCCAATATGCACTACGACCTGCTTTATCTTTCAATGTTTAAGAAAGTGAAAAAGTGTTCCAGAATCCACATCCGTACCCGGATCCGCCTCAAAATTTAATCGACTCTTTCTTGGTTCAAGACCCATCCCTGTACCAAAGTTCAACATAATCCTTTCATAACTTTTTGAGTAATCCTGCTATCAGACAAACTAACGCCAGCAAAAACATAACTTCCTTGGCAGAGGTAATAAGGGCGGAGCAGCACCAAGGTATTTGTCGGGCAGTTGGACGGTCCAGACTAGAGACCTTACTTTACAGAGGAAACATAACGACTTAAATGTTTACAGACACGCTGAATGTAATACAGCTGCACATCCCTGCAGGACAACTAACACCATCAATCAATAGCCTCTCTCCAGCATCATATATAACATAGACAGCATTAGCTATGGGACACTTAATCTCCATGCAAGCAGTTTTCCAAGGCTGCTTGGGGCTGTAAGCTTCTGCTTGTCTGTGACCTCAAGCGCCTGGGCGTTTGTACACTTTTCAAAAATTTTCAAAACAAAACATGTTGGCTGTCCTGTTTCTGGTAAAGGAATGTATTTTAGTAAGGACTTTCATCTGTGTGTGGCAGCTTGTTCAGTGTGGACTTGCAGCATCCCAGTTCGGGTGCTGAGAGCCAGGTCTCAGCACTTAAATCACAGAGGATTGATCGGGGGAATGGATCACAATCTGTGAAATAGCAAGGGATGGGGGGAAAAAACCTCTTTAATCATCAGCAGCATCCCATCCATGCATTCCTTTGCTGCACTTAGTTGCCAGACTATTGTGATCACTGTGATGTGCGTTTCACATAGTCATTTTCTTCATAATCTTCAACCATGTCAATTGTAGAACCACACTGTCACCATTCATAATGGGTGCCAGTAAAGACCCTGAAAGTGCAACTGCAGACGACACGGATGAGGCAGAAAAAAGGTAACATTCTTTCTTTGTTGGCTTGGTTGTTCTGGAGCAGGATTTTACATGCTCATAGACTGAGCCCTGATGTTTGACAGTGTTTGGACAGAGACCTGAAAAACCTTTTGCATGTAATATGAAGTCAGTGCCCTACATAGTCAAGGGTAAACTTCCTGGGGAGAACTTTGATGGAGACCTGCTGCAGGAGCAATGCACTCCTCTCCCTCAACAACCCTGATTAGGATTGGCCTCTAAATCGGCCCAATCATCAAAGATGATGAATACCTGCAGCCAATCCAGTTGGCAGTTAATCAGTGGCATCCAATCAGGTAATGAGGACCTGCTTGTTGGAATGGGAAGCAGACAACCCCACGGCTGTTTAGCAGGAAGGAGGGAGAGTGGTGATGTTCTAAAGATACTTAAGGCGTGTCACATTTGTGTTGTCTGCGCCGTGAAGATCAACGTCTGCAGACAATTATCTTTGATCAGAGAAACTGATGGACATCTCCAGACAGGGTGTCTGACTCAGAGACTGGAAATGAGGCACTGCATTTTTGATTATGTAAATTCTTTGGTTGAGGAGAACCACCCATACATGGACTCCCCTTGGAACTTGGAAATTTGTCAGACTAACATGTTTTCCCAGTGAATTAGTATCATCAGAAGAATTGACAAAAGATGCACAGTATTGTTGCTGAACGATCTCCCACAGCTTCTCTGGAGAAGGACAACCATTCCAACATGGTACATTATTCTTAGTGAGTGCCAGAGGATGACTCTCTGATTTGTGGAGCCCTTTAGCAGGCATTCCTGGGGGAAATTCGAGAGAACATTATGCAAATCCACAGGTGCATGCCAAGACCAAATAACTAGACTCCTGTCTCCAAGTACTTCAAGATGCCTTTCTGCCTGCTCCTGATGTATTCAGGACACAGTGCGAGGAGACAAGCCAGGAACATGCGAGTATAACATGGAGCCATGGGGCCTGCATGTCAGCAGCCTTAAAGCAAAGCAATTAAAAAGGATTTTTAATCATAGTCCATTACCAGACACAGTATGACTCAGGACACAAACATTCAGTTATGCAAGAGTGTGTTCCTATCATGGGCTGATACGTCTGCCACTAACTCTATATGGTGAAAGAAAAGGGAGTTTTCCATAGCTATTATACAAATGTTTGAAATGGCGGGGAATCCATTCTGTCTGCTGTCTGTGTTGACTACTGGAAGTGTGGAGGGTCAGATGAAGACAGGAAAGCTCCTCATCATGTGCTACTGCTGTCCTGAGGGGATGACAGCAGAAAACTCTTCTCTAGTCCTGTCACATGTAGAGCCACTGCCCCCTTGTGTCTAAAACATGCACTGGCTGCATTCATAGCAGCAAATGCACCTAAAAAGTAATGCTAACTGTTTACATTGACTTGCAAGTTAGCGCTCCCAGACTTTTGGTCACGCGACAAACACTAATAATTGAAGAATTTGTCCCATATATTAAGAACATGGAGCTACTAGTGATGAGATGCTACAAGTAAATGCAAAAATATTGTGAACCTAATCTTCATAATGTTAGAAACACCTTTGACCACCCTTTCTTGGTTAAGGTGGTACCCAGTTGAACAGGTCTATATGTTCAGTTCTGCATGTCAAGCATTGGGAAATGTAAAAACTGCATCTAATCACAATGCTTAACAAAATCCAAATTTTGATGCACAAAACATGAGATATGTTGATAAGAATACAGTCCATTATTTTTTATTCCCATAAACAAAGGACCAACAGTGCAGAGAATCTCAAACATTCAGCAGCAAGACTTGCTATTAAAAAAGGAAAAAAAAAGAAGAAGAAGAAAAAGAAAAGTACCCCAGCGTCAAAAGTCATAGGCAAATATTTCACAATATCTACATTGCTAAAAGTCACATTCAGGTCATCTAACCCAGAAACAACCCAAACATAAAACAGAGTAGTAGCTCATGAAAAGCGAAACATTAATCAAGGACATAAAACTACAGGGCAGACAGACCTCCTTCATATTTGTTTATGATGGTTATACTTTATGGGACAACTAACACATGTAATGCCTAAACTACCTCAATTTCAAATGAATGTGTCAACCATTGGTATTGGTGCTGAAAACCCTTAAAGAAAACATTTTCACTACTATCCTCAGTACATGAGATTGCACAACTCAAACACTAGTCTAGAAACCTTTTTATAAACCTCTTAACACTCTAAAAAGCCACCTAATGCAATTCAGTTAATCCCAATCTACAGAAACTACTGTCAAAATGTGACATCTTTGCCATTGAATAATAATTAAGTCTAATCTCTTAGTGGACAATCAAACATTTACTGTCAACTGTGAGGAGTGGGACTCAAGGTTTTCTTTTTGCTTCGGTCTAAGCAGGAATTTCCCCAAATGCTCTGCAAACACCCTTCCAGCACACACTATGACAAAATGGGTGATGGACATGTAAACTGTGGAACAACAAAGGAATTGTTGGACGATTATCAACGGAGGAAACGGGGGCAAAAATTCTGTTGGCTCAGGGTCTAAACAATACTACCACCACTAAAGATAGTTACAATAACATGAGGGACATAATCGCCACTGATACAATGCTTCAGTTTACTGAGGATGTAGGATAATATGGCTAAAGGTTGGTCAGTCAGGACTGGAAGGAGGCAACCATGGCCACACAGTGAGTGTATGTGTCAGAGGATGCAAAGGTGGGATGGGAGATTCTGAGGTAACCTCATTAAAGGAAAAAGCATATAGCATATATAACAGTATGTCTGTTATATGTGAGCTCACTGCAACATCCAACCAACACTCACACCCACCATGACCAGTGCACACACTAGCAGAAACGTCAGAATATATTGATTACCTGTCGACTACGCATCTCACACCTTCACACCTCTCTGGATACAATCACAGGCAAAGGGTATGAATAAGGCAAGTTATAAAGCATAAGAAAAAAAAACATTTCCCCCTTCAGACAGAACGTATTTTAAACAGTCGGAAAACACAAATATTATTTCAATACACAATAAGTTAAAAACATGTTCAAACAATAGAAATTATGTGGTTTCTTTTAAAAACCCATTCATTTGTGACAGAGAAAAAGCTTATAGAAATTATACAAACTCTTAACCCGTCGAACGTGCAACAATAACAAAATCCCTTCTCCTTAAACGTCAAATCAAAAAGGTAACCAAATGAAAATGTATACACAGTACTATGTACAAGTATTGAAATAAAACAGTGATTATATTTACATAAACACATCAGTCCCTGATCACTTAAGGCCAAAGTGCTGCATATGCAAGCATCACCCACATCACATGTAGGCTGCTCTTGCACTTAGTGTTCCTCCGTTTGCAAAATGCAAAAGAAGCAGTTATACAATAATACTCAAGGCCTTTTGCTCTTGTGTCATGTCTTCCAAACATATAAAACTAAGCACACTTTAGCATTAAGAACAAAAGGAATAAAACTAACCCACACCCCTCACACGTTTCAGCAGTTCCTGGTTTCCTTTTTGACAACAGTGAGATATTTTATGTACATACAGTAGCACTAGAGTTCGTAGGGTTGAGTCTCAGATTCAGGAACGTCCTGCGTTGCTCTCTCAACCTGAGAGAGTATTTATAGGGAGTCTGTGTGATTCCCTGTCAAAAAGCCCACTGTTGAATGCAAATGACTGCAGTGTAGTTAACAGTGCTCATCTCCTCTTGTACAAGTGGAACCACAGTGCCAGTGGTGAGAGTCAGAGCATGCCAAAGCCCTCACTGCCCTCACTGATGGCCAGCTTGAGCATCTTGTGCAGTTCCTCATAGGAGTCATAGGTAGGGAGGCACAGCTGGTTAAAACTAGACAGAGAAGAGGACAGCAGAAAGTCAGCTAAGGTTTAGATCCAAATAAAGCATTTATATAACATTTAAACATGATGTTACATGTGACAGAAACATTAGCGAACCTAAACATTTAAAGTGTGGTCATATTCTACATTTCTATTATTGTTACCAAATCCAATGAAAAGACAAAAATCAACAACGACTTTATTGTAAAAACCTTTCCTTGCCTAATTTATCTTATTCCTCTCTAGCATAGAGCCCCATTGTTGCACAAGAACTCTTAGAAAGATATTAATGAGACACATTATTGTGCTGGACGACACGTTTCATCATTAACAGAAACACAGCTAATGCAATTTATTTTGAGTTAATCCTGCAAACATCATTCGGCTGTCAAACTCATTAGATCAACACAAACGTATGCATTGTAATTGAGTGCTGAGAATAGATGAAGAAATGCTCTGTTTACTCCTTTTAGTAATGTTTACTGAAATCAGCTGCTTTCGTAAATCAATTTTTGTTGACAAAACAAGAATATGATGCCAGGCTAGCAGCACTGTGAGGCTGTACAACGTAGTCTACTGTCAAAATTGGTACTTTTTAAAGATGCTTTTGGGACAAGGAACATTTTATGCCTCTAGTAGACAAGACAGAGATGCACTGATGGTCCCTAGTTGGACTCAAACAGTAACAAAAATAGTCTTGAAATGATTGTGGTGCTAGAGGAAAAGTCATGCGTTCACCAAAATCATAAGGAAACTGTACATAATTTGGAAACATGAATGTCTTGCCATTCCATCTGGCACATATTGAAATAATCAATGGGAGGAATTAAAACTGATCTGTTGGTGGTGCATGATGAAAAGTCAGTGATCACCTAAATTGGCAGGATTTATCCTCTGGGGACCATGAATGTCAAAAATTTAAATAGAATTGGTTGTGGAGACATTCCAGTCTGGACCAAAGTGGTGGACCAGGCCGACAGATTTTGCCGTGCCATAAGTGTGTATATGTAAGTGTGCTTTCCTACTCACCACGTGTGTGCAGTGGGCAGGGTGCTGTGTGTCGGGGCGGCGATGATCTGGAAGGAGGGGCAAAGGGTGTTGAACCCCCCGGGGGGGAGCTGAGAGGAGCCCGTGGTGAACTGCAGCAGACGAGCCAACTCCTCCTGGGTGAAGCTGGACACCACAGCCCAGAACCACTTCATCACCTGTGGCAACAGAAAATCAACACGCTCAGACATCCTCATCAATAGCCTGCTGTCGAAAGAGAACAGAATGAATTTCCATGACGTGCCTTCTCTCTGAAGTGCCACGATCCTCCGACAATCAAGGCATGGGCCTTGAAGTCCTGCACGTTTATATCACCGGTGCCACACATCAACAGCTGATGGGAATAAATGGGGGGAACCTTTTATTCAGGTGAATTTCAAAGATTAAAAAGGACAGATTTAGAAACGTCACACATACCTCCAACTCATTCTCATCAAATATGGCTAGAAGATTTTCTGGAACCAGTTCATTCAAACCTGCAATTGATCGGGAAATTACATTAGTAAATTGAAATGAGTAAATGAGTACATAAATTACACACAGCAGCTGTGCTAGTCTCCTTACCTTTCAGGAAGTGTTCCACCTCATCTCTCACCTGACTGGCCAGTCTGTACTGGGCCAGAAGGTTGAGATAATGCATCTTGTTTTCATTGGTAACAGGAATCTGTGCTCCCCCTGATATCAGCTCCACCACCTGCAAAAAAACAAAACAAGTGACAAGACACAAATATGTCAAAATACATAAAACAGAAAAACAACAAAAGATGTCAAATGGTTTGAAACTCTAAAATTGCGTGGACCAGTAAAGGCAAGAATTAGAATACAAGTTCAATTAAAGTTTAGAAACGTTGTTGACCGTAAAATCACTTTATAGAGGTTCAACATGTGTTTGGTTGCCATGGTACGGTTTGGGTAATAAATATAAAATTTGGGCAATATTTATTTAATCAAAATGAATTAGGCTGAACTATATTTCAAAATGGGGACTTCCACAGACAGATATTGTGTAGTATTTTAGCAACTGAGTAACTAAGTTTAAAAAATGGCCAAGGATGTCATCCTCCACTAGTCCACCTTTATGTAAACTCATCACTCCCCTCTTTAAAAAGAAGGAGAAACTTGCCAAACAACCAATATGGTCTCTTTTGTTTGGTTTATTGCTACTATCGCCTGTGAAATTACGTCAGGGATAAAAGAGGATGTTCCCTTCCAAAACATTGCCTCACCTTCTCCAGCTGTCCCGACTTGCTGTACTTCTCTTCAGCAAACACCAGGTCCATTTCACTCACGTCATTGTTTAGGATGAAGCAGACTTTAGTTTTGTAGAACTCCTGGTCGTCTGTCTCAAAGTACTGCACGTAGAAAGCAAACCAAAAACACACTTCTTTTTTTAATAAATGGCCCTTCACTTCCTGGTGGGAGGACAAAAAGATGATTGGGGTTTTTTTTTTAAATGAGTTTTGAAATCTTAGAAAGTTGAATAAACAATAAAATATGCTGGATTGTTGTCCATGAAATAAATAATGGCAAGAGCAGCATCAGGTTTCTTGGCTTTGCGAGGAATGTAAAAGTGATGAGACAATGCAGCTGAGACAGAAGGTAAACAATGAAAGCATGACCTGTGCTGTTCCGTACCTTGTAGTTCATCCTGAGGCCAATGATCTGAGCTAAGAAGGACCTTGTAAAGCGAGCTCGCACCAGCTGTTTGTAGGCCCCACCCAGAGCAGACTCATACAGGCACTTCCCTACGATACGACCTGCAAACTCATACATCTTCAGACGCAGGTGGGCTGGCCGCTCAGCATTTGGGTGCACCTGGAGAATAAAGATAAATGCAATCTCTTTTTTTTTTTATTTCATGTGAAAGTGTTTTTGAATGTGGCTGAAGTGTTAAAAAAAACTTACTAGGCCCTGGTTGTTGTCGCTGAAGCGAGTGAACAGCTGGTTGGAGGTGTCAAAAAGGGTCTTACAAATCAGCTCAAACCACTCCCTGCGAGGCCCTCCCCAGTCCAGAGCTGCAGAGAAATATCAAAAGGACAATGGCCTTAATTAATTACTGGTTCTCTTACTTTCATTATAATGCAATTTTGAGGCCTTTATGTTTTTAAGTGTTTGCTGTAACAACAGAAGTATGTGAGATTTGAAGTCACCTTGAATCTCACTCAAGTTATATTCAAATGTTTTGTTTACCTTCCTCATCCTGAAACATGACCTCAAAATTCTTACTCCAGTCTGACACGGAGAAATTCCTTGTAGCCTTCAAGGACTAAGAAACAGCAAGAGGGACAGACAAATGAGTTCAAATTACCACTGGGTTGACATGAATGTTTTAATGACATTTTCATAACGAACAGGTTTTGAAACAGCTTTTTAACAAAAAAACAAACTCACAGAGTCTAAAATGGAGTGTCGAGTTATTTTGAGGCAGGTCTTGGTGCGAGGTCTCTTGGAATGGATTTGCCTGAGTTCACGTTGAAAGAAGTTCACCTTGTCTTGAAAGGTTTCAGAGCCACCTATGGACAATACCATGAAATGACTGAAATGACCATGAAACAGTCCCCACGTGGAGCTCAAGGCAACAGTGATACGAACCAATGTTCTTATGCAGGAAGCGAATGAAGGTTGCAGCCATGATGTTCCTGTCTTTGCAGCTGAGCTCTACGGGAGGCTGTATTCCATCATCCACCACTAACGTCAGGTACTTGTGAACCGGGTCGGGGCCATAATAGGTAAACTGAGAAGAGAGAAGGAGGTCATGATGAGACTGTCAAACCAAATAAAAGCAAACTGTTCAAGGCTTTCTGACGTCAGTTCTGCATACCTTCGTTCCTGGACATACTCGAAAGGTGAAAAGGCGCCATGGAATAATTTTCAGGTAGAACTCCTTCACGGATAGTTGCTGTTTAACATAAATGTTAAAGTCATGTTGCATTAATGTTGAGTTCTACCCCTCAAATACAATATCTCTTTCTTTGTTATATTCTCCAAAAGAAAAATCATACTAATTAAATCAAACATTTAAATGCTGGCCGCTTACCTTTGGCGAGATGTAACAGTAGACCTTTTTTGGTTTCTTGACCTTCTCAGGTTGTCCCTCCACAGGAGAGTCATGCTCATCCTCCTCTTCTCCCATGGAGGGCCTCCTCTGGGGAGCCAGCAAAGAGGAGGCTGGCAACTGCCATGAAGAACTGCTGTAGTTCCCAGTGCTGTAAAGGTAAGCCTCAAAGTAGATACTTATGCCCGGGGTGGACACGTTCTTCTCCACACAGGCCTTCTCATTCTCTGAAATATGCAATGTGAATGAACATTAAGCTTTGAGAACATAGGTTATTAAAATGTATGCCGCAGCCCATTTTTTGTGTGAAGTGGTGTTTTGTTCTTCAGCAAGAAAAATCTGCCCACCATTGAGAACAATAATGTCGAATTCCCCATTGCTGAGCGGCTGGTCTTTGTAGAAGATGCGGGCTCTGAAACAGCCCGTCCTTCTCAGGGTCAGTCTCAGCATAACCTGGCACTGCTGTTTATTGAGTGAAACTGACGTACTGTAGTACTCATCCATACTGTCATCATCCACTGTGCCCAGCTGGAAGAAGAGGAAAACTAAAATGAGTCTCAGCTCAGACTTTTGAAAATGACCAATAAGGACCTGCTTTGTTCTGTATACTGTGAACCTAATGTACTGTACAGGCAAGTAGAAACAGAGGATTGGAGAGAAATGATTGATTTCATTTTTACAATCATAATCAAGGGAAAAAAACTCTTCAAGTTACATTATGATGTATTAATAGAAATAATCTTACAGAGTGCACATGGACGCTGTAGTTGGCTTCATCTGTGAGAGATGTGGAGTTGCTGGTTGGGTTTCCATATTCGTCCCTGGGTTCAATCTGCAAAGTGTGCTGCTGGCCATATGTTACCACCAGGGTGGAGAAATGGTAGGCTATCTTGGTTTTGGATGGGACAACTGTACCTGCAGTGAGCATAAGCACAGAAAAATACTCAATCAGCGATACAAACTTGTCAGATCAATAACTACACACAGTAAAATATGGGTTGAATCTAAGAGATGCAGTAGTAATACCTGGTTGGAATATCTTGTAATAAGGGCTGTAGGCCACATTGAGGCCCCCCAGCTTGACGGCAACCTCATAGCGTCCAGCCTTGCGCACTGTGAAGGCCACTTTGACAACATTGGACTCTGGTTCTTGCAGAACCTCCTGTGTAACAGGGATGTCCAGAGCCAGTTCAATGTGGGTGATGTTGACCCTCAGTCCCACAGGACGATGGGCTGGGAATGGTTGGCCATTCTTATAAAACAGCTGAGAAGACAGAATTATAAAAGGATTATAATGTATTACAGAAAAGACAAAATCCATTATCTTTATTTCTAAATAGAATTCTAGACACTGCTGCATGCATTAAATGCTTTTCAGAAAGTCAAGAGGAAAGACAAGACAGGACAAAGGAATCAATCAGTACCTGGACCCGGAAGCTCATAGTCTGCCCCACTTCCTGTGGTTCCTTCCAATCCCAAGACACCTTGCAAGAACGCGGGTCCAGGTAGTTGCCCCGGACATAGTCGTAGATGCTGCGGTCACCGCGTCGCCCTGGATCCTCATTCTGCAGGAAGCTGACCACCCTCGCTGCAAGCTCGCAGAGGAACTTGATGGTAAAGACAAATGCTATGATGGAAACAGTAATTCCACCTGCCATAAAACGGGAAGAGGCACAAGTTGGAATATGTGTTTGCAATAAATTACATGTATTTGGTATGGAAATAAGTTCAAAGGTTTATTTTGTATTTTATAACAAATTCTTTGTCTCTACAAATACTATGAAGAAGTTAAAACAGAGAGCGATAAAATCAGCAGTACCGCATCATGGTTAAAGTATATATAATATATACTTGCAGAAAGAGTAAGAATGCAGTGTTTCCCACAGAATTCGATATTGTTTGTAGTGGTAGTTGGCGTGTGTATGTGTTGGAAAAGGCACACCCACAGTTTGAAATGAATAAAGAATACCGTATGTTAGGTGCTCCACTGAAAATATTTTAAATGTGACAAACAACTGAACATTTCCCACTTGTGTTCTCTTAAGTTTGTAAATACCTTTGATCCAGAATGTATTTCATGCCACTGAAAATATTTTAATATCAATCTGGACTGAGGGAGCAAACATTTAGAATCGGAGTTAATCAACACAGTGTGCTAAACTTGCTGTATTCTAACGTTAATGTATAGCTATCCATTCTAGCTGGGCACATATAATCATGTCTTGATTCAGAGTGTGCACAGACAGGAGGGGCTATTCCCGAACAACCATCTTTATGAAGCCCAATCCAAACAGCTGACATAGTACTCACCAATCACGTAAAACATGAGGTCCCTTATCAAGAAGCACAGTGCAACAGTACAGCCAAATATGAGAGCTCCCGCTGAAAAGACATGGGGACAAAGTTCAAATCAAGACAAAATACGCTTCCTTCTCTGAACCTGCAGGCTAAATCTTGATGGTTCTACTCGCCTTCATTTTAAGACACTGTTTCACAATTACATAATTGATATCCTCACTTCTATGTCGTACTTGCTGTGTCAAGAAATTGTTTGATATAAGTAGAATTTTTTCCCCCCCAGCTTACGTATGGAAGTTGTAAACCACGCCCTGTGCAAGAATACCAGTCTAATAGGGTTACTGTTGATGAATGGTAATGTCATAATGACACAACATTTCCTAATTTTATCTTATCCTTCATTTATCCTCAATAGGAGTAAATACTTTGTTTTTATGAGAGAGAAAAATACCAAACTTAATAGATGTTGGGATATTCAGAAGAAGAAGCAACACAAAACTGTGCATTCAAATTATATAGACAATATAATTAGTCAAAAAAACACTGATTAACTCTGCAATACATCTTTATGTCTTATATCAAAATGCATCTTAATAGTCTGCAGCGGTGGAAGGCATACCAAACTAAAACCATCTGAAGGCAGTTCATTATCAGGATCTCACCAATTGACCACTTTTCATTCAGATGCCTCTCAGCCAGGCTGAGCACCAGCCGGATCTCGTAGTCCTGGTCACGACTCCCTTTGGATGTCTTTAGGATCTGGATGCCTGTAGACAACCTTATGTAGTCTTCGTAGTAGTAGCCCCAGGCAGCTAGAGACAGCTGCAGCTGACTGTCGAACTGAGACAGATCATCCAGATTCATACAACCCAAGGACTTTAGTCTGCAGTGGAAAACAAAAATGAAAGTATATGTAAGAAATAATGACAGGAGTGTTAGAAATATTTTATTGCTTTAAGTAAGTACAGACTGTTCACATACAACACTACCATTCGTGCTAATGGTTGTTTCCATGTCTATTGAGAATGACTGCTACTGGAACTGTGCACAATAGGTTGTCCACACAGAAAACAAACACTAGTGTTTGTGAAACTCTGCATGATGATTAACCTCAAGATTATTACCTAAACTCTTTAGTTAAGTCAACACAGAGGTGGGCCACTGAGGTGTCATGGCATGTTGTGCCTGACCTTACCAAAACACTTAAAACTGTTACGCTTTATTGCATGCAAAGGTCTAGATGGGCGCAGCAGAGGGAAATGTTCAGCAAATAAACGGTTGTCACCATGAAAACTGAAACATAATCTCCTATTAAAGCTACTATTGCAGCATTATGTCTTTGTCAGCACAATGCAGCACAAGCACAGATCGAGCTTGTGCTGCATTTACCACCTTTCACAATGAGATTATAATGGCCATTATGGTAGCACACAATATATCTCAGTAAGCACTGAAGTAAGGTGAATATATTCTAGCTGTATTCACACACAGTTTAGAGACAACAAACAGGCAGGAACATTGTTTCATTTAAAGCACATTGTCAATCTCAAGCTGTGCAGTAAAATAAAAATGAGACTTCTCCAACAGTCACATTTTCTGGCAACAAGACATTTTTAAACAAGGCTTAAGTATGTGACATTGCTTTCTTTCATTTAATAGATACAAAACATAAATCCACTAACAAGCTGCAACTGCTGTGCTCTTATGAGATAACTAATGAGACTTTAACCTTCCCATTTACAGGAGGAATATTTCTGACAAATGAATTTAATCGAAGCTCAGCCCAAATTGTGTTTGTAATAAAGGACGTAAGTCCAATCATTAATGAAGGAGGCAGTGATAGTGTCACAACCATGACCTTCAAAGATGTGACACTCTGCCCCATTATAAATATTGGACAGTCTTCCCTAAAAACATTCTATGACATGATTATGTGATTGAAACACACAACTGATTTTTAGAGGCATTACAATTGACTTTGGAAACTGAAAGTAATGGTAAAAAATGAAGCAGGGCAAACAGGCAACCTTTTGATAAAGCAGTAGCTGGTTCTGAATGCATCAATGCAGAGGATCAAAGACACATACATGATCTGCAGTGCCGCAGGGTCTCACACTAACAGTCCCTAAAAAATACTTTTTACTGCAGTGAGCCTGTGAAACACTGCAGCCTCCACAGCTCAGTATAAGCAAACAGAAAGTCAAACTCATGAAAGCAGAGGGTGCCCTCAAATGGGCAAAAATAAACATAGCCTGTGTGAGCCAGGCCATGACCACGGGCCTGTTCAATACAGGATGCCAAGAAAAGCAGGGTAAAGTCTCACCTGACCTGAATGAACCTAACAAATCAATCGAGGCTAAAGCGGTTCCATAAAGCTCAATTCTAGCTCATCCAGTCAGACTAATTCTACACAGGTTCAGGTACTTACGATAAGTGTGTGTGCATGCTATTTTTAAGCAGCCTGAGAGGTCGAACATAGATCAGATGGATCCACAGAAGCAAACAGCAGTGGTTTGAAACAAACAGTGAGGTTGATGATGCTGAACAGAGCTGACTGTTAGGAACAGATGAAGAAATCGAACATGTGGTAACCTAAAAAAAGGGGAAACGCAGCAGCCACAAACAAAACTAGAGAAGACGACGGGCGAAAAATAGTTGATCGAATACGCTAGCAGCAACCAACTTTAAATGAAATGAGCCATGTGGTGTCTCTGAAATAGCTCAACGATATACAGTACGTGTGAGTCCAGTGTACTGAGGCGATTCCTCAGCAACGCTGTGGGTTCAAGTCCATCCTGAGGCTCTTTACTACACGTCTCCCCTTTCCATATCTGTCATTCTTTAGTTATTCTGTCAAAAATAGAAGGCTTATCACCAC
Source organism: Chaunax sp. Z400 (assembly GCA_037577475.1). Taxonomy (NCBI): domain Eukaryota; kingdom Metazoa; phylum Chordata; class Actinopteri; order Lophiiformes; family Chaunacidae; genus Chaunax; species Chaunax sp. Z400. Next base: position 14,740,072 of record CM075194.1, on the reverse strand, counting down.
CCCTAAACATGAATGAATGGAATATCTTGATACAACCTAATTAAATCTAAGTATATTCAACATAAAAAAAGAGAACCTGCAGGTTACTAAGATAGATACATAGACAGACGGACAGATATTTTAATAACCTACAGGTTAAAATATTTTTTTCAGTGGTGGTTATTTACCGTCTATTTCTGACAGAATAACTAAGTAAAAGGTATACTGCATTTCCAATCAATAGACTTTTTGCAGTTGTACTGTTAACTATTAATGTAGCTATTATCATATTATTGGAGAAAACTTGATTGAGAATTATCCTGCCCCAGACCAGGCAACTTTCCCAGCATACGTTTCCATTACAACTGAGCTCCAACTATGTTGAGCTGGCATTAAAGAAACTAATCAATTGCAAATACGACAGACTAACCAGAATAAGCCTGGTTTATTTGATCAGCTTGCTTTATGTAACAGGGCCTATATACACAAAACTAATTCAAGACAATATTAAAAAAAACACACAAAAAACAAAGCCTCGAAAAATTTACCTTTATGATTGCCAACAAATAATTGTTTCCGAAAAAGGAAAGCTGCACATGACTGTTTGCCAGACTTGTGAAAATGTTAAAGTGAAGACTTTTCATTGCTTACATATGGTAGTAGTGCTCCAGATTCTGGGAACAAAGCCACTCCTGGAAGGCAAAGTCTCTCAGCAGCTGGATGTGGGCCTCTGCTATTTCCCTCCAACGCTGCTGTTCCTTCACCACCTCTTCCAGACGACTAAGTACACTCAGACTCAGTTCCTCCAGTGTCTGTACATCTGAGTGACGCATGAACAACACATAAAAAAAAACAATCACATACATGCCAATATATCAGCATCAGTAATGCCCCGTTTAAGTCTATTTTAATGAGCACTTAAGACTGCTGATTATCCATATGTGTCACACTCAGTGTTCAAATCCAAAAAATGACCAGGGTCAAAGCAATAAGCAACACAATCTCCATGCATTAAATATGGTGTAAGTCCAGTTAAACATGACACTTATTCGTGGTATTTCTGCTCTGCATAGTCCTGGATAGGCTCATGGTAAGAGAAACATCCAAGCAAGAAAGTTTCAATAAATAATAAGTGTCCTTGTGCAGGTCACCGAGGCAACACCTGTTAGCAACGCGTAAACCAAATTTCTAATCTGCAATGGCCATGTAAATGTAAAATGACACTGTAAGCCACTGACCTTCAAATAAGTGCCTGTACTGAGAGAGGCTATGCCCCTGGAACCATTCCTCAATCTGACTTTCTTTTCCTTTCTTCCAGCGTATTTCCCAGAAGAAGATCCACGACACTGAACAGAAGAGGAATGTCAGGAAGAAGCGGCGGTCCATCAGACCATCTTTCAGCCTTCACTCAGACCTCTCTGTGCTCAAAGGAAAACTGCCTCTCACTGGGGGGCAAGTCGAGTTTCCTACAATTGAAAATCAAACTGTTTAGGCTCAAAACAGCTAAACCAAAATATTGAACAAAAACCTATATTTGTTAGCAAAAGGACTCTGAGGTGTGTGATGAATTGGTCAAACAGGGGGGGGATGATTAAGCCTTGCCAAGAAAGCATGAATATTTTAGTGTCACCTTGGAGAAGTGTTGGCTGATGGTAGAATAACATTACATGTAATATCCACAGCACTGAAATATGCATGAAGAACTTGGCTAATGAAGTGTCTCGCAACCATCTGTTTAGCCAGGGCAATTGAAGTCACATAAACCCGGTAAATGAAAGTCGAGTTAACTCTAAATTCCTTTCAACAACAGTCCAGATGATGATGGTGATGATACTGATGATGACAAGCTGTCTAGACGAGTTAACGTTAGCTTAAGTGTCAAAATGTTTCCACATGGCATGCGTTGCCACTCTCATGAAGAACCACATAGCTAACAAAATTACTTATCCGAACAGTCAGCTTTAGTTAGGTTTACCGAATAGTTGCTTGAACGAAGTTTCAAAAACCAGAAAACACAAAAAGAGGAACATTAACAGGCTGAATGCAATACATCAACAGTTGCTAGGTAAATCTTTTGGCTGTGAACAACTGTTAGCCTCGTATTGACAAGCTTCTGCAGTGGCATTACTAGACTAGCGAACAACAGCACAATGCTAACAGCTAGCCAAATTCGTCTACAATGTCAGCCTAAATTCAGAAAGCTCTTCGCCAACAATTGTGGTTATCAGGATGTGCATCACAACATATGGATAATATGCTGTTTGAAATAGCGCGGCTACACAAAGGAAACTGCAAATGTAACAATGTCCTGTACCTATTATGTTTAGCATTGCACATACCTTCGACTGTCAGGCATTAGCTAACGGAAAAATGCGCAGAAAAGGTGTCGATTTTTGATTACGTCATTTGTAATCGCATCGATACACGAGGGGAAGGGGAGCGAGCATAGATCCACTCAGCTGAAATCTATGGTCTCAAATTTTAAACATGGTACGTTATCTCTAATTGTGTTACAGTTACACCACGGCTGTCTCTGTAATGGCTCTACCTCAAAGTGTGCTACTTTGCATGTCATTAATCAGGCGTTGAAGCTTTTTTGGTAGGCAAACGTCTGAGCTAAGATAGTTAGCCTAGCGCCACAACACAGGTATGCTAACATTAAAGTGTAACATTACCTAATGTTACACGTATAGGTGTTGAAAGGAATACCCATCAATTATTTAATCTCAGTTTTCTTACATTTTTTGGCACAATGTTAGTGATGTTCAATCGGCATTTTGCCTAAAAAGTTGTGACCATAAATGTGACTTGTGTTTCAGTGCTTGATGAATTCAGTGTTGTTTTTCTAAATACTGTAGCTAATGTTACATAAACCATCTTAACATATAAGCAAGCATAAAACTATACGAGAAAGTCGTTGACATTTTAATTAATCCATAGAGAGCTTGTGTTTTGAATGATGTTCTCAAACCCTCCACTTACTGTACTCCTTTTTTTAAAACAATAAATACTGTTGATTGTAACCTATTTCTCTGTTTTTTTAACTTGTTCAATCCAGGGGAAGCAGAAAACAAAGAAGTATGCAGCAATGAAGAGAATGATTAATCTGAAAGATCATAGAATGTAAGTTTTGATAATTGCTAAATAAACATGTTATTATTTAGCACATTCCAGTTTTTTTTAATCCAGATAATTCTCATAAGAAGTTCACATATTTGGGTTTGCACAAGCACTCTTAACTATCTGTTTGTTTTGTAGAAAAGAGAAAGACCGTGCTAAAGCACAAGTAAAAAAGAAGAAAGATCCCTCAGAGCTTAAGGAGAGAGAAGTGTAAGATAACCACACAAAGGCTTGAATTGAATGATATCTTGTGGATGGTTCCTTACCTTGATTTACTTTAACTTGTTGTGTAGGCCAAAGCACCCATCATGCCTGTTCTTCCAGTACAATACTCAGCTTGGTCCGCCATACCACATTTTGGTCGACACCAATTTCATCAACTTCTCAATCAAGGCTAAGTTGGACATTGTTCAATCTATGATGGATTGCCTGTATGCAAAATGTAAGTACTACTGTCACATGATAAGTATTGATGAGGATCCTTGAATGTTGAATCTGAAGTTTTGAGTAAACTGTAAATGTGTGACCTTAACGACTGTGAACGTGTTAGCGACCTCAGAAGACTTTAAATATCTGAAACTCCCCACCAGTCAGTTAGAACTGAAGCAGCCTCTTGGATGAGAGGTGAAATGTCTTCAAACCCTAAACAGAAGTCCAGTTGCTTCAGATTCAACCTTCAAGGATTACCATGAACTGGATGAATGAGAATCTACACCAACATTTTAATGAGGATAATAACTTTTAAAAAAAGTTATTATTGTTCTGCACAAAAAAATCTTATTATTAGATGGAACAGTACAGATTTAACACAGTTGGGTTTTTTTTACACAATTTCATCCAATCCAGGTATCCCGTATATCACAGACTGTGTGATGGCTGAGATTGAAAAGCTTGGAATGAAGTACAGAGTTGCACTCAGGTACAAACTGCTTAATGTAAAATGGCACTGAGGGCATGAACCTGTTCTTTTTCTTCATAATAATACTTCTTCATTCATGATATTTTTATGCCCCACCAAAGGGGGCATAAAAATACCCTTACTCTTACCTTGGTGGTTTATCGGTATGTAAGAGGATATGGTCAATCCACATCTCCTCAAAAACTGCTGGATAGAATTCAATGAAATTCCATGCATGCTTTGTAGGGCCCCTAGAGGTGTGCATCTCATAATTGGTTTCTGCCATTTACTAATTTTTACGTTTTTAGACATATTGGATCTTGGGCAATATTCATGCCAGTTTGCTTACATTCAGGTTTTTTTTTTTCTGTGGCAAAGACATCTATGTTGTTGGACACAAATTTTCAAAAATTTCTTGTTATGTTTTTGCAGGATAGCCAAGGATCCAAGATTTGAGCGCCTGCCGTGCACACACAAGGGAACATATGCCGATGACTGTTTGGTACAAAGGGTAACACAGGTAATGGGCTTTAATGTACAGCTGTGGCTGCATATCTGTGTGATAGAATGTATGTGTTCACTTTCACTTCATGATGAAGACCAAAATATGATGTGGAAGAAACTTTTTCTGCAGACATTTTATTAACTTATAACAGGACAAGCACTGGGGTAATTGATAACATTTAATATGCCTATATTGCATCAGGCAATCAAATTTAGGGATCCTGGTATTGCGCATTAAATATTATTTGCTTGCCATGAAAACTGTCTATAACAGCCATGTATGGCTAGCAAAGTAACAGCAGTACAGCACACCAACACAAAAGTAATACGTGAATGATACATGTGTTTAAAGTAAGACCCAAGACCCATCCTCCCACCAAGTTTCATAGAAATCCATTATAGCAGTTAGTAATCTTGCTGAAAAACCAACCAAGCAACAAACAAATGGACACAGGTGAAAACATAACCTGTTTGATGGAGGTAATAAAAATTGACCAGACCGCTTTTATATTTTTGAGGGGAGTAATTGTAAAGCTGTGAGTTTTGAAATTTGATGATAATAAATAAAAATGTGAAGTATGATATATCATAAACAGGAGTTAGTTAAACTGAAGGAATTGTAAAAACGAATTGGTACAGTATTTAGAGTGAAAAGACTAAAATGCACAGCAGCCCAACAGTAAACAGTTGCTTAGAATCTTGTATTGGCAGCATATTAGCCTCAGATAACTTGTGCGATAGCTAGATGGTTCGCAGTAAACTGATGAGAAGAAAACCAAAAGAACAAATCACAAACAATCACATTGTAGATATAAGATGCTTGTTGAAAATAGCTCACAATAAGGTTGGATGTAAACATTACGTGTTAAATGGCAGTCATCATTTCACCATATTGGGTAAATTAATGTCCTGTAACACTCTAACTACATAAATATATTTTCACAGCACAAGTGTTACATCCTGGCTACTGTGGACAGAGATCTAAAGAGAAGGGTCAGGAAGATTCCTGGGGTGCCCATCATGTACATCTCAAACCACAGGTAACACCACTCAAGATTTAGCTTAAAATATATGGCAGCTCTTTATGTGTTATTTTTGCACAAAGTAGAAAATTTTACCAAGCACCTGCTTCATCAAAAACACAGCCTTACTGGTTTTCTTCTTTTGTTTTTCATACAGGTACAATATTGAACGGATGCCTGATGATTATGGTGCTCCAAGGTTTTAATATTTCTACAACTGAGATAGACCTGTAAATAGACTGATGTTTCCTGTTCCATATTACTTAAATTTTTATATATATCAAAAATATTGTAGGGTTTTGAAGTTTGATTTTTGTGAGGATGAGGTGCGTTTGATCTACCTGCTAATTTCTTTAAGTATTGTAATTCTTACAAAACATTTTGTTTTTCAAGAATAAATGAATTGTTGCAACACATGTCATCTTCAGTCTCCAGTTTGTCCAGCAACACACACATGAACAGGCATGTTTATGGGGCAAAGAACAGAAATATTACATGAATATTTTGCAGAGGTTAGCTAGTTAACATAACTATAACTAATACATGAGTGACATAAGTCATTAATTAAGCTTTCTATGGCAGAATATGAGCATGTTGGAATTTGAACTGCTCATAAAAACATTTGTCACTGGTGTCTGATGTAAATAAGCAATGGATGGATGTCTCTTTTTATCATTTTATGGTTTTCATTTTATCTTGAAGAATTGTCTGAAATAAATTAGCTTTTTTCCATCCTTCCATCAAAGCACCAAACTCTATGCTTACATTTGTAAACAGGCATTAATGCGTTTGTGGCGGATCTCAGATGGGCACCTTTCGGGGAGCACCTGAATGCAGCATTTGTAACGGCTGAGATCATCCGCTAAATAGGGAGCATGCGCAGTAGACGGAGGTCTGGGAGTGTCTGAGCCGCTTGTCAGACGTTAATCCGACCGCAGTCACTGAACCCAGGAGCATCTGCATTAACATTGAACCGGCTGACACTTAAGGAAATCATTTGAAACGGACGTTTTTAAGAATTCCGAGGTGAAGGGGTTGTAGAACAGCGGTGATGTACTGGATATCTGCGGTGTGAACGACCTCTGACGGTGTAGGGAATTGGTCATTTCTAACACTTTGTTGTCTGAAGAGTCCATCCACTTACAGAATGTGTTCACGTTACGTTGTCTGGGTTATGTTTGCTTGCTGATGACCTTAAACAGTCATTAAAATAGGCTCCACATCTGAACCTTGGTGTCTTAATATCCGTGAATATGTGATCACAGTGGCTTGTGTTCAAATAGATTTAACCAAAGAGCTGAATGCTGACAGCAAACTCATCATTTCATTTTTTATTTTTTTTTTGTACATCACATTTGACATCACGGATGCATAAATACAACAGATCAGATTAAGACACCACAGAACTGACCTTTCCTTTGAGACTCTGGTGCTACAAGCTGCTGGGTGTCCAGAGTTAGCCATCTGTTATGGGAACCTACTTAAACCTGCAAGCAGATTAACCAGCAGAAAGGTCCAAGGCTGGACTTTGTGTGTGCCTGGACTCTGTTGGGCTTCCTGTTGGAGGAGGAATGCTGAGGGCCTCTGAGGGCTTGGTGCAGGAGAGAGAAGAGGAGCAGGAGGATGAAGGCGAGGAAGAGCTGAGGGATGGAGGGGTGCCTTTCTATGTGAATAGAGGAGGCCTGCCGGTGGATGAGGAGACTTGGGAGAGGATGTGGCGCCATGTGGCTCGAATACACCCCAATGGTGAAGCTTTCGGGAAGGACATCCGGGGTGCCACCGACCTGCCCAAGGTAATAAACCTGAAACCTGCAGATGATTATACATGAGAGGAGTTACTGGTGCTCTTCACAGTGTGCCTTTGAATGTTACACTTCCTGGAGAAGCAATTTACGCTCATGTGTTATGTGAAAATATTGAATTACAATGTTACTGTCCCACATGACTGATAGAAATCCAGAAGACCTTAAATTAACATTAAATACTCCACCATAAATGATTATTGGTGGATCATTAATTTGTGTTTTATAAAAGTAAATCACAATTCTTATTTGGTTCACAGTGCATTTGAATGCTACAGAGTAATGGTACTTCTCATTCGATTCTCATGGCACTGGTTCAAGAGCAGCTCAGATACAGTCAGTCCTGTCATTGGTTATGCTGGATAGAGAAGAGCACCAAGGTCACACAAGACTGCATTCTCCAGCTGCAATGAATATTAGGATTGTATAATGATAATGCAGCTGTTTGCATGCTCTCCTCCACAGATTCCAATACCGAGTGTGCCTACATACCAACCTACCACCACTATCCCACAGCGCCTGGAAGCCATACAGAAATACATCAGGGAATTGCAGTATCCTTTGAATAACCCGGTTCAACTGGCCGTTTAGTGGGCTTAAAGTTGTTTTTGATGATGTTTCATTTATCATCAGAAAAGTATTTGACATCAATCTTCCTCAGATAGATGTAAGATAATGTTTACTATTTGCATTTTATCAAGGGCCAAACATTAGAAAATAGGCCACTGTCGATACTATATTAAGCTTGATTTCCAGTCAGAGCAGAGATTCATCCATAATTCACCAACAAACTATGAATATCACAAAGAACATAAAGCAGGGAGAACTCTCCTCCCTGCTGCACGCAGCAGAGTGTTATGTTATGACCTTAACGGTGTCCTACAGGTACAATCACACAGGTACACAATTTTTCGAAATCAAGAAGAACCGGCCTCTTACTGCGTAAGCACATATTTTTCTTTTATCCAGCACTGATCCTCAGTGATAGACAGAGCTCTTTATGGCAGCGGCCACCAGATACCAGTAACAGTGTTTGGACATAGAACACAATTTTCTGGCCATCGCTTTATTAGATTTAATAGTAAAGATTTTATTTCTCTGGCTCATGGAACATGTTTCTGTCTGACTGCATGAAACCAGCCCACCAACAGTGTGTTTGTGTCATTTGTTGTCCACGCACTATTGTACTAGAGTCTATGGGTAACCAAAGAGTTATTGTGTTGTTCAATTGTTCTGCACAGGTTGATGGACATCGCTAAAGAGATGACACGGGAGGCCCTGCCAATCAAATGCCTGGAGGCGGTGATCCTTGGGATGTATCTTTTACAGCAGTACATAATGCATGGTGCTTTATAGGCTTTGATGTCGTAAAGCTGTATTATTGTGTTTTATTGCTCTTTCTTTCCAAAAATTTGCTCAAGACAAAGAGTCGCAAACCAAATTTCCTTCGCTGACCTTGCAGTTATCTCACCAACAACATGCCGGGTGTGGAGCGCTTCCCCCTCAGCTTTCAGTCTCAGTTCTCAGGGAACCACTTCCACCACATCGTGCTGGGAGTCCATAGCGGGGGACGCTTCGGCGCACTGGGCATCAGCCGGAGGGAGGACCTTATGTTCAAGCCCCTGGAGCTCCGGACACTGATGGACTTGGTGCAAGAATTTGAGGGAGCCTACAGGGGCTACTGGCACACCCTTCGCAAGATCAGGATCGGCCAGTACGTATCCCACGACCCTCACAGCGTGGAGCAGATAGAATGGAAACATTCCATACTAGACTTGGACAAGCTGACGAAGGAGGAGTTACGGAAGGAACTGGAGAGGCACACTCGAGACATGAGGCTGAAGGTACAGCACAGCGGTGGAGTTTTCATCATCTATGTGAAAGTCAGTGCAGGAAAATTGTAGATATTTTTGCATATTTTGCTTTTGCTTTGCATTTCTCTCTCTTCTTCTAAATACATTTTTTAAAAATTCAAATGTTAGATGTTTTGCGTATTTAAAGACCCAATCATTTTGCTGCTGACGCTAGAACAAGCTGATGGAGCTCATCCAAGACTGAAGAGAGTAATGAGAAATATAATTTATTCTCAGCAGATTGACTACCCTTATTAGATTTCGGTTGACGTGCTGTGTCACACCCGGTGACACAGAGATGACCTGCTGTTTGAGGAGAGATTTCTCTTGAATGATGCTCTCATCACCTCTCACGCTAACATAATGAAGGCAGCCATGATGCTGAGCTCTGTGGCTCATAAAACTAATGTGATGGCTTGACTCGGCCGTGCTGTGATTCATGCGTGGCTGGCTCAAACCATCAATAGCCGATCTTTTACAGTAAGTGCTCTGCACAATTACTTTAAAAATAAAGAGAGATTTTTTTAGACACTGGCACTCCTGGTAAGGCAGGACATGAGCAGAGTCAAGTCTCCCATGTGTTAAGTGTTTGAAATCCTGAATTGTTTTTGCAGATAGGAAAACCTGCACCCCCCTCTCCCACCAAAGACAGGAGAAACTGCATGGGCTCACCCCTCAGAGGACCGAGCAGCCCCATACGCAGGATCAGCCATGTTGAGAGACGGTATGATTAAATAATGTGGTCCAGATAGATGTGAAATGTGTTAGGCACCAGAAAATATTGGGACTGCATCTGTTTCAGGGAAGAGCAGGTTCCCTCTTATGTGCGTAGAACTTATTATGTGTTTTTTGTGTGTGTTTCGTTATAGTCCTTCTGGAGAGAAGAAGGCTTTGGAGCAAAAATCATCTGCAGACATGAATGGATACCAGATTCGAGTCTGAAGAAGAACTTAAGCTCGCTCGTAAAGTCACAAGGTACCACAAACTTGTATCATGGAGCCGATGATTTACTCTTAATTCTTTGTACACACACTGGCCTAATCACAGGATACAACACTGAATAGGTCACCAGCAACTTTTTCGTTCAAAACAAATGCCTCGTTCAGCTTCCCCACGTCTGCGTTGTTAGAGACATTTCCCGGAGTTGCACCGGGGATAGTAATTGGTGCTGGGTCAATGGGCAGTACTTCGTAAAGATTTTTCAATAATCGCAGTTTTGCTAACTCAACACGAGAAATATGACTCTTCCCTGATGCTGTGCAAGAGTGCTACTGAGTGTAAATGTGCCACTAGACATATCATAGGTTTCTGTGGTTTTATTATGATCAACAAAAGCTCTTAAGGCTCGTCTGCAATCTGTATCGTCATACTGCAAGTGTGCCGATACATGCACTGTGATTTTAAATCCACCTAGGCTCTGCTGGGCAGCAACTGCTTGTGTTGTGACTAGTTTGCAACCACTACCCTCGTGCCTTGTACGAAAAATGAAAGGAGAGAAACACTTTTTATACCCATTATTATTTTCATTGCATAATTAAAAGCAGTGTAGTATCTGCTCTTCCAAAACACTGAAGATGGATGAATTGTATGGGGCAATTCTTTGACATCTAATATCCAGATGCTAGTATCTTTAGCGTGCTATTTACCTTAAAGAGATGCTGACTGACTATGGGATTAAATACGCAATGTACAGAAGTGTATTTAAGGGTATCTGTTGATTGATAATATGAGAAACATGACAGCTTTTCACATGAACCAATTATCTAGACGATTCATGGCATTGCAGCTAACTGACCTTATCTACATTTAGATGTAAAATATCGACAAGTCAGTTTATTTTTACTGCTTTATATGTACATTTTTTTCCTAACTTTTATTTGTAGCAAACTTTATCCAATATTTTACTTGCCTTACGTGGTATCCATGCAACAGACCTCCATGTAAGGTTAAGAAGTTTGTTTACGGCACTTTTATCAGTATTTTGTATTTTTTTAAACAAAACTTCTGTGGTTTTCTACCTACTTTAGTGTAAATGATCACCGTTGGATCACTTAATATTTGTCACACACTTGAATATGTTGCCACACCATCACTGTAATGTGTACAGTACTGTAGGTGTTGTCCATTTTTATTTCAGTGCTGTCTGTAACACATTGTTTTGTCCTTGAAGACTTTTGATTGACAGGATTACAATAAAGGCTCACTTGGATTGTCTCAACACAATTTTTCTTATTCAATTTTGTGGTTTTTTAAAAATGATGTCATGGTTATTTAATTATGTTGGCCACACAAATCCCAGACATTCAGTGGTTAATCGGTGCTCTATCTGTCAGCAGGATGTCCTCAGCTGAAGGGCAGCTTTTGGCTCCAAGACAAATGATGACAAGAGTCGACTCGGGAAATCTAAAACTACCCACTAGGTTTATACAAAGGAAATTGAATGCAAACAACTCCATAAAAGGGAAGAATTAGCCTGTGTGTACAGCATAACTGTGAATTAACACACTCATTCAGACCAAGTGGAACAGAGTGTTAACACTCTAGATCTCACAATATCTGTCAAACCTCACAGCATCCGTGAACCATGTTCACAAAAAGTAAGCCATTATTATTCCAATCACATCTTATTGGTTAGGTGTGGGCAGTGTTTGCTGCAGTCACTTAAATAATAGCTGCAGTATGTGAGCAGCATGTGTTCTGATCATGGATCCTGCGGTTTATTGGATCCCCAAGTGGATGGATGGATGGAAGTTCAACTCGCAGTGCAGCCATCAGCTAATATGGCTTAATGGCTGCTGCATTCAATGAAAACCAGTCAGCAAGGAAGCACTTTCATCCACAGGCTAATGACATGACTGTGAGCCATGTTCCAACTTCAACACCATGTATGAGAGTGGCTAGGTTTGAGCTCCTCATAATAAGTGTTTGTTGAGACAGAAGACGTTGTAAACAAATCCCCATCCTTCCTTCCCGTAGAGTCCATATGTTAAACACTTTGTCCACCAATGTTTGTAAGAGAGAAACAGAAGGCATGACGACCTATTTGGAAAAATAAACCTGACCCACTTCGTTTACTTGCATGCATTTGATGCCACGGTGGGGAAAAACAAAAATCCGATACCGACAAGTTAACTCATGGATGATGTTATGCGGCGAATATATTTTAAAAGCACACTGACAACGAGTGACAGAATCATCCGCATCAGTTCTACAGCCCACACACACACACACACAAATATCTCACTGAGCCCAATCATGCATGAACACCATCTACATGAATTATTCATCCATGCATCAACCAGACACACCCATATACACATATACATCTTCACCCAGATATACTGAGTGCCTCAGTGTAGAAGAATGAGTGGGGTGGAGATCACATTCAGGTCACAGTCTCAGTGCTAAACTGGGCAGGAGGCACAGAGCCAGACACCAACTGGAGGACTTAGTACTACTGATGGATGCATTTAACTGTGCTACATTATAAACCCAGGGAAGAAATCTCAAGTGTGCAAGTTTGTATTTTCCCTAAAATGTTAGAGAGAAAACAAAAACAAATTAATGGAAAATATTTATTCAATTTTTTTTTAACATCTGAAAAAATAGAATTGCCTCATCCTTTAGAGACGTTTAATTCTAATTTGAAAATCAGATTTAAAATAAATTAAAACACGACAGCATACTATTGCACAAATAAGAGTTAACGCAATCCCTGCCTTCGTTTTTTAAACAAATGATTAAAGCAGCATCCTTAATAAAGACTTCTCATAATCAGTCATAGCTCTGATGCAAAAAAAAAAAGTGGAACAAGTCCCCTGGCATCCATTATTGTTCCTGGCACTTCTTAACAAACATATTTACTTCCATTCAATTAGAAAACTGTGATGCTTTGATAACAGAAGTAAACACAAATTATGGTATTTATCCAAACAAAAACAACAACCAAAAAAAAAAAAACGTTTGCAGAGTTAAGAGCTCAATGATTTGAAAGGAAAGATGTATTTCTCCTCTGACATTTGAGTTCAGTCATGCAGCATTCAGCTCCAGCTGGAATTTAGCAACAAGACTGAGATGGTCAGAGGGGAATATGTCATTGGGAAGGCCCCTCATTGACCACAAGACCTCCTCTGATAGGAGAGAGACAGAACCAATCAGCTTCAGACCCTCTCTCACACAGTCCGCACCAGCTGAGGAAAAAAACAAACAGGTCATCGACAGTAGCAAACTATTTGCAGAGATGCGAGACTGTTCTTAATGTCATATCCTCATACTTCTTTGATGAGCGGTGAGGACGCGTCTTGGGGTGTAGAAGATGTAGTCGACAGTGGCTCCCACTTCAGAGTGCAGGGTCGTGACTTCTGGACTTCCAGAGCCTGGAAGAATGTGTTTGTAGACCGACTCCAGGTCTAACCGATGACGAATAGTGTTTCTAAACCTACTGTATAACACAAAGTGTATGACTAACATCACATCTCTCCTCCACCTAAGTGAGCCTTTAATACACCTTTTAATATCCTGATATTTTGTATATCACACATTTACCTGATAAGTGACATGCAAGGTGGCTGAATAATCAAATTGAGATAAATACAAAACATCTTATTGAACAGAGTAATTGAACATGTATTGTGTTGTTAGTTGTGACTGCATTTGCTACTGTGACATACTGTTCATGTATGAAGGCAAGATGTCAAAAACTGCATGTTAACTAACCTTTTATCGCAAGTTTCCCTTGAAGCATCTGTGCATAAAAATCGAGGATCAAGATATTCAAAGCAATACATTAAGAAAAATCCTGTTACACAAATGGTGGAATAACTGTAAATGATGTTGTGGTTTCTGTACTGCAAGACTGCACCTGGTGTGTTGTCAGTCACGCCAGGGATCAGCTCCAGGTCCGGAGGACGGACAATTGTAGCAGGACAGAAGCGCAGCTGTAGCAGGGATTCATGGCTGTATCGATATTTCCCTGGCGCAAGAAGAGCAAATGTATGATGGTCAATGAAGTAAGAGAGGAAAATTAAACACAAAAGATTGAAATTCATACTTAGGATCACAATTACAAAAATGCTAACACTGACCTGGTGTCTGACTGTGGCTCTCAAACGTGTCCATGACAGTCTTGTACTGGCAGTTGTCAGTGATTCCCAGGCAGCTGGGCCACAGGGGAGCAAAGAGTCTGCAACAATGGGTTTTGTGTGACAGGTCTTCTTGACCTGAAACCTGTTGGACATGAATGAATACAGAGGTTTAAAGAGGGAATTTCTGCTAAATTCAAGGCAGAAAACCTGAAACAAAGGAAACAAATATGACTATTTTAAAGTCCACGGGCATTCATGTGGGAGAAATTATGTCGCGTTATAGTCTCACCATCCACGCTGGTAGACCCTGGAAGTGGAGCTCACCGGTAGTGATCAGCTGATACAGAGACATGTGGGGGACAGAGTTAAAGTCACCACACAGTATAAGGTTACAGTTTTCGCCTTTTGCCTTACAGGACTGGACCACTCTGTCGATTTCTGCCAACATTATGGCCAGCTGAGCCAGCTTCACCTCACCCCTCCTGGGGTTGAAGAGAAGGTGGGTGTTGGCCACGCAGAGGGGTGGGCCAGTTGCCTTGATGTCTGAACCCCTCATTATCACTGGCCGAAGCAACAAAACAATTCCTACATTGTGCCGGTCCAGCAGCTCCGTCTCAGGCCTGAAGAACTCCAGCGGGGCGACTGATATCTCGGAGAAGAAACTGCTCCGATAGCAAGTTGCACAGCCGTCTGTCTTGGTCCCTGTGCGGCGCTTGTACACACATTTGTAGCCTGGAGCGACAACATGATGGCAATACATGTAATGCGTTTGTCATAACATCTTCTAACATGGCTGTTCCACTGTATTGACTCTGATGACCTACCCATCCGAGACAGGGCTGGACACAGTTGTTCGTGATAGTGGTTCTCCTGAACCTCTTGGAGACACAAAATCTACACACAGGACATAAAATAATCCTTAGCGGACACTTCAGATTAGATATAGAATGTAGGTACTGTTAGGGGAAAATGTGCATTTGACTCACATCTGGTGCCCATTTCAGGATTTCCTCCAGTATTAGGTTGTAGCGGTAGCTCCAGTCCAGAACCTCCAGGGGGCAGTGTGTGTAGAGGTCCTGGTGGGCCTCTAATAACTCCTCTGCAAGGATGTTGTAGGACATAACAGTGAAGTCCATTGAGGCCTTTCTGAATGGAACAGGCATCAGGGCAGGCTCTGCTGCAGAGGCACTTTCATCCCTCTCCTCCCATACTCTCCACATGACTGGGTGCAAAGCAAACACATAAATAGGAGTCCAATGAACAGTTGTATATTAAACTACTGGTCAGTTCAGACATATTTCATGACTGTTGAAATATTACATTTGTGAGAAGATTTAGATCCTCACCTTCCAAGGGTTCTGTCGGATTTATTGGAGGGTAATAGCTCATTGTAGGAAATTGCCACAGTGGGCACTGAACTTCTTTTTCCAGACCAGGTCCTGCAGGAAAGTGCCAGCTAGTTTGTGTATCATGGTCTGTGCTGAGTTTGAAGCGGTTTTGAGTGTTAGAGAAAAGGGATGCAGGTATCACCTCAGAGCTCCCGCCATCATGCATTTCGTCATATTCATCCCAGCACTCAGTGACCTCAGATGTAGCTTTAGCTGACGTCACAATTGGTGTCTGTATTTGTTCCTGTACTAGAGAGGTAGTCTCTAGTGTACTGGGCTCAGAAACAGCTACTGACTCTTCTGTGCTTGGTGTCTTTGTTTTTTTCTGCACTACATAAGTGATTTCTGTAGTGTTGTCCTTTACTTGCAGGCACTGTAATTGTGCCCTAAGTCCTAGCTCTGGCTTTGTGTCCTCAGCAGGACAAACACATGCATCGTCTGTGTTTTGTTTCAAATGAAACACGTCAGGGTGAATTTTTTCCCCATCCTCTTGCTTGGGGCCTTCCACTTTGTCTTGTTGAATTTCATTGTTAGTTATTGCTTCTTTGTTCTTGACTGCAAGTTGTACCTCAGTCATCTTTGAACCAGCGTCACTTTTAGTTTCTTCATGCAGGACAACCATCAGCTGTTCATTGTCTGTGTGAGGCGTCATATTGTCTTCATTGGCTGTGCCTGGTTCTTTCATCCTTTCTTTCGTTTTTCCCTTCGTCCCACAGCTTGGGCTGAGCGACGGATCCAACAGAGTTGTCTGAGATTTGGTGAACCTTTTGGTTGTGACACCACCACCATCCCACACTGCTGTGCCATTCACCACTGCAGGAGGGCTATCCTTCTTTGAGGCCTCTTTAAAGACAATATTAGAGTCAGGAAACAGTGATGCTCTCATACAACATAACACGTATCAAAAGAGGCCCAATAGCTTTTACAGTCTTATGACATTGGAGATTTTTAGCTTGCTTCACCGATTTGCAAAAATATTGACAACCAACGCTTGAAACAAAATATAAACCCTGTATTACTCTGCCCAGCACAACAGTCACGCGTTGTAAGGGTGTGACGTCACGAGAGTTCAGAAAAGGGGCTAGCTAACGTTTCCACAAGCTATCTTTAGTTAGCAATACAGTGTGTCATAATCCATTGTTTTCACAAAGAGAAGGGAATATCATCCCACACCAAGTTTGCAATGTATTACAAGTTTAAAACTCCGACCTAACGCTGGCGACACAAATGTCAAGACAGACTGCTCAGTCAGCAGCGAGCTAAATTTATCGCTAGCCAAAATTAGCTTCTAACAGCTACTCAAGTCAAATGCACGCACAAGTTTGACTTAACCAAAAGTTGCTCATGCTGACCCTGACAAATATAAACACGGAAACGTTTTTCACGCTTTACCTGAGGGTCGATTGAACAGGTACCGTGACAACGGATGGAGCACATAAAATAGCAGAGTGCCAATCATGTTTCTCTACTGAAGTCTGCGCATGCGCGGTCTGAAGTTGGTGGGAGAGGGTTGGGGTCAAGCCAAATGTCACTTGAGAACTTTTCCCATACTACTGTATATCATGCTGGTTACGGTTTTGTTGGGAGTCACTAAAACCATCTTTGTAACTACACTGAGCCATAAATTATTGATGTCCCTACACATGACACATTGCCTGAACGGTAGAATTACCTAGCAAAGGCCTCTTTCATTTCAGTGCCAGCCCATACAGAAAACACAAGAGCCAGTGAACAAGAAAAAGACAGACTGTTCCTCTTCTGTCAGGGAAATGGTTTCAAACAGGTTCTGAGAGCAGACATCAACGATGACTCCGTCGTTTGAATCCCTCTCCTTAAAAGATGATGATTGTTCATCCTCAAATCAACTGCAAGGCATTGAGGATGAGTTTGACACAGACTTGGAGACAGATGGTGAGTACATTCGATTAATTCCTGGATTCTTTCTTGGCTAGATAGATACAGTATAGGCCACTGTACTGCTGCTATTGTAGAGCTGCAAATTTGTACTTTTCATGTCCAATGCTGATGTAAAAATATTCCTAATTTCCTAAAATAATGCAGCTAAGTAGCTTGTTATAACCAAAGTGTTGCAGTAAAACATAAAATTCACTGCCTTATGCATAGACAGGGGCCAATATAGCGGTGCTCATACTTTATGGGCTTACTCGTTTACAGAAAATGTGGAGAGCATCAAGGAGGCATCTATTTCTGAACTATACCTCAAAGCCTGCAGGTTGGTCGGTGTGGTGCCAGTCTCATACTTTATACGAAATGTTGACTCTGCAACCTTGACCCTCAGCCACTATGGGCTAGGACCTTTGGGATGCAAGGCACTTGCTATTGCTTTAGTGGTAAGTTTAAAATACAAGTATGTTACTAAGAATGACTTAAGAAACATTTTTGACTCGTTCTTTGTATTTAGTCTGACATGCATATAAGCATTCTGGAGCTGGCAGACAATCACATTCAGGCTGAAGGAGCCAAATACATTGAGGAGATGATGAGGGCCAATTTCACTATTCAGCACCTGGTATGTTGCAAACCTGCCACTAGAGGACACAAGCGCTTTACTTGAATTTTACAGTAGAGCGTAAATGGACACAGCTTCTGTTTTGCTCTCAGGATTTGTCCAACAACTATCTGCAATCTGCAGGGGCTGAGTGTGTGGCTAAAATGTTGCTTGACAACATTTCATTAAAATCTCTGAAACTTTCAGGTAAAGTGCAAGTTAACAGCATTTAAATAACAGTGGCGTGACATAGAATCAAGATCCAATAGCTCATGGTGCTTGTCAGGGCTGACCCTGTGCTTCAGATCAGTGAATTTAACAACAGTAATGACATCATTATTATTTTATAATAAATAAATTATAAATAATTATATATTATAATAAATAAATTAAAAAATTATATTATAAATATAACATTTAGTATTTTGTCCCAACAGGAAATGGATTTATTGATGACGATGCTAGATATTTTGCAGATGCGCTGTCTGTAAGTGATTGATAATCAGTTATACAACACATTTTAGTTGTGGTTCTGTTAATAAGTAGCTGAAGATTATTATTTGGTTGCAGTTTCAATTATTATTGTGCTAATTTTTTTTTAATGTTTAGACAAATTCCAGAATAAAAGAGCTAGATCTGAGCCATAATGAGTTTTGTGGAAAAGGAGGGGAACATTTGGGACAGCTGCTGGGTACGGTAACATTAACTCTACTAGATGTGGCCAAATGTGTTATTTCGCTTTATAAACCAAGAAAAACTGCTTTTGTGTGATTTTGCTTTCCTACAGCAAACAATGAGGGTATTGAGGTTCTGGATCTCAGCTGGAACCATATTAGAATGAAAGGGGCCGTGGCTTTTTGTGCTGGACTCAAGGTATGACTGTGTAAGAAATCACTTTGTTCACTGACTTGATATACAACAACTAACGGATCATGTTTTCTATATTTAGGTGAATATGATGTTAAAACATCTTGACTTATCATGGAATGGTTTTGGGAATGAGGGTGCCCTTGCCATTGGAGAGGCCTTAAAATTCAACAATACTCTGGTGCACCTAAATCTCAACAACAACCGTCTCACCAATGAGGGTGTGGGCATGCTGTGCAGGGGCCTTGAGTTCAATGACACACTCCGAGTCCTACTGGTGGGTGGACAACGTTTTTTTCTTTTTTCTTTTTCTTAATCATTATGGCTCAAGATACATTCTAAGGTGATGTCTTATTCTCTTACACTCCTGCAGCTGGCTTACAACTCTTTAACAGTAGAGGGAGCACTGGCCTTGGTTAACGTGGTGAGGAACACATCTAAAACTAACTTGGAGGAGATAAACATATGTGTGAGTTATGTGGCACCATCTCACCTCCTGCTCTGATTGCTCTGTCGTATCATTTGGCCATAGATCAAACATGAAATGAAGCACAATTAAAGCTTATATACTCTGAGTACCAACTTGTCTGCATCATTTTTTTTAAAAACCTTTTTTACTAAGCAGAATGTCCTAGTAAATGAGAACTTTGTGCATCTGCTGGAGGAGACATGTCAGGAGCATCCCGGTCTTGATGTTCAGTATGGAGGTGTTGGAGGATTCATCGCTAAGAAACCGCCAAAACGTGTTGATCCAATGAAAGTGATCCAGGTCTGTTTGGTCACCTAATGAGATGGTTGCATTCCATCATTTTATGTGAAAATGTAAACTCATATTCATTTATATTGTCTAATATGTATTATATTCATACATCAATTAAGTACAAGTGTCAAATGTGGACAACTCTGTGTTTGGTTGGGTATGAATTCCATAATTGCCACTTATCCTCTGCCAATGTTTTTTAAGGATTATTTGGATCAACGTAAGCTACGCCTGTGGGATTTCTTTCGGAACATTGACAAAGATGCCACCATGCGAGTCCCTGTTGCTGATTTCAGGAAGGCAGTGCAGGTTTCCAAACTAACTGATATATTGCACTCTTCAGAGTCATTGTCATGATTTCACTGACAGAATGGCATGGAAATCATTACACTCAGTGTAATCATGCATGATGAGCTTGCTCCTTGTTCTTTCACAAATATTTTCTGATGCTGATCACTGACCAACATACAGTGACTTCTTGTTACTTCTGTTCTGTGAATCCATGATAGCAATCGAGTATTCCTTTGGATCTACACCAGATTGAGGAGCTGATTCATAGACTTGATCGGGACAGGACAGGAATAGTAGACTACAGGTGAGCACGTTTGCTATTGTTTGCTCATACTCACGGATGGGTCTCGTAAAAAGCTTCACAGCGTAGGCCTGTCATGTGCTAAGGTTTATTGTTGCAAAACACTGAGCAGTATCATTGCTGTGAATTTTAACAACCCCTTGTTTTATCATTGTTTGAATGAGGGCATATTGGAACCAAGTGTGTTTTCGTCATGACCTGGGAATTTGACCAGACCTTTCAAACATGATGTCATAAAAGAGTGATGTTTGTGTTGCTGCAGAGAGGAGAATGCAATAAGTTAGTTGCAGCAGCAAAGTTTGGCCCCACAAAGCACTCCAAAATTTAATTTTCTGTGCAGGGGACTGGCTGATACAAGGAAACAGATGATGAGGGATCACCGTCGCCAGCTGAGGAAGTTTGAGTCCCGTCAGAAGAAAGAGAGGCAGAAGAGTGACCGCATCCTAAAGACCTTCCAGAGTGCAGTGGAGGCAGTAACACCACACGGCTCTATAGTCATATCTCCAGGAGGTACCAAAGAGGATTCAAGTGGCCCTCAGCATTTCTCTGCTACTCCTCTAAGCTCATGGCACCACATTGTCATGTCCAACAGCAGTCGCTATTCTGTCACTCTGAGTAATGAGCATGTCCACCTGCCCATGTTAGGTGGCAGCACGCCTTACCGTCCCACCAGTTCCCCAGCAATGCGCTCCTACTCCCAGCCAAACCTGCTGAATGACTCCCGTCACCCTAATCCAGGCAAGTCCATCTCTGCCCAGGGCGTACGCTCCAGTCCAGACATGGGTCACAGCAAGCTAAGCTTAACTGCAAACCAGCTGACCAGGTCCAGACCTGCTCTCAGTGCCAAGCAACCAGAGGTTAAAGTCAAAACCAAGAAAGTGAAGAAAAAGAAAACTATGAAACGTTTGGGTAAAGGCTCAGAGAATCCAAAACAAACTGTAAAGTGACTGTCAGACTCTGTGTAATGCTATGAAATGTTATTTTGCTTTTTTGCCTGACATTGCTAGCTTCTTTGTCACACACAATTATGAAATAAAGAGATTTAACTTGTATATTCAGTATGTTCAGTTTTTGTCTCTCCATCAACACCTCATTCAGTTTGCTACTGAATGAAATGGACCATCAGAAGAAGCAAAACATCTCATAACCCATGGGAACTCTTTCAGATGACAGACACACCCATCAGTTAATGAATACCGATACACCCCCAAAAATTGATGCATTCATTCAAACAAACATCCGAGTATTCAATTTCTGTTTGTTGAAGATAACATCGTTGCTTCTTGACGTGATCCTTTGCTAACAATGCTGTGAACTGGGACAGGTGCTGCAACCTGCCAGATGTTAAAACAAGCTATATAACCCCCCTTTAGATCCAGCTATCTCAAGCATAAAGTCTCTGACTGCACCAGAATGATTGTCACTCTGTATTTCTTAGCACTGCTGAGCTCCGCGATGGCCTGGGGGGTATGTGCAAGGCTTAAATCAACTGATTCATATCTGTTCTGTGATGCTCGGAGAGGCAAGCTGATCTACTGTATGCTCATGTGATCGTTTCTTTTTAGAGTGTAGGCCTGTGGAGTGAGGGGAGGAATGAGACAGGAGGTGGAGGTGGGGACCGGTGCACTTGCGATGCCTTCTTGCCCAGTTCTACTTTTCCTATCCAAGACCTGGTCGTGGTCGAGCAGACAGCTGAGGGGGTCTCACACAAACTGGATCTGGAGATGGGCAAGGTACCCAGGCTTATTATAAGAATGTGCAGAGAAGAAGACATCTTTAAATCAGACAAAAAACAAAAAATGTAAAAAAAAAAAAATCTTTTTTTACCTTCAGCTGGAAGAGTATGAGATCAAGCTGACAGCATATGCAGAAAAGATAATACAGTTGACGGTAGAAATTGAAAAAATGGAGAAGAATCCTGACGACTACAATGGTGCCGACTTTGATGATGTTAAAGTGGAGATTAAACAAGTGGAGGCTCTGGTTAAAGAGCTGCAGGTGTCCATCAGTAGCTCCACCGCTATCTTTGAGACTCTGCGTGTTGAGGTTAGTCCCTGCTCATTGTGGTTACTGCATCAATCAAATAGGCATAATGCTAATCCACCGGCAAACCGTGTTTCAGATCACAATCATGGATGAGACCCTCACCAGGCTGGAGAAGACCTACGACAAGAATTTGGTTCTGGTGACACGTAGGGAGTATGTCAAGGTACAGCTGCAACTAGAGGAGTGTGAGAGACGCCATGATGAGCTTTTCAAGCCCAACATTGGTAAGCTTGGTCACACTCCACACCTATTTCTGAGCCCTCTTTGGAATCATTTAACGTTTTCTCTCTTTCTCTCTCTGCAGGGTCTTGTGCACATACAGGTATCATCAAGGTCGGCAAGCCCATTGTGAGCCAACTGAATGCCAATCTTAATGCTAACTACAAATATGGAGGCTGGGGCAAAGATTCAAAGCCTGTTCCCGATAGAGAATCCATGTACTGGTACTCAGGGTACACTAGTGGCTCCATTGTTGATGTTAGGTTCTACACTAACTACAAAAACCTCATTTTGAGAAACCACTTCCAGCATATTAACTTACACAGCAGCTGGATTGGCACAGGGAACAATTTCATAATCCGTGACAACACTCTGTATTATCAGATCAACAGCCCGTTTGGGTTGGCCAAATTGAATTTCACCACCATGAAGTACGACTCCAGGGTGATTGGTGGGGCCAGCACCAGATTCTCCTACTCTAACTCCATCAATCAGAACTTTGACTTTTCTGCTGATGAAACTGGTCTTTGGGTGACCTATGCTACAGCGGAGTCGGGTGGCCGAATGGTCATTGCTAAAATAAACGAGGGTTCTTTTGGGATTGAGGAGGAATGGCAGACTAATGTCTACAAGCCAGGAGTGAGCAATGCCTTCATGGTGTGTGGCGTTATGTATGCAGTCCGGACAGTTGATATACAAACTGAAGAGTTATTTTACAAGTATGACACTAGCACCAAAGAAGAGAGCTACATCAGTGTTCCCTTTGAGAGGTTCCAGGATAGGTTTTATAACCTGGACTACAATCCCACTGACCAGAAGCTCTACATGTACAATGATGGCTACTATGTTAACTACAATCTGTGGTTTAACCACACATCTGAAGCCACTGTGGAACCACCGGCTCTCCTGATCTGAATAATTCTCTGTGATCTCATGAATTATAAGATCTTATGAAAAAAAACAGTGATTTTATCCTACATCATGTTTTCCTGCAGGCTTAAACAGTGCATATCTTATCCTCCCTGATTGCTAATAAATGATCTCAAGCATTACAAAAGTGTTAAAAGCATCCTTTTTCATATAAGTTCTTGTAATGACTGAAAATAAGAGTATAGATTAACTCACCTCACTCCTTTCACTTATTTGTTTTAGTACTTTATACAGTTTCAAAGGGCAGTATAGACTATGGTGGCAGAATCACTCCGCTACTTGATCTGGCATTGAAAGAAAGTTGACATGCAGAACTTTGAAGTCCGTCTTTGCTATTTTTGCTATCCTATTGTCCTATTTTATCTTGTTTATCCTGTTATCCTACCTTCATAAAAAAAAGAAAGGTGGGAATCAGCATGTGTTAGGCTTACATGACCCTTGATTCCACGGTAAATCAATTTACTATATTGATTTTTGTATGATTTTACATATTTGAGGTATCTACAGCTGTACAAAATGTCTTTTTCACTGAAGACATCTTGATATTTTGAAATTCACTGGTTTAAACAATAAAATGGGTGGCTGAATTTCATTTATTGCTTCAGTTTCATATATTCTGACTAATTTTCACGCAGCACAACCCACTGTGATGCTGGAATAAAGTGGAGCCACCATTAATGTTTTTAGTAACACCTGTACTTTTCCTACTGTGACAAGTCAAACTATCTGCAGTGACACAAGCCTAATTTTGTCACATTAAAGACCAATGTCACACCAAAAAGAAAAATAATGAAACTCAAACAGTACTCACCTGTGTATCTTTTTCACCTCCCCTGAACATTATGCATCTTTACAGAGAATGTATTTTAAAATTAGTAGATGACAACAGGAAATAAAGAACACTGCAGAGAACCAGCAGCAGTAACATCAAAAAGTTGTTTATTTAAGTAATGTGGTGTGCTCTTATTTTCTTCAGTCAGTCAAGGATGACACAATAAAATAGAAGATTTACTGTACTTCCAAAGTATATTTTCTCCATGTCAGCAACAGTAGTGCTATCAAGTCTCATTACACTCAATATAGTAAGACCTAACAGGAGCAGCAGAGCTCATACAGGGGGATGACAAATTGATTTGGTAAGGTGTTTGATAATTACTAGCTCCCAGAACAGCTTCAGTGCAGTTTGGCATAAATTCCTCATGTGTCTAGAAGTATGTTCGAGGAATGAAATACTTTTCAAAATTCATTCTCCCATAGCTGCTGTATAACATTTTAAACAAACAAACAAACAAAACAGTGTTACTAATGACATTACCTCAGCGACTGGGGTGCACAAGCAAGTGCACTCCTGCACTGGTTCCAAGCCTGGATAAATGAGGGGGGTTGTGTCAGGAAGGGCATCCGGCCATGTAATATACAGCACAACCACTGAAATCCCATACCTTATCGGTCGATGTCTGGGCCAGCTGAGATGAAAACGAATGAGCTGCTGTGGCGACCCCCGATGGGAAAAAAAACAGTTGAGTTGCTAATGACGTTTATTTAAAACGGCTAAGAAAAATGTCTCTGCACGATATTCCGTTGAGCCATAAACATTTCCAGGTACAAAAACACCTAAGTATCATCTGCCCATTATTATATCATCACTAAAGCCTGCACTTTTTCTGCCATGACATGTGAAAGTGTATGCTGTGACAAAAACATATTGTAAACTTCTAAACATTTCACTATCCTCTCATAGCCTTTATTATTCATCCTGTGTCTTAATCTGTTGATTTGACACCTGGCCGTTTGTAGAAGCAGATGTAGATGTAGATGTATGCAACATATGGAGATGGATCACTTTCAGTCATTTCTGCTTGAACAGACACAACTTTTCCCTCTACATTTGGTTTGCATGATAGCAAAGGAATTATGTTAATTTGAACGAAAAACCTGAAAGAAAGTGTTAATATTTGTTTTTTATATCACCGGGTTCAGGTTTACAACTTCATGATCATGACTGTCATACTTACCATGCCTTCCCTTTCCAAGTTTATTTTTTCTTTCAGTCTTGCTACAAGAGTGAGCCATTTTGTATATGCATAATGATTTCCTTCAAAGGTTTTTCCACTGTAGTACAAAATTTCCTTCTTATCATTTTGCAAGTCACATGCATAAGATTATGCAGGTAACCACAAAGATGAGGAAGCAACACAATAAAGCAATTTGACTCTGTCATTTACAACACAGCGAGAACTAACTTGCTCAGGTCTCAGGTGATGACTACACAAATATGATCTGATACATCTATTTGGATTAGATTAGATTACATTAATACATATATTATACAGCCTGAGACACTGTTTATCTGTGGATATGATGACCTCTTAGCTAACAGACAGTAGCCATAACAAGGTGCTTCAAAAATTCACTACATATGGCATTTTTCTCATCCACACCCCATGTTAAGATCAACCTGACAGTGGCTTCCTCAAACGTTATTGTGTGCAAACAAGGACCATGCCTGTCATGCGCTATAATAACTATGGGAAGAGAAAAGGTGTCCAGGATGACGTGATGAGAGCTGCCTTTAAAAATCTCATGACCAAACCCCCACGGAGACACTTGAGAGGTAAAGTGAGACATGATGCTGCCAATTCTGCTGCTGCTTCTACCAGCCTTCAGTCCTGCTTTGGCCTGGATTGTAAGTGAGCTGTGTTTTCTATTAAAACATGCAGACAAGAATGGTCAATTATCATAATTGACTATAATGGTGCTTTTTAAAAAAAAATGTTGCAGCCTGTGGAGGACTGGGATTCTGGCAATGTGACTGCATCAGTAGGTGATTCAGGTGAGTGCATTTGTCATGTCTATCTGCCTGACACCACCTTCCCTGCCGACCGGGTCCAGCACATGCAACAAGTCAGCAAGGATCTGATCCTGGAAGTGGAAATTCAAATGAACAAGGTGCATTTATACTGGTTCCATGGCATTCACACATTAAACCATACATAGTGATGAGACATCATCCCAGTGATTAATTCTTTTTAACCCTTCCAGATCGTGAGCTATGAGGGTAAGTTGGAGGTTTACTTGAAGGAGCTGACAGACCTGACATTGAGAGTGGCCATGCTGGAGACCAGTCCTGATGATTACATCAAACTGGACTTTGAGCTGCTCAGGATTGAGCTCAGAGAGTTTGAGGCTCTGGTGACTCAACTCAAAGACTCCCTCAACTCCACCTCACCCATGTTTGACAGTCTGTACACTGAGGTGAAAGAGACTTTTTTTAAAAACCCATTTGTAAATAAGCTTGCTTTCTTTGGAATTTAAATATTAGATTTCAATTTGATTCATGCATTTCTTCCCCAGATTCACAACATGACCCTTATTGTGAACCAACTGGAGACATATGACAAGAGCAACCTGGATGTGATCCGCATTGAGTTTGTCAAGCTGCAGAAGAAGCTGGAGGAGTGCCAGAAGGAACAGGACTTGATCAAACCAGATATTGGTAAGACAACTAGTCGGAAGATTGTGGATGATTGTTCAAAAATCAGACATTGCCTGCCAAAATGAGCATTTTTCTTTTCTTTCCAGGCAACTGTAATCACACAGGAATCTTGAGCATCAGCAAGCCAATGGTGGTTCAACTGAATGCTCATTTGAATCCAAGTTATCAGTATGGTGGCTGGGGTAAAGACTCCAAACCCGTTAGAGGCTTTGAATCAATGTACTTCTATGGTGCATACAGCTCTCCCGCTGTGTATGACTTCCTTTTGTACTCTGACTATGAAAAGCTCCTTCTGAGGTCTGCATTCAAAGTCCATGACATACCAGGAGGGTGGGTAGGTGCTGGCAACAATTACATTGTTCATGGTAACACCATATATTACCAGATCAACTCACCTTTCAGCATGAGCAAACTAAATCTAACCAATTCCAAATACGACTACAGAGTGATCCCAGCTGCTAGTCAAAGGTTCTCATACAGCTATGCAAGCAATCAGAACTTGGACTTTGCAGCCGATGAAACTGGCTTGTGGGTAATGTATGCCTCAGAGGAGAGCAAAGGTAAGATCGTCGTTGCTAAAATAGATGAGAAGTCTTTTGGCATCGAGGATGAGTGGAACACTGGTGCGTTCAAGCAAATGGCTGGCAATGCTTTCATGGCCTGTGGAGTCATGTACGCCACAAGGTCAGTGGATGTGAACACAGAGGAGATCTACTATGCTTATGACACTAAGACCAAGGAGGAGAAACACCTTAACATTCGCTTCCAGAAGTTCCAGGAGAAATACACCAACCTGGACTACAATCCCACCGATCAGAAGCTCTACATGTACAACCATGGCTACTATGTGTCCTACAATATGAGGTTTAACAGAGAATGATCCCTCCAGTTTGTGATAAACCGTGTTGTGATTAATACGACTGATCTATGAGACCACATATTCTCTTTTCCTGAATAAAATCAAACTGAAGCATTCAAATTGTGTTAATTGCTTGATTTTCTTATGTATGTAAATAAACCTATGACGAAATCACTGATACATACAATATATGAAGCGTGTGGTTCCATATATTCAAATGACCCAATTAAAATAAAGTAAAAGTTAATAAGAATGAAATCCAGTGTGTTCAATGGAATGTGTTGGTGCAGGAATTCTTTTTTTTTCTTTCCAAAAATCACTAATAGTACTTGTTTGCTTACTCAGGTGCAGTCAGGCTATAGTAGGGATTACATGTTCCAAGTAAATACTCTGATCAATTATTGAGTGCACATTCTTTAATATTGCCAACAGAAGGTATCTTTATCACATTAAAATTTGGACAAAGATTGGACAAAGATTTAGGCAAGGACATACTAGTTAACCTAAAATATATGGGCAAATGTCATTTGATGGGAGCTTTAAAAGGATTGTAAATCAAATTGAATAATGGATTCAAAGGGTGGGTGTTGCTAAAGCTGATATCCATGTGCCAAACACACATGAATCAAAAGAACATACATACATGAGTACAGTTACAGATATAAAGCAAGTACAAAAGGTGCATGTACTGCAGCAGTCAGATATAATCATCTTTATACATATATCTATAATTATAATGATATTAATTATATATTTATAATTATCTTGTAATGATAACTTAACAGTGTGCATGTTCATGACTGCTTTTTCAAGCTAGAGGGATGATTCAAGAATAAATCTTGAAAATTAATAATAAAGCTTTAAAATTAATACCGATCCAATGACCCCCATCTGATAAAAATACAAAGCAGCTGAAATGGGAAATTGATCATCACACAACACATGTTTTGAGAAAGTTATATTTTAACTTAAATCATATTTTGCTCCTGTATTGAATGCAGAAGAGTTGTGCTGAACTGAGCACAGTGAGTTTGTAAGCGTCCTCATTTAAAGCTACATTTTAGCACTCATAACAGTAGCTGAGACCTTCCTCCTACTTTTGTGTCACATAGGAGGTACATTGTAGTACGTTGTACTGTAGCATGATAAATGTGTAATAACATAGTGTAAATAAACTTCAGGAAGAAAAGCAACCTCACTTCAAACGTATATACTGTGTCAAATGCTCCAAAGTGCCTTTGTCAAATAAACCAATTCAGAAGCTTCTCATTGTGTTTCATATTTTTTATTGACTGCACAATGATGAGTTCAAGTTCAGAGTCGTGACATGGTTGTCAGAATGTAAAGAGAGCAGTTGCTATTTATATGAAGTTTTGTTGATGACTAAATAAAATAAAACTTCTCAGGGGAAAAAATAAAAAAACACCTGCAGTACTTCCTGGATAGTGTGTTTAATGTGCACACCTGTGCTGATCTCAAGGATGCAAATAAAACTATGAGTGTGCAATTATATCACATGTTTTATGTAGGCTGATAAGAGGTGCAAAGCCCACACATCTAAGTAACAATCAAGCAGACAGCAATCAGACACAATGGCTTTGACTCTGCTGCTTCTTGTTCCCATGCTGAGCCCTGCACTGGCTTGGCTCGTAAGTTTTAAAGATGACTGTCCTTATTAAACAGTGCTTTGTTTCATATCTACATAAAATAACTGAGTTTGCTTGCAGCCAATGGAAGATTGGGGGTCAGGGAATGTGACCATATCTGGTGGAGGACTGGAGTGTGTTTGCAGTGTGTTCCTGCCCGACAGCACCTTCCCCGCCGACCGGGTGCACCACATGCAGCAAGTTACCACTGATCTGAAGCGGGAGGTGGAGATCCAGATGAATAAAGTGAGTATGAAACACAACCCTGTATGTTTTTCAAGTTGTTGTTTTTTAAAGCGCTAAATGTTCATCAGAAAAAAATCTGCAATAAATGTTTCATAATGAACAGAAAAAAGTGATTAGATACAGTGTCTTTAGAAGTGAACCTAAAGTAATAACATCATGAGCATGTAACTAATAAACTAATATAGTATTAGAGTTGTAGAAGCATTTTACGCATTTTTGAAGACACAATCAAATTAAATACAGTTTTTATAGATTTTTTTTGTTAATTACAAAATCTCTAAAATCAATAGCCTCACATAATTTAAAAAATACATCCTATTTAAAATGAAAATACAAGAAGCATATAAATGATGCTGTTAAAGACAAGATCAATTATTAAACACAGCTACATGACAGTAATTGCTTCACAATGTACAACCTGATGAGTGTGTTTTTTTAGCTTGTCCACTATGGAGGAAGACTGGATATCTTCCTAGGAGAACTGATAGACCTGACAGTGAGAGTGGCCATGCTGGAGACCAGTCCTGATAACTACATCAAACTGGACTTTGAGCTGCTCAGGGTTGAGCTCAGAGAGTTTGAAGCTCTGGTGACTCAGCTCAAGGACTCCCTCAACTCCTCCTCGCCCATGCTTGACAGTCTGTACATTGAGGTAAGAAGGCAAGTTCAAGACTCAGTGTGACTGCTTGTTTCCTTTTATTTGTGGTATTGTCACGGTGTCTTTTCGTGCCAGATTCATAACATGACCCTCCTTGTAAACCAACTGGAGACTTTTGACAAGAGCAACCTGGAAGTGATCCGCATTGAGTTTGCTAAGCTGCAGAGGAAGCTGGAGGAGTGCCAGAAGGATTTAGATTTGTACAAGCCCGTTATTGGTAAGGCCATTATTATTATTATTGTTATTATTATTATTATTATTATTATTATATTATTATGGTTGCATGTGGCGGTGAAAATAACTTTTTCTTTTCTTCTCAGGCAACTGCAATCACACAGGAATCTTGAGTGTGAGCAAGCCGATACTCATCCAAATTAATGCACATTTAAACCCAGGATATCAATATGGAGGCTGGGGAAAAGACTCCAAACCTGTTCGAGGCCATGAGTCAATGTACTGGTATGGTGCATATAACAGTCCCTCCGTGTATGAATTCTACCTGTACTCTGATTACGACAAACTCCTTCAGAGATCCTCCTTCACACACCATGGTTTGCCACAAGGGTATGAAGGCATTGGTAATAACTACGTTGTTCATGGTAACGCTGTATATTACCAGGCTGCCAACCCATTCAGAATGTCCAAATTAAATCTGACCTCTTCTGTTTATAGTCACAGGCAAATGACAAAAGTAAGTGAAAAATACACCTACACTTATTCATCAAACCAATACTTGGACTTTTCAGCTGACGAGAAAGGATTGTGGGTAATGTATGCCACAGAGGAGGCTAAGGGTAAAATTGTCGTTGCTAAAATAGATGAGAAATCATTTGGTATTGAGGACGAATGGACCACCGGTGCGTTCAAGCCTCAAGCAGGGAATGCTTTCATGGTGTGTGGGGTTATGTATGTCACCAGGCCAGGGGATCTGAACACAGAGGAGATCTATTACTCATATGACACCAAGACCAGAGAGGAGAAATACATGAGCATCCCCCTTCAGAAATTCCAGGAGAAATTCGTCAACCTGCACTATAATCCCACTGATCAGAGGCTTTACATGTACAACAATGGCTATTATGTGTCCTACAATGTGAGGTTCAACAAAGAATGATGCCCTTTGTTCTTGATCTGCTGTGTTGTGATTGATACAAATGATCTTCACTGACTTTCTCTAACATTCTGATATCTGTGTGATAAAACTACACTTATTTTTCTGGAGTAAAATCAAAATTGAGCATTAAAATTTGTGTCCTGTCTTGTTTCAATTTTGGTGAAAGCATGTACAATTTAAAAGATGTGTATGTGTGTAAAGTAAACATAAACCCATATCTCTTTGCCTTTTTATTGTTTTTGTTTTTTTGCTGATTGCTCTGGAAGACCCCTGTAAACAAGCCCTCTCTCCTGGGGAACGACTCTCCTTTGTGCTGTGGTTGGAGCCTGGCTCCATCTGGTACTGACCCAGCAGATAATGGATTCTAGGCAGGGTGTACCCTCCATTGACAGTGCATAGGAGACATGAAAGAAGCAGAATTTCGTCATAATTTTATACATTGAGCATTATTTTTATGGCATTTGTCTGTAGTGGACACAGAAAGTCAAACACGACACATTTTGAAGTAAAAGTCAGGGAGGAAAATGGCCTTCTGTCAGTGCACATAAAACAGTACTGTCTCTTTAAATCGGCCAGCATCTGTCAGGCTGAGAGGGGGGAAGTGAGCGTAGACGAGAGTTCCTTACGTGAAATGGTACACTAAAATGACATCATGCTCAGCCAATCAGCAGCCTCCCCGGAGCTCTCTACTCCTCCTTTCCCCTTTCCCCTGAGATGAGTGAATTCCGGCTGCTGAAGAGACGGGCTGGTGCCGCTGCTGATGCTGCTGCTGGGGTGGAGGGTCCAGGGCATGCCCACCTCAGATCAGGTACAGTGTGTATTTTAGCATCTGTGCTGTTTGCTGTTTGTTTATTTAATAGTAGGGATTGCTATCTCAGTGGCTACGGAAGTACAGGTCGAGAAGATGATGGATAATGATGATGGAGGAAACTGAAGATGGCTTTGTGTGTTTCATAACACTCCTTAGATGATGTCGCCTCCATGACTGTAACCAGGATGGGGTGTGTATGTGTGTGATGATTGTGCTCCAGTCTTTAGCTGGATTTAGAAAAAAGGAATGTAATGTTTTACATCAATGGGAGGGTTTCCAGTCAACAATTGCCTTTACTGCCTAACTGGTAATACTGGTATAAAAAATTTTTTAATATAATTTAAGAAAGATTAATTACACAATAGGTGATTTTAAAAATTCTTGTTACCAAATAATTTATTTGCCCCTTGGAAGTAACCCATTTCATGTGATTTGTGTGCATGTGTGGCTGGTCTATACGGTGTAGCATAAACACTGTAGTAGCATATTTTTGAGATAATATAGTAAGATTTGGTTTGTTGACATATTTTCATTTATCCTGTAGGGATAAATGGCTGCATAATTTAGACACACAAAAATGTATTTCAGTGCTCTGAGACGTTTTCAACTCTGCTTCCTTTCCGTTCATTAGAAATAGTACGCATACGCTTGCACTTACTTCCTGTGCTGACCTGGGGGTTAACTCTTTGTTTTTCTGATGGCTCAGATGATCATGCTCTGCCGCAAAGTCCTGGGTCTTGGACTCACTGGGGCCAGACACACACCGAGCCTAGAAACCTCAGACAGAGATGTGTCCTGCTGTTGGTGATACCACGGAGCAAAGGCGAGTCGCTTCCAGTCTCTACTTCAGTGTGGGGACTTTTTCATACAATTATCTGCCATGCTTGAATTAATACAGCAGAATAAAGAGTAATTTCTAACTTTTTATGCTTTGCTCAGGCCCATCTGGTCCTTGACGGGTCCAAAACAAGGCAGCAATGGCAAAGAGAGATTACCTGGTGGAGGCAGCCAAGCAGATCCGTATGGCACTGGACAGTGAGGTCAACGAGGACTATGAGGCAGCTTTCAGTTACTATAAGAATGGGGTGGACTTGCTGCTGAATGGGGTTCAGCGTAAGTGGACAACATTTCACACAAGTATTTAAGGCTCTGTGATACTGTGAATGGGGAATTTGAAAGGGGCGTGTTTGCCTGAGACATGTTATGGGAACATGTGAATCAGAATAAAAACAGGAAGTCACAAACCAAAAGTTTAACAGATTTTGTTGCTGGTGAGGCGTTTCCCTCACAGTGTCAATGAGCAGCTGTGTGTGTGTTTCCAATCCTTATCTTGGAAAGACCAAGGTTTGGTCAGGACAGTGTTGTGTCTGATTTATTGTTATCACACAGCCACAGTGTTGTTATTTCATAGAGCTTAACTGTTCTACAGTGGATCCGAACAAGGATCGCCGGGAGGCAGTGAAAAGGAAGACGACCCAGTATCTGAAGAGAGCTGAAGAAATCTTCATAACACACCTGCAGGACAACCTCGGGAAGGGAAGCTCTCATTTGGGGGTAATTAATCACCCTTTACTGTCATTCCTAAAAAAGTAAGTCTTGTTGACAAATTTAAAGAGTCACTCTTTTGCTCCAAATGTATGGTGGTATAATTTCAGTGAATGTCAAGGCATTTTTTTTTTGTGTTTTTCCACTAAAGTCTATTAGATAAGTTGAGAAGAAAATAAAAGAGCACCTTCTGTATTGTTTCTCTCATCTGCCTGTCTGCCTCACACTAAGTGCTATTCACCATCACAGATCTTGTGATGTGCTGCATTGTACTGTCGTTAATCTCCTGTGTGGCTTTCACCACCAGGGTTACAGCAGTTTGAGATTCCGTCCAATCAGACACTTGAGTTCACCTGTGGAGGACCTGGAGATGTGTAAGGTGGTGGGAGTGACTGATAAGGTAACTTAGGCAGACCTTTTCTACCGTTTTACTGTTTTCCAGTATCAGTGTGGTTTCGTGTGTTGACACGCCTTGTTGCCTGAAGGTGTTATTTTTTTTTATTCCTAAGGTGCTGATTGTCCAAAGTATGGTCAATAAGGAGACATTTGTTGTTAAGGTGAGAATTTCATCCACAGGTATAGAGGAAAATCGGAGGTTTACTCTTGACTAAAAATGATTGGGCATTTCCATGTTATAGTAAGTTTAAATTAAATACAGACATTGACCAACATATATCCACAGAGAGCTGAAATGGTTTGAGGGTTGCCATCTGGCAGCGGGCCAGTCTTTGTATTGCGTGGCAGGCTAGTCGATGGGAGCTCTCTTCTGTCTCCCTGAGTATCATCCAGCATTGATCGGCCTGAAAGCTCTCACCCTTTTAGTCACTGCAAGTGCACCTCAAATTTCAGTGACCAGAGGGTCAATGTAACAGACAGGCACTAATCTCTAAAAAGGCAAGCAGTTAGTTTTTTTCTTTCAACCATGTCTGACTTGACTGCATCAGAATATATCAAATGTTCACCTTTTTAAAAACATATTAGTCATTGTGTGTTTGTGTTCTGCAGAGTCTGGTCAAGTCGAGCTGGGAGAGCAGGGACCAGCCAACCATCATTCCTCAGGGGGTCCCATATATGGTTAAGCTGCTAAGATATTACGTCAGCGAGGATGCTGTGTATCTGCATCTTGAGCATGTCAAAGGTGACTCGCTAATAGCTACTCTTTTCTGAGTGCTGCTGGGATAATGTCGTTTAGATTTTGAAGGTCTCTCTTTCCCATAATAAGCATTAGCAATCATTTGCTCCTATTCTTTACTGTCTAATCTGGTGTTTCTTACCCTGTCCTCCAAGGTGGGAGGCTCTTCTCCAAGCTGCACAAGCTGAGGAACGAGAAGGCCAAGGAACACCCGGAGTGCTTCACCTCTGGCCAGCACACCATCAAGTTGAAGACCAGCTACACCTCACCCACGATCAGTACAGACTACCAGCACAAAAGCAGAGGGAGCACCGGAGTCATTCCGGAGAAATTAAGCGATGAGAGCCCAGATACGGACTTCCTCACTTCATGGGATGAGACTCAGCAGCGACTGGAGAGCTGTGGGACTCACTCCTACATCGAGGAGACAGGTTGTCTGCAGAACACACGCTCCACAGCATCATTTTATACCAAGCTTGATAGGCTAAATCTATATTCTGGCTCGACAAGGACACAGGTCAACACTCACATCCATCCACCAGCTCCTAGTTTGTGTTTGCACTCCAGTGAAACTCAGGAACGGCCTGCTCTTCCTCTCTCTTGCACCCGTGTCAATATTGCTCTTGATGTCATGTCCGAACTCCACACAAAGAAATCTGGAATGGGACTGACAGAGTGCAGCTCAGAGTTTGAAGTGGCTTGGAAAGCTGCCGATCCAGCAAAAAACTGTGAGAAAATAAACCCCTATGCAGTGACTGAGAGTCATACACATAGCGCGCTAGGACCTCATACACATCAGACCTCATTTATGAAAACAAGATCACCAAACAGTGAAATCAATGGATTGAGCTCATCCCCTGCCATTTTACATCTTCCTCTCCATTGCCAAACCCAGATCCGTGGCAGGGCATCATGGGATAACAATGGATCTCACGAAGAATCTGTTTTGAGTGGTAACTGTGCAGATATAGCTACAGATTCAAAGCAGGACAGCAGCAGTCCCACCACAGAGGAAAGAAATGGAATGGTGGTCATCAGGAGCACAGACAGAGCAGTATTTTGTGGCAACACAGATAACAGAGCCACCTCAGAAAGCTCCTGGCATTCTGCTGCTTCTCTCTGCCGAACCATTGCTGGAAAGCAGGGGACATTTTTAGGTGTCTCCAAGGCCCTCTCAGGGGTGAAGTACAACAAGGAAACACCTCCCAGTGATGCAAGAGATGGTGTAGAAGAGGCCTGTGAATTGACTCCCAGAGAGAAGGTGGTACCGGCAAAAGAGCGATCATTTGTAAGCTGGCTGCCCTCTGGCCCTCCTGGAGCCCCAACTCACAGGAGCAAAGAGGACAGGGATGCTTTCCTGAAGTCAGAAGGATCTGAGGTGCAGGGGGAAGACCAGATCATAGAGGTGGATGGCTGGTGCCACCTGCCTCGGTTGCCTGTCAAGACCTCCCCGACAGATAAGGCTATGCAGACCTGCTGGGGGCTTCCTGAGGCAGAGGTGCGTGTCTGGGGGGCTCAGATCCTGCTGGCCCTGGAGAGTCTGCATCAGCAAGGCATCCTGTGCCGAGACCTCAACCCTAGAAATGTTCTGCTCACCAGCAACGGTGAGTTCATGAAACACCTCTAAAAGATTGCATCTGAAAAACTGCAGTGCTAACCGCAGTAAACGTCTTTATGTTTTCACAGGAAAGGTGTGTTTGACTTTTTTCGGCCAGTGGAGTGAGGTTCAGTCGGAGATTTGCTCCAATTCCATGGAACAGATGTACTGTGCTCCAGGTAAAAAAAAAAGAAAAAGCATCATGGGGGGAAAGGAAAGCAGTAATTATTTCTTGGTGTAACCTGCCACCTAGTGGCAAGATTCAGTTGGTCCTCCTTATTCTGAATAAAAGGCAAAGTACTGTGCTGTGTGAGAATTTAAAGAAATGTTATGCATGAACACACCTTGACTCAGCTCATTGGATGTTGGCAGAAATTGGTGGGGTGTCCAGGGTTACAGAGGCATGTGATTGGTGGAGTCTTGGGGCCTTGTTGTTTGAACTCCTTACAGGAATGGTAAGCCAAGTCTCCACAAGTGTTTCAGTCTTGCACATTTTGGTCTGCATCTCTATGTCATTGGGCCATATTTTGTCACATTGCCTGTTCACTGTGCCTCCAGCCACTGTGGCAGCTCCATCCAGCAGGAATCCACTCCCACACCCAGCTGCTCATCCCCGACCACCTGAGCACTGCAGCCGCGTCTCTTCTCACTGAGGTCAGGTTTGAGATTGAAACATGCACAGAGTTTCTGTTTTAAATAGTAAATTGACACACAGTGTGATTTAATCTCACAGTATCTTACTCTCTCCACAGTTGCTTCAGTTTGATGCTGGCTATCGATTGGGCTCTGGAGGTGGAGGTGTGTGTGACATCAAGTGTCATCCTTTCTTTAGCGGGGTCTCCTGGAAAGCTCTTAGCTGCTAGCAGGTGAACCTGTCATCACTGTCCTGCACTGGAAGTGAAGCTGAACGCTCAACTGGATCAAAGTGTCCCTGTGTGGCCAAAACTGATGCAGAACCAGATCCAGGCTTCCTTGGCATTTTGTGCTTCCCAAAGAAATATTATGTAATAAAAACTGAAACGTAATCAAAACCAATGAAATGTGTGTCCCATCCAAAATATGAAACAAATGGATATTAGTATAAGATTATTTTACCTTCAGAATATTACAAATTTTTGGTTTGTCATCAAATATTGTGGAAAACAAGGATATTAATCAACAATAAAAAAAAATATAATTTGTATGTTATATAAATTGTAACTCTATTACTAGCATCTTACTCACTGTTGAGGCCATTGTCTTTAAGTGCAATTGCTGAATAGACTATGTATGGTCCCAAAGAGGACTTAAACTACTGTTTCTCAGTTGAGCTATACAGTTAGGAAATACTAACCTCACTGACAGTGCAGGGTACTTCTCAATAAAAGCCTCACGTTTTGTGAGTTGTTGGCAATACAGTCATAAGCTTCTGTCCTGTTGATTACAACTAGGCTTGTATTCCTAGGACATATTAGTCTCAGCTCTTTGGTTTTAGATTTCGACATTACTTTTAACCCAAGGCTGGGACATTTATTTTAGGTAGTAAGACAATTTCAATCTTATTGCTTACAAGCCAGTATTCCACATCCCACTTGCATATATGCAGGTATAAATGAATGAATGAGGGGAGAGATAACATGTTTCCATTTTACTACAGCATGATAAGCAGTTCATCACCTAACCACAACTTAGTCATACTTAACTGTCTTTGAGTAGGTCATATTTAATATATTACTGATTTGTACATTTTATTTTATGTTGAACTACCTTTCAAGCTATCTTTGGTCCATTCTTGTATATTTCATGACCCAGACTGTAAATACAAAAGGGAAAAACTACACACAAAAAACTATAGTAGAGTAATGCAGCTTTAATTCTGTAAAATCTTTTTCCTTAAATAGTCTTTCATACACAGCATAATGCTTTTTTTTTTTTTTTTTTGTCAAACAGATGGCATAATTTCAGAGGGTATCTTCAATTTTGACATTTAATGACAGTGTTGGCTGTCGTGGTTTTTCGCCCAGTATGTGCTCATTGTTCTTCTCTTAAACACAATAATGAAATTATACTTTACAGTTTAACAATGTTCACCATTCATCTTGCCATTAAATGAAAATGATTCAGTTGTATGAAGAATATAACATATGGCGCACACGAGTTATAGAATAACTCTTTGTTTGTCTAGAGACCAGCATCAAAGAAATTCCATACCCAGACATTTCTCCACAAAAGACCCAAAACTTTTATCACTGCCAGCTTTAAAAATGTTTTTTTCACAACCAAACTGTTCCCAAAATATCCCTTTTTTCTAATTACCCAGTATAACAATACATCAACTGCAGATACATTAATGGTCATCGGGTGAGTACAGCCACTGTTTGTGTAGGGTGGTTTGTTTGGTTGGGCCCGGCGTTCACGAGGGTTCACATGTCGAGAAGCAGCACCCTGGGGTCCTCCACCACTGACTTAATCTTGCGCAGGAAAGTGACGGCCTCTCTTCCATCAATCAGACGATGGTCATACGTCAGGGCAACATACATCATGGGACGGATCTCCACCTAAATAACAGAAAGATCACTAAGACCATATTCTAGTACTCAGAACAGAAATGATGGAAAAAGAACAAGACTGACCCGAGTTGATTTTTCTTCAAGTTTTTGATTAAAAAAAATATACAAGCTTGACATAGGCCGATTTTTCACACTTGTGTACACGTTATCAAAATATTTGCATTCGTGCGAGGATGATAGTTTTATACTGGTTATGTAGGAAATCATAAGCCAAACAGGAGTCCAGCTGTAATGTGCTCAACTACAACGTTCAGAACATTTTCTTAACAATTCTCTGACCTTAAATAGGCAGAGAATTGTTATCAAATTAATTAAGAGTTAAATACATTTTAAGAAAACTGCAGTCACTCTCAGATTAGAATACTCACAGAAGTGACTAGTTAATAACTGGCAAACACAGCTCTATCATATGAGAACAATTTGTCAAAGCATGACCATTTAATTCAAAATGTAAACTTTGAATGTATATTATAATTAATCACCAATTCTTTGATGTACTTAAGTTAATAAATTTATAACATTTCACATTTATTTTTCATATGTGACCATTCTTTTGCTAAATGTGTTGATGTATCATGTATATGCATGACGAAACAAACCTTGCCACTGACTGCAACAGGCCTGTCAAAGATGCCATGCATGCCTAAAATAGCAGACTGCGGTGGATTTATTATAGGAGTGCCGAACATGGACCCAAAGACACCACCATTGCTGATGGTGAAAGTTCCTCCGTCCATGTCCTCAACAGCTAGCTCATTCTTTCTGGCCTACAAACAGAGGGGGGAAAAAAAGAGTAAAAATAAAGAAAGAACAATTATGGCAAACACAGAATTTCAAATGTGTTATAAGTGACATTAAATTTTACCTTTTCACCCAACAAATTGATGGCCTTCTCAATATCTGCAAAATTCATTCCCTCTACATTTCGGATGACAGGAACCACCAGACCCTGAGAGAGAAGTCATATTACAACAGTTTCTGCCATTCACATCAGAGACCAGTGAGCTCAGAAGCTCTTACAACTAGCAGTACAATATGATGCACTTGTATTACCTTTGGCGTGGCCACAGCCACACTGATGTCGACATAGTCTCTGTACACAATTTCTTTTGTTGTGTCATCAATTACTGAAACATAAAGAAAGGATTAATATTGTACAAAGAGAAAATCTGCATACAAACACTTTAAAATCATCACTACACAACTAGTAATCATTTGCAACGAAGGATTTCCTTTTTACATGTCCCATTTTCTGAGATGACAGTAATTCATCTTAAACGTTTTGAAAGGAAGCAATGTGGACCACCTCTGCCTCATTGTGGTCTCTCTAAATAGGTCAGGATGGTCTTGAGGCAGTAAATAAGTCAGTGTTGGTTTTGAGGTTCAGCAACTAACATACTGAAACTGTCTTCACCTGACATGCTTGCAGTGACTGATACAAGACATGCAAAGACAGTCAATCTGATACTGCAAAGGGAAGTTTCTCAGTATTTTAAAATTAAATCTATACCAGCATTGACCGCAGGTTGGTCAGCCAGAGCGTAGGCAGCAGCCTTCACAAAGGCAGACATGAAGCCCAACTTCATGTTGTGCTTTTTCAGAAAGGCATCTTTGTAAGACTTCCTCATATCTGTGATGTTGCTGCACAGAAACAGAAAAACAAAACAAAACACACAGATCAACAAACAATTTGGCTTCAAGGCAACAAGCATGGTTGAAGCCTATGGGTAGGTTAAGGTTGGGAATTATGCATGCAAAAGGAAATCAGTGGGACTAAAAGACAAGCAAGGCTTGGGGATTTGAACACACTTACTGCTTACCACAGTCATTAAGATTAACACAAACCCATAATTAATTTTAAGTTCCAGCCTGTGACTCAGAATCATTTCAATTCAAAAAGGTCAACAACATGCAGTTTTGATGGGCTGATTATAGCTTCAGACAGATGATCTGTTTTTCCATTGGTTATTTAATTCCTTTTCAGACTAGTCTGTTACTGCTTTATGTAAGACAAACAGGGCAGGAATTTATAAATGACATTCATTAAAATCTTGCTATTTAACCGCTTAAGTAAGACAATCGATGGTTTTTGCTTGAAACATGTCACATGTAAATAAAAGCCTTAAAGGACGCTAAACTATGAGATAGAATAGAAACAGAAACTCAAACACATTTTTTCTCTCCAAATATTGTAAACATGTTATGAAAGACAGAAATAATAAGAAATAATTAAGAAATAATTTTATCATTTGAAACGGAAAAACAAATCGACTCTTTTGTGGCTTCAAAGAATTCTGTTACAGTGAATTAAAGCTATGGTGAATTAAACCTATTTAAACTGGCCTGATAATCATTTCACCATTGCTCATTTTTCTCTTGTATCTCTCTTTTTAATTGTTTGTTTTCCTGTCTCTAACCCTGTTGAAGCTCTAGGGTTTCTCCACTAACATAATTAGCCCCTCCCAAGACACAGACTCTCCGAGAAAGGAGAGAAGAAGCGATAAAAATCTTCACTTTCTAGAGCCTGTAAATCTTGTTGGGCTGTCATAAAAGCCCATATCGGTTGAGGCAGCCCTTCCACTCAGAGCGCAGGTCTCTGTGGGCCCCTGCAGATGCTCCAGCCTCCTGCTCTGACGAGCTCCTTCGGCTCCAGATGAGGCCTAGCCTGGGAAGTCTTCCTCCAGACTGTCAATGTCAATTCAATTAGGATACATAGAAAACCCTGAATAGCCGAAAGCTGACACCACACATTTGCGGGGAAAAGAAATCCTCAAAGTGTCCTCTTCAGCACAGGGGGCAAGTGCAGACAATAACATTTCCTTGTAAATTAATAAAACCCGTTTTAACAATTCTTATCTTTGTTTTAGATGGCATTACGACCAAATATTTACATTCCAGTGTTTAAGAGGCTATTGGGTTTCAAAAAGCTTTTTCTATTGGGCAGATTCCAATCTATAACCATTTGTGCAAGTGTTGTTTTGGCTTTTAACACAACATCCATACACTATGTATACAGGATACAAACAGGTTTTTGAACGTTTGAATAAATTTTGTCTTTTTCCTCTCAGTGGTATATTTATATGCGTTTATGCAGCGAAGCCCATTTCACACTTACCTAAAATAACATTGTGGCGTTAATAATGTAGGTCAATTAATTTAGAACTTCCTACCTCATGTCAACCTCATTAAACGTTGTCAGCATAGCGCAGGTGTTTTGAGCTTCCTTCAGTCTCTGGGCAATTCTCAACCTCATGCGGTTCATCTTAACCTAAAATTGGGGGGGGCGACAAGATTTTCTAAGACTTATCAGTGGTCAGAGTTAGCAGTCAGTTCCCAACTTTTACTATAATCTATTAGACCATTAATCACATTTTAATGTCATCAAATACCCATACAAAATATGATTTAGGGATTATTGATTACTGCACTTTACCCTGCTCTCTGTCCTGCCTCCTTTAGCTCCACCCTCAGTTTGGGCTGCTGGTGCAGCTGGAGCAGCAGTAGGTTTGATGGCTGAAACTATGAAAAAGAAATAAAGAAATCATTAAACATCAGTTTAGTG
Source organism: Chaunax sp. Z400 (assembly GCA_037577475.1). Lineage (NCBI taxonomy): Eukaryota > Metazoa > Chordata > Actinopteri > Lophiiformes > Chaunacidae > Chaunax > Chaunax sp. Z400. The sequence goes on along the minus strand of CM075194.1, from coordinate 14,697,284 downwards.
GAACTGGTGAAAGGCACGGCCTGCAGAAAAATCAAACAATGATTAATCATGTGAGCTAGAGGTCAAGAGCACAGATGTCAAGCAAAATAGTTCTCAAATGACACAGTCCGTCTGTCTCATTACAACTAACCTGGTTTGGTGTCCATAGCATGTGCTGGCACAGGTGGCACAGGGGGCATGGTGGTGGGAATGGGGCCCACAGCTGAGGCAGGAGGAGGGGGAGGGGGAGGAGAAGCAGGAGCAGCAGAAGGTGGTGGGGGGGCTGCAGCAGCAGGGGCCTCCGTTTTTGGAGCTTCTGCAGATTTGGGAGCACCAGCTGAAGACACGGGTGAACAGTGAGGATAGCACTAAGTTAAGTGACTTATCCTAATGTCATTCTGTACATTTTTTAATAAGAATACAATACTTAATACCTCCTTTTCGAAGCTTAAAGAGTGGAGTTCCCCCCTCGACCTTCCCTCCATCAGGAATCAAAAGCTCCTCAATCACACCAGCTACAGGAGAGGGAACCTGCACTGATGTCTAATAGAGAGAGAGAGACGTCAAAATAATCACCAGTTTAAAACAGAAAATTAAAAAGTTTGATGATATTTTCTGAATAGAATGCACTGAATTTTATGGTTTGGCTGTGTAAATGTAATGTATGTATTACAGTTTTCAAAACCATTTTTGAAAAATCTTTGAATAGAACATTAGTCAGGAATATTTACAGAAATATAGAAAAGGACACATTTCAGTATTGATTTGCCCATTTTCTTATTCCTCCCATCTAGACAGCACCAAAAGAATGAATTGTTTTAAAGTTAAAGTTGAATGATATTTTTGGGGAATACAGTCTGAATGCCTTCACTTTGGTTCACTTCCAAACAATCATAAACATGAGGAATTTGTATGACATTTTTACCTTATCAGTCTCAATTTCACAAACCACCTCATCCTCTCTGACAGTGTCCCCAACAGCTGTAGGGAGAAAACTGTTATGGCATCTGAACACAAATTTTACTTGTCTTTCTAGGAAGGTTGTGATTTGGCTGGTTTGTGTTAGAGGCAAAAAGTGTACATATTACTAAAATTAATTACCTTTCTCCCACCTCACGTCCCCTTCTGTGACAGATTCTGCAAACGCAGGGGTGTTAACTGTGACAACTTCATCTCCTGGAAAACAGAAAAGTGAAAGGAAATTAATTTCTTTACTCCACATATCAGTGATTCTGCTTAATATTCAGATAGCTGTAGAAATTAAAGACATGCAGGCTCCGACATACTGTAGGCTACAGATGTCCTGAAGTACTGGATTTGGAAGATGCTGGACCGGGGATTAGATTTTCTGAAAAAAAGAAAATTTTAAATCAGACAAGTCATTAAAGTCTCTACAAAAAAATATTATCATCCATGGTCATTCAGATTTGGCTTGTGTGTGTGAACTGGCACATGATACATTTGAATTAACAGGTGACGTGAGGTCTGAATGTTTCCTCTTTCATCAAATATGTTCATGCTTTTTTGAGTTAGCGTACTTACACATTGTTGTTGAAAGTGATAGGATGGCTAACTGACAGAGCTGTGGAAAAATGGGCAAGAGAGATGTATTAATAAGTTACTGCAGAAGCACAAGCCAAAAGCAAAGATTGGGATTCAAAATTTCAGCACACATACCCGCTGTGGCTCGACGAGCTAACACATTATTCCCCTGTGAAAAGGTACAGTCATTCATTACAACTTAGTAATAGTATTGTCCAGAATAACAACTCGTGAACACTGTACTAGCATAAAATGTCTTGACAAATATGCACACATGATTATCATTGATGACAAGCGTAACAGTGATAATTAATAGTGGTTGGAATTGTGCATGAATTGGGATGAGGTCAACAACAGGAAGAGAAGTCAGTGCTGTCAATCAATGGTAACTTCTTCATGCTACGATGACCTTTGACATAATCAATAAAACTGTCCAACAGGTGGCTTGAGTAGCTTTGCATGAGAACTGAACCAGCAAATTCCTAAAATATAATTTAACTTGAGCCATTGATTGAACAGCTGCATTACCTTTTAACCATCTAATCCTGCATATTTGATCTACAATTAAATCAAATATGACAATTAGACACTAAGTTATCGCGTAAATGACTTGGCTCACTTGGGTAGCTTCTGATGACGCAAAAGAAAGTTACTCTAATTTCAATAATAACTCAAAACTTGTAATAGTTAACCACAGGATCAATATGACCTCAGCATGACAGTTAAAGGTGCCTCCATCGGATCCCATGCATTTAGCTCAGTGTGGCTAACATATTCTTGCTAGCGACATAAATATTAGTGCACAAGTTTGTTTTAACTGTACATGAACATGGATCAGATATTTTCTACTTGGGTCTGTCACATTCATATGTCAAAGACGACCCAACCCCAACAAAGAAAGGACGGTACTTAATTTTTAAAAAAGACTGAAACGTTAGCAAAGACTTATGAGGAAGTGTCATACTGTCCTTGGCTTGGCAATGTTACGGCCTGTATGTGGCCGTCTAATGCTAATGCTAGCTCTGCTAGAGCTGAACAGTCAGAAGCTGCGCCTTAAACCTCAGTCAAAGACAGCGAGAAGTGCTGTCGCGAGTGGAAATTACAACATTTCATTTGTTTATTGCCTACCTTGCGGATGGCAAAGAAGGAACGACCAAAATTCCTGGTGAGACACCGGGAATGGGATAACATGGTGGCTGTGTGTCAGCAGCCTGACAGCGGAAGGAAAACCCCGGGCAGGTTGATCAGACACGAGCAAGAACCCAGGAAATAGTGTGGGATAAACCAAGTGGTCCGAGTAGAGGGGGCAAGGGGGAGTCCTCATTGTGGTCCACTCTGAACCCCTCTACTGCTACTAATAGAATAGAATAGAATAGAATACCAGAGAGATATCTTTATTTATATTGGCTAGTACATTCAAATATGGCGCAAGGAGTTGTTTCAATGAAAGTTTCCAGAGTGTGCAGTTTTCTTTCCTGGCTTCTTTATGGTTTTGTGTGCTTTGTGTCTTATACTGTCTGTTATCCATTGTTTCATTGGCCGGCATTTACCCTTAGAAGACTAATTTTGTACTAGATATTCACACACAAACACACACACACACACACACACACACACACACACACACACACACACACACACACATATATATATATACACACACACACCATACTCTTATAGCCACCATCTCATTTTGTTATTCATTTTTATTTTTAATTATTGCATATGCACACAATGATTATAATTAGATAATAAAATTAGATAATATAGGTGTGTTGTTGGATGAACTAATGTTTTTATTCGCATTATTCTATTATTGAACTGAGATTAAAAGTAGGCTACCATAGTCAATATTGCTTTATGCACAATATGTATTTATAGGCTAGATCATTCTTGTTTTCCAGTTATAAATAAGGACAGAAATTTTGATACCCATTCTCAAACAGCCTCAGTCAGTCGCTAGAAGCCAACTTGTGGTTTCACTTTTGAATCTCACCCTTCAACCACTAGTAGATTAGCCTATATCTCTCACACTTACAAATACTTTCCTTCTCTTGGTATTATGTGTGGGTGATATGCGACCACCTCGTTGCTTCACACATGGCCACGCCCTAGCTCCGTTTCATGCATCGACTCTCATGCACTGCCCCTGTCAAACTCACAGTCTGTGCAGGCCAACAGCTGCTCACCACGTCTCAGCGCAACAGGTAAGGTCCCATCACCGCCGCTCTGTGACACTGTGCATGCTTGCATTTCAACTCTCTTCCAAAACCTTAACTCTTCAGTTTCGTAGATTTTCATGAGATTTGCGGTCGTCGTTGTGTTTGACACTCTCACGGATGCTTTAACTGAATAACTACAAACTCTAATAACATGTTTGGTGAGTTTTCAGTTGAGTTATTATTAAGTGTTTATTGATTGAATGATTCAAGTTTTAGAACTTAAACATTTGATTTGCTTATTGAGCTAATGTACAGCTTATTTTTCTGAATAAAAGTAGTTAATCAAACCACTCTGCACCTTCAAGTATCAAATTTACAAATTCAGTTTTAATTCTAAATCATATACTCCTCTTCAGGCACTGGTTTTCAGCTAATTCACAATTTATCCACAAACACTTGACTCTTATATTGCAGGACACTTACAGTCTGTAAGGAGTAAAGGAAATATTTAGTTTACAACTGTCCACTAAATATAATTTCGAACTTTGCTTTGTGGGATAGGTGAGTCTGCTTGTTTTTATATATTCCTAAAGCAGTTTGGTCTTTCTGATATAATGTTTGTTTATATTAAAAGTAAGAAATAGAAACCACAAGTCACAATCCATTTTGTGTAAATTTCCCCACTGTGGGACTAATAAAGGGATATCTTATCTTATCTTATCTTATTTTCCAAACAAAATATAAATTAAAATCTGTTCTTTTCCTTCCATTCATTTATGCAGTTTAATTAGTTTAACAATGCACTTGCATCCCATCATCTGAATATTTTTTTAATTGATACTTAACAGACTGAGGCAGAATAAGGCGACTGAGCTGTTTATTTATAGTACTGAAGATAATCTCTTGATCATTCCTTAAGATGAAAACCATGAAAAAGAAAGAGGCTTTCATTGCATTTTCTCTTGTAAATAAAATATATGCAGAGCCGTTTCTTGTGCGTGTTCTGTGGCTTTCATAAGATGACAATTATCTTTCACTGGTATATCACAATTGTTCTTTTTATCCTTTGTGTTAACCAATATTACAAACCCAGAGATACAAAGGATTGCACTCCCTTATTGCAAAAGATCTAGGATATTTTTAACCAAACTGAGGACTTTGAAATAATACTTTCTAATGTAGTAATTTTAAAATGGCATGTGTAATTTCAAGTTTAATATGCAAAATGACAAAATTAATCTTAATTAAAAATAATCTCTTCTATGAATAAAATAATGTTACATTACAAACTGTTGGTTTGAATGCTACTATTCAGCTCAAGGCAAAGACACAAATAAACAGTAAGATGTCTTTTTTTTACTTTGAATTTTAAAATGAATTATGCAGTATTCAAAGTGACAACTATATGATGTATAATCAATAAAAGGCAATGAATTATATATTTTCTTTCATTATTTACTATTAACTGTTTTCCATTTTCTGTCATTTCAGTTTCTTGCATTTTTACGAAACCCTGATCCGGCAAAGCCTGTAGCTGAAGCCTCAACCAGGCTTTTTCAGTGAGGATGAACCTTAGTCATCCCGATCAGAGCATGCACAACTCAAGCGAAGGCTGCCTGGAAGACGACAAGCCTGATGTTATGTTGCCTTGCTTCCGCAGAAACATGTATGATGAGCCTCTGGCCTCATACTCCAACAGATCCATCATCTCTCAACTCCTCCGCAAGACAATCCACAACAAGAGGTCACTAGATGAAAACCATTTTTACCTTACCAGCTCGACTGCTGCAGACTCCGGCCAGGAGGACCAGAGCAGTGTTTCATCAAAGGACAGCCCAGTGGAAGGTGCTTCTCCCAATGCTCACATCCCTACAGGAACCAGCCCGGAGAGGGAGCACCCCATGAATGACAACCTGCAGGCTAAGAGGGCTAGAGTGGAGAACATTATCAGAGTCATGGCGGGCTCTCCCAACAGCAGGCAGCATGAAGACAGTGAGAGATCTGAGACAGATGCCAGAGACACCAGAGAGGCCAGAGAGGCATACAGAGAGAACAAGCGTAAACAGAGGTTGCCTCAGCACCAGGAACACAGTGTTGGAGCACTGGCAAATAGAAGATCTACAAGCAGCAATAGTGATTACTGCAACTCCAAGGATGAGGAGTGTCATAAGCTTAAAGAGCAGCTCCACAGCATGCAAAGGCTCCTGCGTCAGCTCCAGGAGAGGTTCCTTCAGGTTTACAATCAGGAAGACCCTGAACAGAATGACAGAGATGAGACAGAAGTCGCTATTGAGCATGACACTCTGGGAGAAAGCATGGCGTCACACAATATTAGAACTGAAGACGTTTTTGAGAGGAAGAGCAGCAGAGTGTCTGCAGAGTGTACAGACAGAATGAAAGGAGCTGGTTATGAGGCACACCAAAGAGAAAGTCAGAATCTCCAAGACGCCTTGAAGCAGGAGCTCTCCAGGGCTGTGAATGACTGTGTGGACAGGGTGTTCAAGACAGTGTTCTCCACCGAGCTGGACCTGTCCCCTCAGCAGCGCATGTGCTCATCTCCAGAGATGCAGAACAGCGCGGCTGTAGACAGGAAGAGTCAACAGGCCGGTTCCACCCAAGAACAGCCCCAGGCTGTCGAGGCTGCAGTAAAACCCTGCTCTTTGGAGTATTATGAAAGCGCCGAGGCTCAAAGCCCACAGGACCAGACAGAGGCACTGTCACTGGTCGTCCGCAAGCCGGCAGTGACCTCTCTGAGCTCAGTCCCCCCGACAGTGAAGAGGCCCTATCCCGTGCACCAGACACCATTTCAGTTCAATTACAGCACCCCTCTGCATGACAGCCAGATCCTAGAGCATCTTCTTAAGTATGGGCCCCATTCCAACTTTGGGGGTCTCCCTTGCATGCCCCCATCAATGGACAGGACCTCCCCAGATTCAGTGGACCTCCCCTGGGACACCATCGCCATGAGGTCCAAGGTGACATCCAGCCACCTCGGCCACCACCCTCGTGCCCTGGGGCCAGTGTCAGTCGACAATCTGTGTCTTCCTCATGTCAAGATCGAGTGTGGTGAACTGCAGGGCATGGCTGAACGAAACCCTTACATGTCACTCAACATATCCTTTCACTTAAATTAGAATAAGTTATTGTTAATGAAGAACTATAATAATGAGAAAAATATAGATAGTTTATTTTTGATCTATGTAAATGGAAAGTGCTGTAAAAAAAAGGTATGTTGCTGTATAAATACAAATCAGCTTTTACATTTTATCATAGAATTATTTACTGGGGCATTAACAATCTATCTGCACAAATAGAGAAAAATTCCAGGGAAAACCTCAAATCTATTCTGCAATACCCAATACAGCGGTATATGTTTGACAATATCTTACATACTGGTACTGTATTTACGTTTTTATTTCATACAAACTCTCATATATTTCATATATATGTTTCATCTCTTCCATCTGAACAATGGGTGGTTGGTGTTCATTGCAGCACGGGCAGTTCCAGCAACTAACTTCAAGGAGAATTTTTTCTTTGATCTCGCTAACCCCATAGAAAATTATAGCATCTTCTTTAATCTGAGCAGAGTAATGACTTTAAGTTTAGAAAAAGACAAATAAAAAGGAATACAAGGCTTTGATAAGAATTGCCCAGAACAAACGCCAATTTTTCAAAGGCAGAGAAAGCATCGGCTTCTGTTTCAGGAAACGTTGTTTTTTCAGACTTGAAAAGGTGCAGGATCTATTTCTCCATCATCAGAGTGATAGGGGTGCATCTGAAAGGTCACATCTGAGTGCTGGTGAAAATCAAAAGTGCCTCCCAACCATAACACTTGAGCTCTTGTCTTGAGCATTTGTTGTTGGATACCTTTGTCAGAATGTAGACGATTGAAATAAGAGTGCAAGATAAGAGTCTTTTTGCCTCATATAAACTGGGAGGAAATCAAGTTTTCTATTCAAGAAAAAAAAAGTACATTGTTTGGAAACTGGGAATAATATTTTTTCGAATTTCTTGGATGCTGATATCTACGATCAACATGATTAGAATAATATCTACATTTCATTACTCTTTGTCTGGTTCGATTGAAATAATTAATTTATATACTTTTGCCCTTTACAATGCAAATCATCCTAAAAAAATTGAACAGTCATAGAAGTGTTCAGTTGTGTTGATTCTCTTGTCGCAAGGCATTAGAGAGGATTATTATGTGGTGCCTCTCAGGATTCACTTTATCTTTACAGTGCAAAGAGCTCTGCCTCTCTTTGAACAATACCACATAAATCTTTCATCCCATCATCCTTCTTTCAAAGGTAGGGTTGCCTAATAAAATGTATGGTGTGGTGACCTGATAAGGAAATATTATGACCTAAGGCGTGGTGGTGGACTACAGAGGAAATGCTCCTGAGCGTCTTCATTGCCATAGGCGGAAAACTCGAGAAGGTACTGAATTTATTCCTATTTATAATAAGGAAATATATGTTTTAATATATGTTGAACAGTTTTTTTCACAATTTAAATTCATCTAAATATACCAGTCAACCCCAAGAAATTATTTTAAATATATATTATCCGCAACTTAAAACATTTTTGTAACGTTTGACCAAATTTCCCATTTTTGCAGCGTTTTTCCGATGAAAATATATACGGCAACATATGTCGTCTTTAAATCAAGTCAGATCCCTTTTCAAAACATTTCAAAACAAGCTGTCTTAACTGCCAGGCATGAAGTGCTTCGCTCTCTAATTAAAAATCCCTAATCTAATTCGTAATTCTGTTTTGCCAATAAGCACATGTTAGGGTCATTATTGACTCCCCGGTTAATGCCGAGCTGTTCTTTAGGGAAATTCAATTTAGCTGAGGATTGAAGCAACACAATACTCGGGTCTCCTATCATTTTGCACAGGGTTGTATGCTGTGTGCTATATTTAATTGTCAGCTTTTCTGCCTTAACGTAAATCTGAACATCCAGGAGGGTCTCACCCCAAGCCATTTGAAGAAGGCAAAGCTAATGTTCTTCTACACCCGCTACCCCAGCTCTAACGTGTTGAAAACCTTCTTCCCTGATGTCAAGGTATTTCTTTTTACATGTAAATATTTTAGTTTTACAGCCATTATATCAAATAATATGCAGAATTGTTTGTCCTGTGTTTTACTCCCCAGGATCGACTTGTCAGTGCGTGTTTGGGGCAGAATAATTCAGCAGTGTGTCGGAGGAAAGAAACAAAAACGCAGAGGGTTTAAATAACAAAGGCACTGAGCTGCTAGTATGTCCTGGGGGCAGAGGGAGATACAGGGGCATTCTCTCTTTAAAAAAAGCCACTCCAGTCAGCAAATGGTATGACAAAGGACTCTGTAGGCAAGGCATTACTATTGAGTGTCAACAGAGAGTTGGTATTAGAGACTTGTGCGGCAGCAACCAAACACAACATCCTGTGTATTTTGGCCTTGGTCTCGTGACATGCCTCCTCTTCTATCTCGTTTTTTGTCTTCTCTTGTCACCTTATCTGCGTCCTGTTGTTAGCTCTTCTCATTCATCCTATTTATCCCTTCTATTTAGTCTCTTTCAATAGGAACCACATATAATTCCTGGTTATAGCACAAGCTCATAGCTCCCTTCTGGATTTCTCCAAACACCTCTCGAGTTTCTCTCCCATCCCCGTTCTCCTGTCACCACAGTCCTGGATCTCTAAACCAGTGCGGGCCTCTGCCTCTCAGTCTGTTCTGACCCTAGGGGTCACGGGGGAGGATGCTGTTGCTGTAGCCCCTGCGAACGTCTCCTCCTTACTTACAATCCTGTGGTGGGAAGTGGCACTGAACAAAAGAACACCTAATCCCAGTGTCTGATTCCATCCTATCAGCGAGTCAATGAGAGGAAAAGCTTCCTTCTGTCCTTATAGCTGCCGCTTTCTCACCCACCACACCAGAGAGAAGAAGCGTCTTTGATGCATGCCCAGCCCTTAGGCATTTTTTTCTGTCTTTCTGGATGAGGAGATAGAATAACATGACTAAAGTCAAGACTGAGTTTAGAAATACAGAACCCTGACAGATGTTTTTTCACTCTAGACATTGGTGGGAAAGGATCAGAACAATTAATGTCATGTAGAGTGACAGACCAGTTGGTGGCATTTTGTCCTGCAGGTGACAAATGCAGGTTTTCAGTCAATTACAGAAAGGAATTGGTTTATATTTGAAAAGCAGGGAGAGCAATATTACAATTGACATTTTATTTAACCTGAAAAGGATGAAGTCTGCTTTCATTTACCCTCTTCACACGGAGATCACAGGTCTAGAGCTACCTTTTAGTTCCCATCCCATCAGTTCCAGGGTTGTCCCGTGAATCATGTGCTTATAACTTATGTATGGCATTAAATGGAAGTATTTATTTTTTCTCTGTTTCCAGTTCAACCGCTGCATCACCTCTCAGCTGATCAAGTGGTTCAGTAACTTCAGGGAGTTCTACTACATCCAGATGGAGAAGTTTGCTCGCCAGGCCATCGTCGACGGAATCAGTGACGTCAAAGACATTACCGTTAGCAGAGACTCAGAGCTGTTCCGGGCACTGAACATGCACTACAATAAAGCCAATGACTTCCATGTAAGTGTCATCATTAGTCATTCATTCTCTTGCGTTACAGCTTGTGTTGTTTGCATCCAAATCATTGTAGCTGATTTTTACCCTGTGAGGTTTTGTCAAAAGAGACAGGCTACTACAATTTTTTGGTAAATCTTTTCATCCCAATCTTCTCATCTCACTCTCCACCAGAAAACGAATAAACATATTTCCCCAAAATGTTGAGCTGCTCCTTTAAAGCACATGTTGACACATCCATCACAGCAGCTACTAAGTTGCTGAAGCATGTCCTCCTGTCAGCCCGTAGCTGTGGTGTAAGTGAGTGCTGACCTGTTTATCCCACCACACCTGTGACTGGCCAGCCTTTGCAGCCATTATCTAAACTCCAGAGTGATGCTTTATCAAACTGTGGGAAGAGGAAGCCGCAAAATCCCACTAAAACAACTCAGGATTAGAGGACCAGTACGCCTGAGCGAGACTGAGATTGCTACTGATGCGGAATGCTGAGAAAGACGCTGTGGATTCCGAGGGAGGAGGCCGTTTGGTGGGAAAGGGATGAGACCGTTTTCTTTACCTTGCGACCAAGACATTCCTTTCCCAGGGATGCTTTTGTGTCAGGAGATGAGGGGAAAGAAAAATAACTTATGCCAACAACTGTTGTGCTAACTGTTCAGTGGATGGGAAACAAGGGCTACAGGCCAGTTTTCTCCCAGCACCCTTTGCATCTTGACTTTATATGCATCCTGCTGTAGTTATGGGACAGTGGTTAATTTAGGTTAAAAAAAAACAAGACTAATCAAAGAGGCTGCTAAATGAAAGTTAATGATTGCAGCATTGCATTCATTGCAAGTGTGCAGAGAACAAAGAGATGAGCCCCCTTTCATCGGTCCGAGTGTTTGAAGACTTGCGCTGCAGGTCTTCAATTCACGTTTTTTACTTTGAGGACACTGAAGACAGATTGTAACACAGAGCAAATTATTTGCTTTTTCGTTATTAGTATTATTTTAACTAAATCGACTTCACTCATGGATTTCCTCATTTTCTCTCGTTTACAGGTTCCAGACAGATTCCTGGAGATTGCTGAAATCACCTTGCATGAGTTTTACAATGCCATTTCTGCCGCCAAAGATTCAGACCCATCTTGGAAAAAGGCCATATACAAGGTGATCTGTAAACTGGACAGCGACGTCCCCGAGGAGTTCAAGACATCTTCCTATTTATAGGCTGAGAGTTGTCACTGAAGGAATTGAAGTTACTTACTTGGCAGTAAATTATTTCTTTCTTTCTCGTAGAGCATTTTAGTGAGGCGAGGATGTTGAATAATGAATCATTTTGTAGGTCTGTAAACACACACACCCCATTTTATCCATGCTCTATAATGCTGTATGTTCTACTTTTATCAACAAGCAGGTAAATATTCACGCTCTTGTGGTTTACTCTATTTATTAATGTATACTTATATAATCTGCTCCATACATTTCCACAGTTTGTAGGTGTGTAAAAATGTTTACAAGTGTAATCATGCTTTTCGATATTATTAAACAATAGTGTAGCCTGATTAAGTTGAACTGGAAGAGTTATTTCGGCATACCGTCAGTATTACTTTGCTTTTAATTCCATTTCATTTAATAGCTGTGCGTGTTGTGGAACTGTACATGTGCTGCTGTTGTCTGTCGCATAGTGTTCTATAATTATGCTGTAAACTATTAGCGTGACAGAATATGCATGAGAAAATAATGCAAGTGACTGGGTTTTATTAGCATGTATAAAGGTCATGTAAAGTGCAATCATTTTCAGACATTTCAGTCACATACATTGTACTGGATGATTATTGACATTAAAGATGCAGTAAATTATGATATAAAACTTGTGAGTCATGGTTTTCTTTTGTATTAATCAGGGCATTGTCATAATTTAACATTTAAAGAAACAAGACACATCAGGTAAATGCTTTGTTTTTAGTTGGAAATGTTGAACTCTCCCTATGGAAAGGCCGCCCCTGTCGAGCCCATAAGGTGCCTCTAATCCATGTCCAGCAGCCAACTGTTAATTGTTCCCCAAACTATGCTGTTCACATTGTTCACTGAAGTCAATTCAAGTCAACTTTCTAAGGCCTGCATTCATTGTGTAGCCGCTGCGGATGCAGACAACTGCCATGTCTTAAAAAACAGCCACAATGCATTCCCTCCTAATGACTAATGCCCGAGGTGACCTCATATCACCAGTTGTGCCACCAAAGCAAAATTCCACAAACCCGTTGACGCTTTCTTCCAGGCACCCGGTCAATGAATGCTGATCGCAAACACACACACACACACACACACACACACACACACACACACACACACACACACACACACACATGCACACACACAATTTTGGTGATGTCACAAAAATAACAGATGAGAAACTTTTGATGCATCCGGTTTATCATAATCCAGTGAAATCATAGCAGTGAATTAAATGTAATTTTTTTTTTAAATCACTCTACAATTGTACATTTTATATACTATACTATACTAATACTATTATTAAATGTTTACAAGTAATTCTATTCCTAAAACTTAATAAAAACAATAAGACTTTAAATAAGACAATAAAGACAGGAATGCACCATGTAGAATGGTGATCCACACTGGCTTGTCACTGCCCACAACCAAAACATTTAATTGGAAAAATTGTTAGGCACCCAAGCACCATTTACATCAGAAATGATAACATTAAAGAAATGAAAACATTAGTTGAATTGGTTGATGACGAAGACTAGAGACAATGAACCTCAGTAATCTTTTAATAGACATTTCCTTCCAATTAGATCTGTCTTATTCTTCAGTAAATTGATTTACATTCTCAACTCAATTAAAATGCCTCTGGTTGAATCAAAGTGCTATGCTCAAATTAATTTGTTGTGTACATTTACTGAACAAGACTTAGTCACCTCTGATATAATGAAAGAAAACAAAGAAAATACCTTCAGTTGCTGAACAGCCTCTGGCTAACAAGGCTTCGAGATGAAATTACATTCTGCTTTAGAGATAAAACAAAGCATGCCTTGTAATGAAGATGGAATGAAAAGCAAAAGGCAACAGGACGTGATCGAATTAAAAAAAGACTGTTTGTGTTATGTGTTTAAGACAAATTGCAGATTTTGATTAAGCTGCCCGTTCCTCAGTTTCACACTGAAAGAGACAAAATAATGAGAATTTAAATCAGAGCCAGTTGCTTCATTCTCGAAGAGGGATGAACAGGAAAGGGTAACAGCATCATCTAGTGAATCTCTGCTGTAGTACACACAGCTCAGCTCTGACGGTGATTATTCTTTGGTGGACATGAATTGTTTTTAACATCTTAATAAATCAATAGCAACAAACTTGAAACAAATCAAATCTACACTTTAAAGCCTTTAAATGAAATAAACATGTTGCTTGTTAAAAAAAACATGGATCCTGTTGTATACAAATCTCTCCACAGAGAGGTGCACTTGTCACTGAGTATAGAGATCTGCAGTTTAGGGATTCTGCACATCTCAGCAAGGACTTCAGGGAAACGGACACTGTGAAATCTTTTATAATAACGTCTTATTTTAAATGTTTTGTGCGTGAGAAACCCGTGGCTTATTGTGCACAGTCAGTGTATGTCTTTGGTGCAATATTAATGACAGCCAGTTTCTCTTTAGCAGGGTCCCGGAGAGACAAAGGCAGGATCAAACACCCCTGAGCTGGAGACCCTTTTGTCTATAGCTCAGGGATGTTTGATCCTATGGGACTGGGGGCATTGGGACAGTCTCCCTGTTTAATCTCCTTCTCATAGATACAGGCTTTTTGGCAGCCTCACACTAGGAGGGCGCAGGGAGCAAAAAATAGTGCAACTTGAGAATGGAGGCCACTGACTTTAGGCTGCCCTTCAGACAACCACTTCTTGGTGTAGTTTGGTGTGATCACCAGTAAATCTTTATTAATTTTAATTGGAGCCCCCATTTAAAAGAGCAATTAAAGCGGATTAATCGAGCCCATCCCGTATAATGTCTTCTGTTAATTAGTTTGTCAGCACTGTTTTAATATCGCTTAATGACTTCATATTTCAGGGATGACATTAAAGGGATGCTGAAGGAAAAGAAATGGCCTTATCACAATGCGCTGCTTTAATAGGAGATGTCCCCCGGCAGTGGGCAAGGTCAGCCCTGGGGCCGCTGGGAAGGAAGAGGCTTCAGGATGGCACAGAGGCAGACACCTCCAGGGAAAAGCTGCTTCAGTCACACTGCCACACAGTCAGTGTTGTAAATAGGCCTATATACACACTCCCTCATTCACTCAGTCTACGGTGAATAGAAGGGAAAGCGTGGGTCCTTGTTAAATTCTGTTTTACTGCTGAAAAGACCTCAGAAATATTCAGACAAAAGAGGATGAGAGAGATTAGAAGTTCAGCATTTTTCTCACTTATATTGAGCTAAATGACCTTTTGGCCCCTGTGCCATGTTTAGTGTGGGGAAAGATGACAAACTATAAGGGAAACAGATGAGTGGTGATCACTGCTTTTATATTTTGTTTGTTTTAAATTCAGCAACATAATATAAATCTTTTTTGACAGACAGAGTAGGCTTTCTTATTATATTACCCATCCATCCAATTTCTACAGATGCTTATCCTTTGCAGGGGGGCTGGAGTCAATCCCAGCTGACACTGGATGAGAGACAGGGTACACCTTGGACAGGCCTCCAGTTCATCATAGGGCCGACACACATAGAGAAAAGAAAATATTCACAAACAACAAATACATTCTACCCTCATTCACAGGGCAATTTAGTTACACTAATGAACCTACATCACATATATTTGGACTGTGGGAGGTAAGAGAAAGGCCCCAGGTGTGGATTCAATCCAAAACCTTCTTGCTGTGAGGAGACACTGTTCCACCATGCCTCCTTATTGTGGATCCACCAAGAAGGTTGTGTTTTCATCCGTGTCTGTTTGTTTGTTGGTTGGTTAGTTTGTCAGCAGGATTATACACAACCTACTGAACGGATTTCCATGAAACTTTGTGAAAGGATGGGTCTTGGGCCAGAATAGACCTCATTAAATACTGATGCAGATCCAGGTAAAGGGATGGATTTTTTTTCTCACTTTCCTCGACATTGCGAGGTAGGACATTTTTTGAGAATATATATTTAGGGGGTTGGCATATAAGTGTGAGCAATTCAGTGCTGATCCAATTAAATATCCGGATCCACTTCTGATGCTGGCATGGAAATCTATTATGGTGAAATGGATTGGAAATGTCCGTCCTTCTTTTTCCATATGGAAGTCCTTGATCATTGAGGTTGTGACTTTGGTAAGGCTAAGACACTGTATTGATGGAAGGACTCAAGCTTTTCTGCAGAAATGGAAGCCCTGGGAGTGAACTGTATTCTGGACTCTAGTGAATAGTGACTTTGGTGAATTAGACTGTGGTGAAAAGCCTTAATTGGAATACTCAAATCCAGCTATGAAGAGACTATTATCATTATCATTTCATTTCATTTATTTATTTATTTACTTCTATTCTATGTAAATGCATGCTGTGTGTTGACTGCTTTTTTAAGTTGTAGTTTTTCTGTTGGTTTGTGTGTGTGTTTGTTGTGTTGCTGTATCGCTTTGTTTGTTTGTGATGTACGGATCAATTAAGTATAGAAAATGAGAAATAAGAAAAATAAAAAATAAAAATCCGGATCCTCAAGATTTAAATATTTTTTATAGGCTGTAGTCTGACCTGTAAATGGTTACATGGCTATGAGTTTTGATTTTGGATAAGGCTTGATTGAATTAAAAGAAATGTTGGGCCTTGGTGGATTGGATTATAATACATTTTATGTAATATACTGTATATAATATATTTTTAAAGATATTTTTCATCCCTGTTTTCTGTTTCACAATTTTCTTTAAAAAATTCTAACAGCAGATACAACAGGTGGATGTTAACATGAAGTTCAACTACTGCCTGACATAGTGCTTGTAGCCTACATATGATTGTGATGTTCCTTTCACAGAGACACAGATACAAAAGGTGGCCAGGCAGCAAGAAGTTGATAAAAACCAACAGCACATCTACTTTATTGCCACCCTGACTGGCGTGCATCCCTGCTAATTTGAGTGTGCCTTCACACCTCCACTCTTCTCAGCAGATTCATAAATCTCATTCCCATTATCCCGCTAATTAGCCGGGATTACAGGAGCATGTAATGCCCCCGCTTCCCAATAGATTGATTGGAGGACGGTCTCTTTGTTTTGAAATCACTTCCTGATTGATGTACAGAGCCCTAGTTTGCAATTGTAATGGCCCAGATGTTAACAATCAAATGCGTTTCCGCTCCAGGAAGTAACAGTCTGTCATGGAAGAGGAGCCAGCCGAGCGTGTAACGACACATCACAGGAGTGTGGGGAAGGAGGGACTGCAGAGGAGGGATGGAGGCATGAAGGGGGGTTAGGTATGGAGCCCTGGCTTGAATTACTGAGAGAGGGCATGATGTCCATGCCCATTCTTCCTCCTGAAGTAGATGTGCTTTTTTGCAGTGGAAAATTATATATATATTGGCTTTTTTGATGGTGTATTCTGGATCTATATTAGTTTTTTTTATTGTTTCACTGAAATGAAAAATGGACTGACTTAAAGTTCCACATAAACTGCATTTAGGTTCGAAGATGCCCGGAACCCCTTTTCTTTTCCAAAACTCCGTCAGCACATTAGTGTTGAAGATGTTATCAGTGCCATCTTTCACAGCGCCTCCTCTGTCAAATCCATCCGCTTGGCATTCAGTAGAGGGCACTATTGTCTAACCAAACTGGCTCCTTTGCCTTCCTCTTCATTCCTTTTTTCTTACCCTTCACCAATAAATCACTTTCTCGGATAGTTAATGGATATAGAAGCAGATCATGAGTGAGCTATCTGCGGGGCGATAATTTAAGTGAAGATCCCCACACTGATTGCAGTGAAAGGTTATTTATTTCAACAATAATGCAGGACACAAAGGGGGAATCTGGGCAAGATTACCAGGTAGGGTACGCTAGAGTGCTCATCTCCAATGGAGCAGTGTGTAAATTGGGTTCACTTTCCCCAATGAAAATACAGACTGCAGTTTATTTCAACTTTATGCACATTGAAGGCTGTGCTTCCCTCTCAAGGGTGGCTGGGGACTTAGAGATGGCTGTGCATATGAGGGGTGGCTGGGTGGGGGGTGTAGACCTTGAAAAATGCCCCTTTTGTCCCTGAGTCGCTGGAAGGCTAAACTATTGAGGTATGGCCCCCCATCCACTAGTTCCCACTCCTCTAATTAAAAAACATGATGACAATAAGGAAATGGTCTGCAGCACGTTGGTCTGGATAATAGATGGAATACGCACAGGCTCCTAAATGGGACTGAGGTAAACTCTGTGTGTATCTGTCTTTGTGTGCTTAGGTGCATAAGTGTGCTTGCTGTGTACACAGTGAGGCATGGGCAGTATTGATTGACTGGGTTGATGCAGAACTGCAGGGCACAGAAAACAGTTTACAAATACTCCAGTTTTCCCCTCATGCAGAAAAATGCATGATTAAGGCCCAACTGACATGTATAAAATGTCCTGGAGAGAGAGGAGGAAATGGTTCCATATGCTGCCCCATGTGATCACAGCATCCTGAAAGTATGGCACCGCTCAATGTCTGGTTCTGCCTCACTTCCAGTAGCCTCTAATCACTGGGCTCTACAAACAATGCCACTGGCCAACCCATGCCAATGCAGCGTATAGGCACCTAAAAGCCGCTACGTGTACAACGCTCAGCGCACTTGGGAGTATAATGTACACTTTTACATGTCTGTCATGCTGCAGGCTTTCAACTATGCTGTCAGCCAAGATATGCATCGGACATGGATCCAGAGCTGTGTGAGATATAACCAATGGGTAAAGGATGGGAGCCCTTGAGCTGCTTGATAAGCACTGTCACTGAGACATAACATATGTATCTATGCTATTCTTTGCTTAACGCTTCAGCAGGCTTTGGTTGACTTTACCTGGGGTAGCAGGTGAATCCCCCTGCTCAGTGCCATTGCTCAGGAGTGAGAGGCTCAAGCAGCAGTGTCTAAGGTAGTCCAGAGAATGAACAGGCAAGAATGGCCAAGGCAGGTAGAGTGAAGGGGCATCTTTAGGACTGCAAGGTTTGGACTCTCCAGGAGGGATCTCTATTACCAGATGGGCCTCACGATCATCAGACTCCTTCCTCAGGGTGATAGAAGCCAAGCAACCCTCTCAATACAGCCTTCCATCCAGATGGGTGGATCACAGGTCAAATCGTCCCAGACAACTGGCTGGGGACATTTGGGTGGCTGGTCCCAGGGGACAGCGTGAGACAAGAGGGAACCTGCCTGAGACTGGCAGCTGCAGCACTCCCTCCTGGCCTAACACACCCGAGGGTCTGCCTGCTGCTCAGCTTGTGCCCCGGTGGCATGTGACAAATGGTGACATGCTTCTGTTCCCCTGCTTTGTTAGATTGGTAGCCCTGATTGAAAGCAACGCAGTAGGCATCTCCAATATCTATATGTCTACAGAGAGTGGGCAGACTCCTTCTGCAGCTTTACTGAATGCTCAGACAAATGAAAATAAAGTGATATCATTCCAGTGCATAAACGTATGCAATATTTCTGCAATAATGGGGTAGTGGAGATGATCATATGCACTGCCATCATTTTTATTTACATATGGATGAGTCCATTTTTGTTTTCATGCACACCACTCTCTCCATTAAAATGTGCAGCTCAAGTCATTCAAAGAAGGACCATATTTCAGGGAGGAATAAGGAAAGTTCTAAAGGATTTTGAAGAAATAAAACAAGAAAGAAGACAACTGAGCCAGACCTTCCACTGAAGTTCCAGCAGCCTTTATTAAAAGTAAGGCATGATTGATAACCTGTCAGTCATTGGAGTATTCACAACCAATCCCGTCTCTCATAGCCACCTCTGCTACCCGCCCTCATCCTTTATGCCCCTATCACCCCCAACACATCCACTTGCCATTGAAATCCTGTAATTGAATGAGTTTTTGTCATTATTGTGATTAATCATATTAATTTGAACTAATTAAGAGATGGTTCGAAGTTATGACAATTAGATTAATGAAATTAGTTTTAAGTTTTTTTCACTCATCCTAATTTAAAAGGGAAAATCAGACCAGGGCTGTTATGAAACAGTTGGCAATCTGGATTTTGGGACTAATTGAATGTCTGATTTTATTAATGATGAAATTTATAAAAGTCCTTGAGGGGGAAATTAACGCAGATTCAGCTGCTAAGAGTGGAAAATTAATTAAAATTCCTGGAGATATGCTGTCATTAAAGGCACAGGCCCTGTTAACCCTAGTCCTACTGTGAAAGGCTAGTGTGTACACCCAGGGGATCTGCACACTGACTGGAAGGAGACTTGTGAGGTTTTAGGGATGACAAATAAGCTTTAAGAGGCCCTCCTTTTTAACTGGGCTTATTAGAGGTTCAGTGCTGGAACTGTTTTCATCATTTCTTTACAATAGATTTGAATTAAAGGCAAAGAAGCCCACCACCATTTGTACTCCATCATCCAGCGTCATCTATAGTTTTTCAACATCTTGGCACTGCCTCTCAAACCTTCCAAACTTAATTGTCCCTGTCATTTCCTCTTTGGAAAAAATAAAACCATAAAGGTTGTAAATATCCTCCATCTTTGAGAACATGGTGGTGATGCTGCTGATAACCACTGTCAGCATTACCACGTCCACCAGTGGAAGAAAAAATCTCCAGAGTGAAAAAGTCACCTGGTGTAGACAATGTTTCCACTCTGCCCTCACATAGAAATTTCATCTTGTTCTCTTTTCAGGAAGCTTCATGTCAGTCTCTAGCCTCTCTGCAACATCTCTTGTAGAGGTGTCCAAACTAATGATATCCAGCTGTTATATGGTAGCTCGATATGGCACCACTTAGGGGGGGGGCTGGGGTGTTGGCGGTGCACTATAAAGGGCCCTCATAGGAGGTTTAAGGGGGTTTCATTCATGTCATTGCAAAATATGCCAATATGCTGTCCCCCTTTCCCAATTTTCTTTGGGGGGGGAGGGGGTCCCAAACATTTGCCTGGTTTGCCTCTTCTGACAGTACGCCCCTGGGTGCTAGGGATGGCCATTTTGAATACTCAAAATGACTGAATACTCAGATGGTTTGCTACGGAATTCTGTACGGACAATTTGCTTTTGTTAATTTGTGCAGTTTGTTTGTTTGTTTGTGTGTTTGAAAGCAGGATAACTCTGAACATTTTGAATGGATTTCAATGAAATTTTGTGGAAAGGTGAGCCCTGGGGAAGGGAAGAGGTGTTTTATCCAGAAATGGTATGGATCCAGAATTTTTTTTAGGAATCATACTATGGTGATGCCATGACTCCCCTTACTCTACCTCTAATTGACTTTGTATATGGATGAGATTTCTCATGAAGTCAAAGTTCTTTCAATGAGGTACTTGAGGAACGTCAACGTCATGCACTATGATGCAAAGCACTATGTGTCTAATAGCCGTCATAGCCGTCACAGAGCTGCTAGCATGGATGTAAACTACAAGTCTTAGTATTATTAATTTTACACTTTTATATAAAAAAATGTCACTTGTTTTCTATTGTTTTCCAAATAGCATTAATGCATAATATACAACTGCAGTTCCAAGATGCATTACTCAAAAACTGTGATTTGCAGCTTACAGCATCTAAGTTGCTGTAGAAAATAAAAAAAACACTCTATATTCCCTTAGAAATGTTACTTTGGACATTATTTTGGAGATTGTGTAGATATCAAATTGTTCTCATTTAGGTTCACAGCTCTTGAGCCTTTATTTTAAATGTGTTTATCATAAACAGAGGTTATTTAACTTTCTTGTGGAACCATCAAATAAAAAAAGTTAATTTCCATGTGAGTCAAACTTTGGGTCAGTTCCAAGCGATCCATGTCCTGTTGCTTGGCTGGTGCCAGTGATTGACACCCAGGTCAACCCCTGCCACTCTGGGTGCAGTGGGGGTCTGACACTTGTGTTGCATGGGCTCTGTACGTTCCTTCAGCTCTGCATATTCACCAGCCTGTCTCCCTCTCTGCAGGCCAATTCATAATTAACAGCTGTTGGCTTGTCAAGAACGGCCCTGGCCGTGGCACACGCACATATATTTATATTCACTGTGGAGACCCCCTTGCCATGGATGGATTTCAGAGGCCGTGAACCCATCTTCTTTCCCTGAATGATGGGCACTCACCTGAAAGCTCAAATGCATACTCAGTCAATCTGCTCTCACAATCGTATCACCTTCACATTCTCTCTCTCTCTCATGCCTCCTCGTTCTTTCAGCTTCTCTCACATCTCGTTTTTCTCCTCTCACTCCTGCTCAGCACCTTCTGCCACTATGTCAGGAACTTTTGCATGAAGTCCAGTCCGTCTGGTCTGCGAGGAGGCAATATGAAAATGAAGTGTGGCCGTGGCTGGCCCTTTGCTATGTGTGTTTGTCATGCGTGTTTAGCTGAAGTTGAAATGTAAATATAGACTGCGGGAGATCTCGGCTGCGATAGGCTGCTTGAAATTCTAATAAACAAGTAGCTGTCCACCTGTAATAAATGATACCCATAAAAGGGGTGATTCCTTGAGCAGATAAAGATGAAAAGTAATTGTTTGTGCTCACACAAAATTAATCAGATCAAAACAGGGGCAATCATTTTAAAGAGACACCAGACCCATAAAAAAGGCAAAGCTGTGATAAAGTATTGGCTATCAGGCATGCAGGCTGGAGGTTAGCATTACAATAATAGCTATGGAGGGCCAGTATTCATGTGGCTGGAGATAGCATTATTGCATATATTCAAAGAGGGGGAAATGTTTATGGTACATACGTATAGAAGCAGAGGTTCACAGATACAAGGTCATATTTCACTATGGTGGATATTAAGTGATGCAAATAAAGAGCAAAACTGTTACACAATGAGAATAATACTTAAATCCTTGTAAATAGTGATTATAAATGACTGTACAAAATCATCAATGCATTACATAAATATTTTGAATAATTAATAGAAATAGTAATAATCTGGTGAATGACTGTATTAATAATTTATGAACTATTAATTACACGGGCATGCTCAGCACTGTACCTGATGGCATTTGTCTATCACCATTTTCACATTTTCTAGAAAAAAAGCCTCATGAGGTTTTTGATTGTTTGCTTTGTGTTTGCTGCCATCACTTGCCATTAAAACTAACACACTTGCAGTGCCAGCCAGGGGTGTTCCCCTTACCCAGATGCCATACTGATCAACACACACGGTGCGTGCCATCCGGTCTGAGCCCCCAGATATGATAGATCACCTGGAAAGAGACGAGGCAATGCAAACATGCTTATTTTCACAGCTTTGATATGCCCACTCCAGCAAAGGGGCCAGTTGCTGTAGCTCAGTGTTTAGTCATACACATGGTGAGGACACAGCGGAGCTCTGTTCAGCTCTTATGCATTGGCTGTGGTCCTATGTAATGTGTTTACTAGAGCAGCGGAGAGAAACTCTGATACTCACAAACAACAGTGGAGTTCAGTGCCCACTTGCCGGATCATCTATTTCTAGCATGAGGACTGTTCATTCCATAAAATAATGCTTGTTTGACAATTTTGTCTGAAATTCTTCCTTTTGTCTTTTCCTACCTCAATGTGCTAAATCCCCTTTCCTATGCTAGTGCTCTCTTTTTGTTTGATATGGTAAAACATCGGTGCCAGAGGATCAACTTATCATGCAGAGACAATGTTTGAGCTCAGATGAAGCTCAAGATGAATCACAGTTCACCTTTTTTCCGTCCTGAAAACCAACAATGACCTGCTTTTGAGTGCGAAGCCGGCAATCTAAAGTACAATGAGCTCTGAGTGTGATAGATAGAAGAGATCAACAAGTCTTCCATTTAACAGCTGTCCTAATTGAGTGGCTGATGAAGCTGAGGCTTCTCTGGAGGGTATTGTATGCTTTGGCAAGTGTCTCATCTACTTATAGGCAAAAGATTGCATTTGAGAAGAGCCAGCAGCCAAAGGCAGCACTTGTGAGGAACTCTTAACACCGACCAAATTCCCTGCTCTCTTTATTCTTGTCTGGCAGGTTGTAATGGAGTTAATTGTACAATAAAAGCTATTCTCTAAATCATTTCCTCTCTGTCCATACAAGATTGATCACGGAACCAATCTTTTCTACTGCTGTAATTTTCATATTTAATGAGCGTGACTCCAAAACTATTACACTAATTAGTCAAATCTCACATATCGGTAATGATGCTCGCAGTAATTAATATTGTATTTAATTAAAAAATGACCCATTTCAATGGCTTGCATGCAGGCGTTGCTGGTTGGTTTGCCTGCAGGTAGGAGGGGATGTTAGAGAGGGGGCAGGATGGGGGTTGGGCCGTGGGACAACGTAGTGGAGATGGATAGAGAGCTAGAAAAGATGGGGAGAGGCGGATGAGTGGGGTGGGGGGGGGTGGACAGGTGTAGGTGCTGTGAGCATCTCTCTCTCTAGCTGTGCCGCTGCAGATTTCCAGTTTCCTGCAGCATATGTCTGCGTGGTTAGCACATGCTCAAAACCCCCCGCTTTCTTTCAGTGGAGGCAGCCAGCCTGTGTGATTTATGTGGGGCCCCTGTTCCACTGTGCATACACTGGAAAATCTCCAGTTTACACAAGAATTGCCTGAAAAATGAGATCTGTGACTACATTCTTTTCATTAGCGGCTTACGCTAGCGTGGAGCCTGGGAGCCTCTGAGCTCCTAATGATGCGAACGCAGGCCCGTAGCCTCCCAGCTGCTCTCAGGCTTTCATTACCTACAACACTCATGTCACAAACACTCTTATTTAATTTCCACAACAATTAAAAAAGGAAAACAACTGCTAAACTTGTGCTGCTTGAGGCAGCCGAGTGATGTGTGCTCACTGGCGCAAACAAAATGTTTGCTCGACAAAAACACACACACACACACACACACACACACACACACACATTTTGATGTTCAGCTATAAACGGAAGCTATAAACAACAGACATATTTTGATATTGTATTCCATGCGATACACAGCCACAGAGCTCTGAGATAGGAAACAACATTAGGATGGATATACTACAATGAAATTTTATTACCAAGGGACTCAGTTCACAAATGCACACTTACAAAACAAAAACCATAGCTGTCTATCTGTATAGTGACAGATATTCTTTGTATGTGGTCTGTATGCCTGTGCACCTACAGACACACAAACAACATTCAATCTCTCTTATAGCATAAGAACATGCAGAGACCAGCCACTTTCCCTGAGCCCACCCCTCCTTCTCCTCTCTTCCTCTCCAGCCATCAGTAACAAACAATGATGCTCTCGTCCCGGGCAGCAGTTCAGTTCTCTTATCTAAATAAGATTTAGCCTTCATTTAAACGGGGCCTCCATCAGTTTGGAGAGATGGCAGAGGAGTAGTGAGCGGGATAGAAGACCTAGGGCACCTCATTTTATCTTTATTTATGTCTCTCTGCCTCGCTCTTTACCCAGCAGCAGGACTGGGTGTGCACATGCCACCGCTGAGACGCACTCAACAATGTAATTGGGGTGATGAAAAATTATCGTGATTGGGGGCATTGCCTCTCTCCCTCTCATCCCCCTTGCAGCCCCGTGCTCCCCAGCCCACACCCTCTCCCCCACTGCCTCCCCCGACCAGTAATAACATCTCCGGGCCCATCTGTCACCATCTAATGTGACAAAGTTTTTATCGCATGTATTAAGGCGGCCAGATTAAAAAGTAAATACGGCAATCTCACCAGGCCCCTGTGCTGGCAGGTTATGGCGCATTTCACGGTGGCCTGAGCACCTCATCAGTGTTCCGCCGCCTGTGCCCCTGGCAGGGAAACAAACAGGCCCCCAGGGAGCAGAGCCTGAGGGGGGTGGAAGTAGAGGGGACCCTGGTGGGGTTTTGAGTGAGTTGCGGTTGGCTGCAGGGGGAAAAGAAGGGGATGGGAGGTGCTCTGCAAGCAAGGGGGATTGGGGTTAAGGAGATGTTAACGGATACCATTAATGTTATATGTCTTCTTCCCCAAGAGGTAGACAGCAGCCTATAATGCCCCTTTGTTCCCCCCCACATTTTCTCCTTTGCTCTCAGCGGATTAACAGTGTGGAAAAAAATCGAGAAACTGCATGGAAGGAAGAGGTCAGCATACCCAAGTAGATACGGTACCACAGCTTTTAGAAAAATGATCGCATAAAAACTAAAGGGCTAAATTGGATGTTTATTATCCCAAACTTCACACTGGTGCTTCATCAACGTGTGACTGTTCTCTCAGCCATCCTCGTTCTCCCTGCATCTCTCTGCATCTATGGTCAGTGGCTTACCTCTAAAGTAGGGTGTTTTCCATCTGGCCCATCCGTCCCAGCTCTGCACTCCAGAAGAACACACCGTGGCTCTCGGTATCGTGGCTAGCAGATGGGGAACTGAATGCAGTATGCCTGTCAGATTAGCTCCTGTAATGGCTCATTTGGGCTCCTATGAAGAGATATTAGCACATGTGTTCCATACATCTGTGCTGAGCTCCATTACACTACCAGGAGAATCCTTCATAAACAAAAAAATTCACACCTCAGGAGTCATCTTAACAGGAGAGACTGAGTGGAACAGGGCAGTGTTTTCTGGAAATTAAACACCAGAGCACAGAATGACTGAGCAACATCGACTCTGGGCGGCACTTCGAAGCATGGATACTGCTGTTTATTTGTGTACCACACTCTCTTAGGTGTGTTCGTAATGAAGTGGCCGAGGCCGCTTTGAATAAAGCCTTAATGAATCTTAGCAGCAGCAGGCTTGGCAGAGCAGCTGACAGAAGAGGGTGTGGAGATTGTCAGCCGAGCACCTGGGATAGCTGGGCTGCGTGCTGGGCTGCATGGCTGACAGGCTGGCTGCTGACAGCTTTGTGACAGGTCAGTGTCTGTGCCGGAGCGCTATCTGTAGCCTCCTCCAGAGGGAGAGCCAACGAACATGTGTAGCTGTCTTCCTGCCTGTCATTAGGGGCTGCTTAGCGAGAGGGCCCCAATGCGCCACTCCAGTTCACAATTAACTTTGCAGGGCGCAGGGTGTGACAGACCGTGGATAGTGTGGTATGGTGTCGGGCCAACAGCGAGGACAGGGTGGCCACTGTGCTGCTCCCGTCTGCAACAGATGCTAGTTCAGATGCCCAGGACCTCAGTGTCACTGACCAGTCTTATTACCACCACACTCCATGGAACTGAGACGGCACTTGGACAAAGACCAGGAAATTTAGTGGCAGCAAATACTCTATACACTTGTCTCACTCTGCATAATGCAGTGAAATGGATCACTGACAAGCTTATCTCCACTACAGTTTAATAGCCCACAGACCTGCTGTAGGTCAACAAAGCAGAATGTCACGCAACATCTAGTTTTCCACAAACTGCAAGTCTGAACAAAATGCAGCTCCATGCTCTGTTACAGCCTTGGGTGGACAGACTCTTCTGCAATGAGGCCTTCGTTGGCCTTCGTCGCACTTATGTTTGTGTGTGTGAGAGAGAAAGAGTACGTTTGCATCTGTACAGTGAGCGTGATGTGCTGACAGGCGGCTGATGTCTGCCAGCCAGGCCACAATGCAGATGGAGGACACACATGGTGGTGAAAAGGCCATGGCCAAACACTTAGGAGTCAATTCACCGGAAAGGAGCCCACCAAGAAAGGTCAAGTGGACACATTACTGCATTCAGGGAGGAAGACATGGGCTTTATAGGACGGAAGAAATCAATTCATAATCTCCTAACTGAAGGTTTTTCTGTGTGCGTCTGTGTGTGCGTGAGGGGCGATAGCTGCTTTATCTCTTTCTTTCCAGATGTGTGTATCATGATGCTGTATTATTGAATGACCTATTGTGTATCCAGTCGTAACACGCACAAACACACATTTCAGTCACAACACTCACCTTATCCAACTCCAGGGTGTGGACCGTGAATCTAAATAGCACAGTTGTGTTACTAGACTCACAGGAATTGTCTATAACACCACACAAGAAAAAAAAGAATCTATCTCAGACCATTTTAAAGTATTTTATTCACAGTAATACAATACACTGAGTGCAGAGATGGGATATATAATAAAGTCTTAACGGATTCAGTCGGGTTTTTTTCAGCACCTCAGTATTTCTGCCAAGTGGCCATCTATCATTGATTCCTGTAGCCATTGTGATCAGATATGTGAATGACCTCTCATTAAGTCAAATGCAGCAGATTAATCAGGGCCAATGGGTCCTGTTCAAGAACAGGATGGGAGAAGGGGGAGAGACGTAATGACTGGGGTATGAAATGAGATTGAGAGGAGGAGGAATGGAATGCAAAGACATTGGAGAGAAATGGATCATCCGACTGAGGGAGAGAAAGGTGAGAGAGAGCTGGGAACGAAGGCGAACTGGGCAACAGATGCAGCTCCACCACTTACTGAATTACTCCGTTCACTCTGTTTTAAAATATTGTCTGGACATACAGTACAGGGTAAATATAGGTGGATATATTGCAGCACCTATTTATTTCATTGTGGTGGTAGATGCAAAAGACAGAGAGGGGGAGAGAAATGTCCATGAGAGACAACTAAAAAAAAGAGTTTGACTGAAATGTTGCTATTTTTACATTTATTGTGAAAATTTAAGATATGAAAACAGTCATTCATTCATAATCTCAGAAGGAGACACCCAAAATAAAACCTTGTCTTCAGTTGTAGGTCTATTCTGATAGATTCCATTTGTAATTTGACACATTTTGTTAACGTTGTTTATTTCCAACAACACTGCAGACGTGATTTGACTATTTTAGTTCGGCACATCCATCAAAAAAGTGGAAATATCATTTCTATCATATTTGCAGTTTATCTCTTCCAAATACAGAGAATAAAAAAACAAACATTCTTGATCTTTTCAATATACATAATATCAAGAGGCTACAGAAACATGCATGTCAATGATATTGCTAAAGAATCTATGAAAAGATGCTGAGGTAGTGAAGGTGACTGATATCTGATGACTTCTGGATGTTTGAAAATTTCAACCCTTTTTCATCAGGGGCACCAGTATTTGTTTGCATAGCGATTTTCACTATGAGCACGCCATATTTATTGATTAGGTTCTTCTATGTGGTTATTGAACAAAGCATTGTCAGATTGTTTTGGAAAATGCTGACACAAGTGCGTTTTGGATAATTTGAAACAAAACTAAGATTTACATACAGTATCTTAATTTAAAATCTGCTATCTTCAAACAGAGTAACATGTCCATCGAACAAGCAGGCAGTCCCTCTACCCATACTATGTTTTCTCTTAAACTACAAAATTTCCCTTCAGCGACAAATAAATACATACATAAATATATATATACATATATAATATTCTTGTTATGGATAGTGGTTGCAATTTTATTTGTCAATGATTTAAAATTTGAAAACTGGTTATTTCATCTTCAGTAGCAAGGCTTTTGTGATGATAATAGAATAATACTATATTATAACAAATAATTTCATAATCTGCCTCACGCTGACATCAGCAGTTATTTGAAGGAAGCATGCGTCGGAGCTCTCATGCAAAGAAATAAAATGAAAATCAAGGTCCTGATCATCTTACAGATCAAGTCAAGTCAAGTATCTCTCAGAGCAAGGAAGTTGTAATATCTATCATGATAAAAATAAATGCTTCATACTCATTATCTGAAGGATAAATGCAAACATGTAAATCTTTGACTAATATACAGATGTGCAGCTGACTACGGATAATTCCCTGTCTTGTGTGTATCTGGTCACCTGAGATCTTGTCCACGGTTGTGTGGATATTGATGGGTGGACAAGGTCAAGAGCCAGCGGCCCTCCCACTGTCTTCTGCATGGCAATTAACATTGAAGCAGTAGGAGGGAAGGGCCTGATTTCACCAGTCAGTCAACGAGCCAATCAACTCTGATTGGCTCTTCTGCCTCTGATGTGGACGCTGGTGATGGGGGTGATGTGTGGTGTGGGGGGAGTCGTGGTTTGAAAGGTACCTACAGTGATGGTGGGGAAGGAGGTGTTTAAGCCTTTTGCACAACTCCCACTACTTAGCATCTCTGTTTAGCAAAATGGTAAAGCAAATGGCTTGATTTAATTAACACTTCAATTAGATGTGATTGCATAAACACTCTGCTAATAACAGTGGAAACTCACTTGTAAGCGGTGCAACATTTGAAGGAGTTTTTCTCATTATAGCAATGACAACAATCTTGTTACACAAATGATAATTAGGTATCATTAGCACATACAAACTGGGTTAATTAGGGAGCAGGAGCACAAACACTTGAGATGGACTGATCAAAGTTGCAGCCTGACGTCGTTAACACTGAATCCAGCAAAGGGTAGGGCTACAGAATTATCACTCACATCAGATATGGAGCAACCAAAAACAAAACATGAATACACAGAGAATCATCCATTATGGACGGTATTTTATCATACTTTCAGGCTACCCCTTATCTCCCAAGTTTTTTTTCTCTTTATTCATGGAATATTCCTGTGGTAATCTGTAGCTGCTCAGCACATCCTCCCACTGCTTCAACAAGATGGTAGACTCACACCTGAACTTTGATACTCTTTAGAATAATTGCATATCAGCATACAGCATCACCGTGGTGCACACCAAACAAGCTCTTATGCATGGCAAAAACCCCAGTGTTTGCATAAGCCCATTTATTATGAGTGATAGCGCTGCCTTCACTGACATTTCGTAAACTGGAAGTGCCTAATCTTGTTTGGGCTTGATACTTATTAAAATACCACAATAGTCAGGCAGCCAATGTCCAAAGCAGCACTGGCCATGTCTTGATAGGCGTTGTATTTTTGGTTACAAACATTTGTCTTGTGGCTGGCTGGCTGGCTGGCTGGCTGGCTGGGTGTGTCTGTGTCCGACGCGTTGTCCGAGCTGAGAGGAGCCCTGTGGCTGCCTGCCTCATTCGCATGATTTATGGTCTAAAAGCAGCAGAAGGAAGACATGGCTGAATATGAAAGTTCACCATGGCTGGCCAGAGAACAACGCTATACTCCATTCATTGCTAGCTCGAACAGCAGGCTAGAGGAAAGCATGTCAATATCACATGAAGACGATCAGATGTGTGCTTCTGTGCAATAAAGGCAGGTGGAGGGGGCCTGTGATGGTGAGGTGGAGGTTAGTAACTGAAGACAGGTGGGGGTAGTGTTGCCGAAATAATTGAATTCTACAATGGCTGGCAGATATCTGAATGTGACTTTGTGCCGCTCCAATCCTTTATCCCTTCCCAGTCCGAGTATTGACAGCTAAAAACAACAGCCATTATCTGTTAATTACATTAACATTTTATCAGCGGTGGGTTGCTGGGGTGCATGTCCCGCAGCTGGAAGATAGCTGTCAGTCAGCACTGCAAGCATGGAAGGGAGTGGAGAGGGGGCTGGAGGAGCAGGCCCCAGAGATGCAGCCCTGCAGGAAAAAGGGCCTTCTCCGAGTTGCCCTGCTGCCCCCATGTCCCTGCCCCCTCCAGGCCTAATAGGGAGGGGGTTGACAGGGGCTCGACACCACCTCCTCTGTTGTCCTCTCCATAGAAGACAGACCGAGATAATCGCTGACACCTGCCAAGCTATGCAACCCCAGGGCCAAAGACTCACCGATTCAAACAAACTACTCAGGACAATGGACTTGAGACAGATGCAGATGTGTGATCAATGTCCGCAGCAGCTGCAGCTCACAGTGACAACTAAGGGTGGAGCTGTTGGCTCTTCAGCCCTCTGTTGCGACTGTTATTGCACTGGACTACTTTTGAGTTGTCTATCTGTCTAGATCAATAGACACAGCTCTCTGGCTCCGTTGGCCCTGCAGCTCTTTTCTCATTACAGCTCTCATATGTTTTATTTACGCTGTCTGTAGAGTGTCCAGCTCTGCCTGGGCACCGGTGGTAGTGCCAAGCAGAGGACAATAAGAGTGGGTGCCAGCTATCACTGCAGGACTTGGCAGTGGACACAGTGCGATGGCCTCAGACGGGGAGCAGAGAGATGATTTCGGTTCTGCCTGCAGGTCCTTGGGGTTTTCCACAAACTGCTATGGGGACTTGGCCCTCCCAGCTCCTGGCTCTGTTTATTGATTGGACGTTGACTTATAACTTGATATTTCGCCTGCTTATTTCTCCCGTTGAGGCTGCTTCCTGTCAGAGGGGCGACGGAGGGATCAATGGGAACCTTGTCTGAGCAGAGGAAGGTCCCGGTAAGGGTCAGCCGCTGATTGACAGGAGCCCTGCATCCAGCTGGCAGCAGGACAGCTCATTGTGAAAAGCCATGTCATTCAGGCCATATTGGGTCTCATCACAATTAACAGCATTGCCTTGTTTTTACATGGGAGGTTGCTGTTGTGTCCAGTCATTGAGAGGTTAAGGACTCAGCAGCTGGGCTGAATACACACAAACACATCTACTACACACCAAACCATACACAAAAATGCTAAGAGCCGCTGCTGACAAAGAGAGAATAAGAAAGAAAGAGATATCAAGTGTAGTAATCAAAATGAAAAATGGGTCTCTGGCTACTTTAAACAAGAGCTAATTTATCACCAGAAAGTACGGATAAGTAGCCGAGTTGTTGCCGTTCAGTAAGTACCCGTTCTGCACCAAATTATTCCACCCCTGCCTGCGTGCAACCATAAATCATACACTTCCACACATCTTTTCCTATTAGTAGCTGTGTTAGGCATGGGCGCGTGCTCAGCTACCAAACACAGACTAATAGGCTACAACTTTTAATTTTGAGAATGCAACTTCCCCTTCAATGCTCCCCTCCTCCAATCTCTCATTTTCCAGTCACCCCCTCCAACTCCCCCCGCTGCTCCTCACACCACAGCATTCACATTATCACATACAGGAGCATTTACACAATCATGTTTATCACCCAGTGCCAAACATTCAGCCTGATTGTAAATGCTCTCCTCCCCCTTAGTCTTGGTTTTGTGTTGTGTGACTGGGGGGCTTCACGTTGCAGGCAGGAGCACAGCTCACTGCTGTTGATATAGCTGATCTTTTAGCTCTGGACACAAGGGAAACACCTGCTATTGCTGCGCTCCCTTGGATGTGTGAGACCCATCTATCGCAAAGACTAATGCAACAAATAAAATAAGCTGTACTAAATAAATCACACAAATTTGAATGGAGAGGCTGTGTGGAAAACTTACTCCCTCACATTTTTCTATTATTTTGGAGATCAATAAAAATTTATTCACAATGAATAAACTTAATTTTAGAACTATTGACATAATAAATTAATCTGCTATTTCTTGACATCTGGAGGCTCTGCATTACCTTAGCTTAGCTTATCATAAAGACAGGAATCTGGGAAACAGCCACCCTGGCTCCGCCCAGCAGTTACAGAATAAACAACAGTGTCCAGTGACAAAATCCACCATCCATTCAAATAAACCTCTATAATAATAATCAATGAACCATTGGATGTTTAATCTGTACATAAAATGAAGTGTAAAAATAACATTTTGCTACCTCTCACCTCTGAGCGTTTGCAGGCAAAAGCATCTCTCTGAACGCATAAATTATGCTCCACACCCTCTCTCACAATTCTGTACAGCAACAACAACAACAGCCAAACGATGGCCAGAGCAATGAATTCATTACACATGCTCGTAAGTTAGACTGGGAAGTCCCAGGGAAGACAGCAGCACCAGCCCCAGTCAAATGCTAAGGGGACGTTATATGTGATGGATGGAGTCTTTGACTTCCAGTAGAAGTGGCATGATGGCCTGGCATCTCTCTGAAGTGCTCCGCTCGCATTGTGACCAAATCCTGTTATGTCCCTGTTTCATTGTGGTGACAGCATGAGGAATGCTTGGTTTTGTTCTTCCCACTGATGCTATCCATCATCTGTGGAGAAATAGAAAGAGAGTGCAGTGGCACTTTGCTTTCCACCTCGAATCCCCCCTTCCCAACACACACACACACACACACACACACACACACACACACACACACACACACACACACACACACACACACACACACACACACACACCTTACCCTACACACTCCTCTCTCTCTGTTGAGACATCCTGCCTTTGCTACAGTGCACCGGCCCCCTCCTTTCCATCTACACTTGTGTTGTTAAATTATCCCTCCTGTTTTTCAAATACTCCGCACTCCATTCCAGGGGAGCTCTCTTTATGGGCCATGTGAAAGGACAGAAGAGGAGGTATGTGCTGCAGCTTTATTCAGAAACACTTAGCTCGTAAAGACAGCCTCTCCTTCCCCAATCAATCTGCTACTTAAAGGCGGATGTAATTTGAGCTCAGTCAATGTGCTCAGTGTTGAAAGCATCCTGCCTGGTTTTCCTAACCTGGAAAAAAAAGAAAAGCCCACTAATGTCCAAGCATCTAATTAAAGCCTGAGTCTCACTTGATCACATTCTGGAGCGGTCAATGGGTGGGTGGGTTGGGGGTGTAATAGTTTAATTATCTCTCCCCAAAGTGGTTAAAGCTAATATTTAATTAGAAAATAAACAGAAAACGGAGGCCTTGGTATCAAATCATGATCAATGAAGCAGAGCAAGGACTTATATCATAATAAGGGGTGAAACTCCCAGCTTATATTACCACATAAAAGAATCATAATTAGTCAAACGTAATTAGCAGAACATTACAGAATTACTAGGCTGCACAGCAATGCCTTTCATGCTTGTGTGACGAGAAAGCAAGGAGACGACTAATCGAGTCTTGGATATGGATATATAGCATTCTCATTTCCATTTGTTTCTTTGGTGCACAATCAGATTTCAAGATTGGCATTTGGTAATACCAGATCTAAGTCCTGTTATCAATGTCAATAAGTATTCAAATAACAACCTGTATGTGGATATCTCCCATCTCAGGAAAAGTATGCAGACATGCTATTTTTTGTTGTTGTTGTTGTTTAATAATCACCCATGACCTGGCTGTGCATGTACTTGTGTGTCAGTCTGGATGATGCAAGCAAGTGTTGAGATCTTATCTCATAAAGAGGCTTATAAATGTACAACTATCTCATGTCACATAAAGGAGCCCACTGATTTATTCCTATTGATCAGCTGCCGGGGGCTGCGACAGCCTTGTAACGGAAATCAACACTCTTTCACAGCCAAGGCAGTCTGGCTGCACTGAGACATCTGCACATGAGTCGTCTGCCGGACTATACGGATTAAAATGAAAATTATGCACAATTCATCGCGCTTCATTTGAAAGTAACTCCGTGAGAGGAGATGGAGCGTGCGTCGCAGAAAGACTGGCGGACATACAAAAACACATGAATATTGCAGGAGGAAACTGCACAAGCGCTCAATCCACAACTTTAATGAGCTTTTAAAAAACAGGCGGAGTAAACTGACACCCAAGTTTACTAAGTGTTTATGAGACATCACAGCTGACCAGTGCGAGACAATGACCCTCAACCTGTCTCTGTATGGTGCCCCAGAGGTGTCATAAAACCTGGGCAAGGAGCTTTGCTTGGGATGACAGAGTGCCAGGCTCTTTCCCACCAGGACCTAATTTCCCCCTGTGAAAATGGATAGCACGTCCATAGCGTAGCTTAGTTTAAAATGCAAAATGTGGACATTATCTGGCATGGAGATTCAGCAGCATCCATCACACTATGCTAATGCAGCCCAGTGGTTAAGATATTCTAATGTAAGCCACCCTGGAGATGTAGAGGAATTAACACAAACAGAGCAGGGCGGCGGGAACACAGAGGGGTCAGGAGATAGGACAGAGGAGCTACTCCTGAGACAGGCACGTACACACACACACACACACACACACACACACACACACACACACACACACACACACACACACACACACACACACACACACACACGCACAGACACACACACACACACGCACAGACACACACAGAAACAATATTCTGAGCATGTGCACATGCTGGCATACTCATACACACTTTCTGACTTACTTAAGGACATACAGCTCATTCATACACACATGCATTTGCGGGTTCACGTGCTAACATATACACCAAAACTAAGTCAACCTATATGTCAGACTTTGCAGTCCCTGGAAACTTTGCAGTCACACCGCAAGGCAATGTCACCTTTAAGTAGTCGGATTGACAGCCGGAATATTCAAACTGTGTGATCTCTTTGTGGTGGTAAAAGGAAAAAATGGAGTATCAGTCTTTTAAAGTAATTTTTAAAATCCAGATGAACACACACTAATTGTATGACAGCATTAAATACTTCCTCCCATGTCTAAGTTCATTCAGAATTTGCTCCCTGGCTTGAGAAATGTTCCATTCACATTACAGTTGCAGGAGCAGTGAGCTTGTTTCCCCCCCATCTGGAGGGCTGTTTAGGTCTCAACAGAATCCCTCTCCTCTCCTCCAGCGGTGCTTATGAGAGCCCCGTCCCTGGGACCGGCTCTGCCTGCCAGAGCTGCAAGGGAAGGCATTATTATCATTATATTAATGTGACATTAATTGCTTTTACTTTTTCACTCCATTAAGTGTGCTCTAT
This sequence comes from Chaunax sp. Z400, assembly GCA_037577475.1. NCBI lineage: Eukaryota > Metazoa > Chordata > Actinopteri > Lophiiformes > Chaunacidae > Chaunax > Chaunax sp. Z400. The sequence goes on along the minus strand of CM075194.1, from coordinate 14,661,447 downwards.
CTCTTTGGGAGCCTGGCCAGATGGTTTATCACTTCCTGTGCTGTTGGTAGCACCATTAATGGGCTAAGACACTGGGCTATAAAATAATTGCGCCGCAGTGTTGGAAATGTTCATCGCGCTAATTGAAAAGTAATTGCGGAGGTATAGTGCAACTGTCACGCCATAAAAGCCTGTCATAGGAGAGGAGGAGGGCTTTCTAGTAAAAGGTTATTGTTTGTAGTCATACAGTACATCAAGTGGTCAAAGCAATGGTGGAGCAGCCTTTATGCTAAATGTTAACATGGGCAATGATCCATTGAAAACACAACTCTTTTATTTTCTACCACCTCACATATTAATGTAATAAATACAGCGCAGCAATTCTCTTTCATACTGATGTGATTTATATTATCTGAGTGTTTTTTTTATGTCTGTAAACCATGTCTACATATTCTTAAATAAACACTGTAAGCACAAGTATATGAGTCAGTTAAAGGGGTAAAGTGATATGACCTGGAATATGTACACCCTCACATTAACAGTTGGTGAAACCTGCAGTGCAGGAAGGTGATTTTTGCAGCTGAACAGCGGTATAACATTAAATTGGGTGTTTTAAAGCAGAGTTGTCCCACTGAGCAACCTGTAAACTGGGTAAGAACAAGAAAGCACACAGGGCAGTGTTACTGTTGACTATACTAACATACAGTCTGCAGCGAGGGAGATGAGGGAGATGAGGGAGCAGACACAAAACAAGTCTGAATCGATGGCTTTGGAGACAAAAACATATATTCTCTTGTTTGCCCCATGCTTCCTCATGTGTAATCTAACATTTCCCAGTGTGTGTGCACAGTAAGAGGATATGCATTTGGATGTGCACACATGAGCTATACAGTATGTTCAGTCTCATGAGGACCTGATAAAACATTTGGTAGATCCCTGACTTCCCTCTATAATACATATCTTGGCGAGATATAAATCAGATTTACAATTTCGATAACTACAGCACCATCAGTAATGAGATATGATTTACTACTAATGAACTTTGGATACTGCATTGCAGAACTAAAGAGTGTTAAATCATTAAAGTATTAATGTAACATTATAAAATGCCGTTAAGTTGGTAATTACTCAGCTTGAAAAATTAAAAAAAAATGTTTTACTGCTCCAAAATGATATCGATTTCTAATTTCCTCACGATCCGAAGAGTTAGGAAATAAATTCTCCTCTTCGCCTCTAATGCTGAGAGCAAATATTTAATTTGCATGAAACAAATGAGGCGACAAACAGTCAAAACCAAGAAATAATCATCCTGAACCTTAGAACTCTGGGATGTGTGTGGATGCTGCTGCGTGAGGTTCCACAGTTTGTGTCCGTTCTGTTATTGATGAAAGCTCGTTGTTTGAGGTGAAGCTGCGGGTTAACGGAAGGGCCGGCGGGCGTTCATTTAAGCCGTCATTACTAAAACAAAGCAGCTTCTCCCTGCTTATCAGCCCCTCATCGACTCCCCTTCTAGCCCCTGTCGCCCAGCCAATCAGGCGTATTGACACCCATTGACTGGGACCTGAGGAAGAACAGGATGGTGAACTTGTCTAACACAGATCAGGGTCAGGGCAAGGGACAGGGGATGGGGATGTTTGTTTGCGTACATGGGTGTGTACGAGACCCTCGCATTCTCTCTCGCATGGATCCAATAGTGCTGTGTGTGCTCCGAATCAATGACATGGGGTGAAAATGAGGCCTGAAATAAGAGTGATTGATTCCAGCAGTTATGATGCTACATTCATTGATGCCTTTTGATTTGCACTACTCTCCTTTTCGATCTCCCTTCCTTTCAAAATGGTCACGTGCAAGCATATACACTGTAAACTGTATGTGTGGGCCACTTTGAGGAAGGAATAAATTCTCTGTAGGTCAAGCAACCAGCATGAACTGTGGGCCACCTCAACCCCTCACCCAATTTCCCCTCCCTCCCTTGTTCTCTCCTCCTTTCCAAGGTCAATATCCTCAACAATTAGTCCGGGGAGGAGGTGGAGGATTTGAAGCATGGTCGCACCCTCTCCAAATGCCCCCTCAAGGGCTTCAGGGGGCAGCAACGGTATGTCAGACTAAAGTGAAAAGTGTACCCATTCCCTCTTTATGTCTCCATTTCCTACCCTCATTAGGACCATTCATGAGCACTTAGAGGCCCCCTGCACATCCACACATCACCCCGGTCAGGTCTGCCCTCTCCTCGATGCACCTTTCCCAATCAAATAACTATCATTAAAAACTTGTGTGCGTGTGTGTGTGTGTGTGTGTGTGTGTGTGTGTGTGTGTGTGTGTGTGTGTGTGTGTGTGTGTGTGTGTGTGTGTGTGTGTGTGTGTGTGTGTGTGTGTGTGTGCGCACGCAAGACAGAGAGCAAGAGAGTCAGTCACAAAGTCATATTCATATAGTGCGGTCATACTAATGTAATATTGATTGGTCCCAGTCACAATGGCACCAGGACAATAGTCCAGTCCCTTCTGGCCACTGGTCAGCCTCCCAGCAGCCACTCTTCTCCCCCACTTGGTTGGTTGCATGATGATCCATGCTGCAGCAGATGAAAAGGCACGGCTCTCTCGTGTCTTTGCGAGGATCCCTGTAACCTATAGTGCAAAGGACGCCAGCATCAGAGGACAAAAATCTGAATGCATTCATAAACTTCATCCTCAAAGTGGCAGATCCATACAGACTTAATCTCTGGCTCACTCTCTCCTGTTCCTCTCACTCTCTCAGCCTCTTGCCAACGCCCGACGGCCTGTCAAGCCTCAGAGGAGGAGAAAACAAGAACGGGGCAGTCGTCAGGGAGGAGGAAGAGTGTGAAAATACAGCGAGGTGAACAAGTACAAATGTTGAGCTGAGAGAAAGTAGTCCCCTGTGAGTTCATGTGCAGTGCTACTGAAAAAAAACACACAAAAAAAAAAACCACGACGGTATCATTATACTCAGCTGAGGATTTGCAGTTTCTTCTCACACTCACTTTATAACGGGAGAAACCTCCTCCTCTGGTGGGTTGACATCAGTTTGAATTCCAAATGTCTGAGACTGTTTTTTCAGTTGTTTGGTCTGGACAGCTGTGCCCTTCCATCCACCAGACCACACACACACACACACACACACACACTGGGAAACAAGGGCTCGAAGGTTTCCAGTAGTAAAAATTCAGCAGAACAAAAACTGCGTTTGATGACAGTGAAGGCGAGAACAGGCGTTTTTTTTTTATTTTCTTGATGTCTCAGCTGCCTGAAAACAAAGAGCTCATGGCTCCATTTTTGATTCAAGTGAGTGATTTGCATAGAAAAGTTCATAAGCATGGGACATAAGGATATGGTCATAAAAGAGGGCAATAAAAAATTTAACTATGACAGAATATTAAAAGTGGCAGTAAATTGAAGGCAGACTCCAGAATCACCCTCGTGGAGTGACTGCCTCGGATGGGACTGCTAATCTCAGCGTGTGTGAGGGGCACTCACTGTACACAGAGAATAAAACATCTCCTGCCAAACACTGACAGATATGGTTGTCTCTCACACTTTAATCCTGCTGGATAGTTAAGATTTAAGATAATGACACAACGACTTTCACGTTGATGCCGACATTGAATCTTTTTAAGAGGCCTCCTGCTGCCGAGCCGGGACGGCCTGTCAGCCACTGGGAGTGAAAGAGTTGAATGTCTTGCCCATACCCGTTTCCTGATGTCAGGAAGAAATTGTTCGTAACATCAGCCCCTCACACTTGTCTCAACTCATTTATTTCAGCCAAGGTCTGTGGATATAAATAAAAGGAAATGTTACTGGAGCATTTAAACTCGGCACCAGCCTTGAAGCTGGTAATGTAACCACATATCATCAAAAGTGCTGATTCTCCTTTTGTCACCACACATGACATGCAATTCCTCCAAAACACATTCGCATTTCGTTGCCATTCATACAAATAAATAATCACAGAAAGCAGGGACAGCCCTTTAAAAATGACCTCAGCATTAATGCTGAATGTCCATCAGATTTTTCCCGTGGCAACTAAAAATACTGTGTTGGTATTATTTACCACCCACAAGCATTTTTCTTAAACGCTCTGGAGTATCAAGCTTTATCACAGCTTTTTTTTTAATCAATGCAGTTCAACAGGTGGTCCATAGATGGAGCTCTTCTCATTAGAATATACATTACACTACATTAAAAGCTGTCCTCGGGTAACTGCTCTGTCCTTCATTCTTCAGCAGCAGCAGAGCTGAGCTTAAGTATGTACTCTACCTTTACCTGCCCTATAGGCAGATAAAAAAAAAAGGCTGCTGGGAAACAACCATGATGCCGTGCTGAAGGAGAAACGTGGAGACATATTTAACTTCCAAGGATGTAGTGACCATTTTAATAGTTGTGTTTCTCTGCCTTACTTAACACACTGGACCCCTTGTGTGCGAGTGTCAAATCACAAACCACTGGGTCCCCGGAGCTGTATGACTTAATTGAGCTATCCTGGGAAATCTAATTACAATAATGCACAGAGGATTGTGTAATATTCCCTCTGCTTCTGCTCTAACACCTATGCCTCACTCACACTGGCACCCTCTCTCATGTGCTCTCTCACACACATGCACACACACACACATGCACACATGCACAAAAAAAAAGAGAGGGTGAGAAGACATGCAGACATGCAGACTGATATGCTGAGAGGTTGTGGATAGACACAAACTGCGACAGCCGTAAAACATTTCACAGGGGATGTTTTAATCACAATTCATGGCCCAGTAAACCTTTAAACAGCAGTTAATCAGATCTGCTGGGCAGCGAGGACAAAACAGTGACAGTGTTATGTGATTGAAGAGTGCAGAATGGGGTCGAGATAAAGGCGCCTCTTCTTCGTTTTTGTTTAAGTCGTTCATTTTTTTGCATGATTCCTCAAGGTTTGTGGGAAAGAGAAAACAGTTCATCCAAAGGTGGACAGGTGACGCAGGATATTAACGCAAAAGCAAACTTAATTTGCTTCGGTATTACACCGTACAGCTGGGTAATGATCATAGTAATTTCACTGTAGAGAGTTATTGAGAAAATCACAGCAATTCAAACATGGCCATACGCAGAGAATGTCAGTTCTGCCGGGGCTATAGCACACACACACACACACACACACATGCACAAGCACACACCTACAATAATCTATCCTGCCTGTGCTCACTGACGGTGTTAATTCCATTGAAAGTGTCCTGAAACGCCTGCCGATATGTGAGCTTTTACTGTACAAAAGATAATAGGAAGAGTCCTGCAGCTGTACACTGAAGGTATTGATGCTTTCCAGGCATCGACAACCTTTGAGTCTGGTATGGACCGACAGCGTTAGAGGCACTTTGGGTTCCCTGCATTTTGCATTGGAGTGACACTACATGGAGACATGACTGAGCATTGATTGTATTTGCATTACTGCGTAAGATAGAATTTACGTGAAAGCTCTCCGTGGATGTGTGTGATGTAAAAACAGAAGCATATCAAGGGCTGGAAAACAGATGTGATTTGTGTATGGTTTCTTATAGAGTCAATATGTGTGTTTGAGTATGTGTGTGTGTGTGTGTGTGTGTGTGTGTTTGAGGTTTGTTTATGATTGAGTGCAAGGTCAAAGGGACACAGGGGAGAGACGGGGGAGAGCAGCGACGAACTAAGAGGGGGGTTGCTACTGTGCCCAAGGCCATACCCACACAGACGGCCACCATATTGAAATTAGCAAATGGACTGCATAGTGTCGCTTGCTGCCCCATTTGCAGTCCCCTCTTCTCTGGGTGATATACAGATGCGCCCAATGAAGGGACATCACCATTTCAAAGGGGCAGCAAGGTGGGGTCTACAGGGGTGGGGGTAACCAACGTCCCCCATGTGCTAAAATGAAATGGGTCGACTTATTTATTTACAGCATGTTTTGCACTCATCCCATAACACTGTAAATTACCTGCATGGTCAAGGCTCCTTTCTCAGGCAAGGAAAGAGGAGGGAAAAGGACATAAAACATGTGATCTATATGATATTTAATTCAGGAATCACATATGATCAGTCAATTTCCATATATCATGCTTTATGAGTCATATTTTAAATACGAAATCACATTTATGAATATAAATGTGTGAATTACGAGCGGTCATATGTGTTACATGACGTACAATATGTCTATAGGCCCCAGACGGAGTGTCTTGCCAATATTTATGAGATTTCTACAGTATCCCGTAAGAGGATAAAGGGATGGGTGATTTCCTTGCTTGAGTCTTCGCTGGTTGATCATGAGTCTATTTCTCACATCGCCTGCAGTCTCATCACGCTGTTGACTGTTTGACTCCTTGTTCATCTCTTTTTGAAATGCAAATGGAATGAAAATGGAAACAAGGATGATCTCACTGAAGGACAGGAACCAGAGCATTTTGTGACCTGAAATATTCCATGTCATTTATTGATATAGATTGTTTTGAGTTTGGTTTGTTTGATAAAAGAATGCTGGACACTTACACGAACTTCATTATATGGCAAAGCAGGCAGCAATGGAGACAGTACACTTTGTGTGTGTGTGTGTGTGTGTGTGTGTGTGTGTGTGTGTGTGTGTGTGTGTGTGTGTGTGTGTGTGTGTGTGTGTGTGTGTGTGTGTGTGCGAGCGCAGAGAGAATTCCATCAGAAGGAACTCTCTCGGGACCAGACCTGGTCTCTAGCTGAAAAAAGGCAGGGGCCTCCTCCATTATGGCAAACAAGTGCATTTGTTTTAAGGCCAGTGGAGATTTCTAACCTTTGCTTGACATGCCGAAAAGGTCAGGCCCATCCGTGGCTTCCCTCCGGAGTTGAGCCTGACCATTTCCTCCCTGCTCCTTTGGACACCAGGAAATACCAACAAGCACAGTTCAGATCGTCAGCAAATGACACATCAACCAAATGTGTGTTTTATTTAACTCCCAGAGCCCTAATTTTAAAGGCTTAGTCCGGATATTTTTGCTTAATTAATTAGACCGTCCAGAACAATACTAAAAAAAAAGGAGAACATCTAAATCATAAATATATGCAATTCAAATATATGTTTTCATTTTTTTTTTAAATTCTAAAACATGATCAGAAAGGTGTGAAAAATCACACCTGCAAACTCAGATGAAGCCAACGTCTTAATATAACTCAAGACAGGCCTGACCCACAGTAATAAAACGGTAATTGTGTTAAACGCCTGTGAAGTGAGCACACACAGCACTCTGTGTGTGTTTTTCTCCATTTGATGGACGTATCCATGCTTATCAATGTTCCTTATCTCCCTTCATTATTTCCAAACCAGTGGTTAAATTGGAAAAGCCCATTCGAACGTGTGAATACACGGCAGAGGCAATAAAACAGAAGGGAGAGGAGCCCCCCCACATCCCACAACAGTGTTTTCCTTGGGTGGAGGGAGATACATTCAGCAGATAGTTGGAAATATTTCTGCTCCCCCCACAGCTTCATATCAGTGAGCAGCGCAGATAAAGATACAGTCGGGCAAATAAATCTCAAATGAAGGAACAAAACCCTTCACATGCACTTATCTTGTGTGTGTGTGTGTACAGTTTATTACCTCCCCTCTCTCACTGTGCCTGTTTTCCCACAATGTTCAAGTGTTAGGGAATGCATGTGCTCCGATTTTTAGCTAAGAGCACTATTTTCTTTGCAAGCGCTGGAGGGTCCGTGTGGTCTCATCCTATCAGGCATCCTGTGTGGCGGCCCCTGGCAGTGCACTTCTCTCTGCACCCTTCGGGACGTGTTCTCAGGGGATTTCGTGGGTTTGTTTAATTTCTATATCTGCTCATCAGCTGAAGCTTGTTCCTGCATGCTCATTCTGAAGGAGCAGAGTTTGGCCCAGAAACATATTGACGGAACCCAAAACCTGATATAATATTTCATTTCCGCTGTTTGCTCCAGATTCCTGTTAGAGACAGATTGATATTAAATCAGAAAATGTGTGTTTGAACTGTATTCTTACCCACAGTCTCACCTTTCGTTGTTTAATTTCGTACTTGTCTGTTGAAAAATGTAACCAGAGTTTTTTGACAAACTGGGACAAAGGTCCGCTGATGCCCATTAGGATTTTTAGGACAGCAGCTCAGCCATGCATTAAGTGGTGAGGAGAGAAGGCGTGTAACCTGATAAATGCACTTAAAATGGTGAAGATGGACAATGAGAGGGCGAAATCTCAGATGGCCTGGTCTGTGTGCCTGGTAGGCACTTTGACAGCCTATTGATCAGCCAAAGAGAGTCTTGGGCAGGGTCAGAGCTCAGTCATGGCTCAGATACTGCTTGTAGGACAGGTACAGGACAGCAGTAACTGGTATCTATAAGGAAATAGATCTTCTCTTGAGCCAATTACATTGTCCTTTTGTTGAAGATCAGACGTGTTGCTGCCTGCTGGCACTCACAGTTTTCTTCATGGAGATGGGTGAAATTTCTTGTCAAATATAATACACAAGAACAATATAGCAACCTGTGACGTAACGTCTCTGTCTGGAACATTGATAGCCCACGGTTGTGAAAATGCCCAGCTCCTGTTATTGAATAGTAATAGGCTTGTCGGCCAGTGCCTCCAATTTCACAAATGGAGCAATAAATACACATAACAGAATCAGTGGAACAATAAGAATGACCATAAAGGATGGTTGAGCCTCAAAAACAAGCAGGAGGGAGCAGAGATGGGGAAGAGGGAGGTAAAAAAGAAAGAAAATTTGAAAAAGGAAAGTGATGACAAATGTGTGTGTTTGTGTGTGTGCATGTGTGTTAGAGAGAGCGATATGGTGGCCCACTCTTCATTTCTGTGCCACAAGCTCTCCTGGGCATTTGCGTGCTCCGTTTTCAACCTAAGTGTAATTTGAGCCCTGGGTTGATACAAAGTGTATGCAGCAGCTCTGTTCAAACCCAATCACTCACCCTGACGTGTAATCCTTTCCCTCACCATCATCAACGCTGCTTTGGGAATAATGAAACACACTTAAGCAATACACAGCAGTCATACAGCTGCGAGCGTGGCCGCATCTTGATGAGATGCCTCGTAACTCTAATGAAAGGTGTTTTGACCTGTCAATGGAGGTAAATGATTGCCTTGCTACTGTATCTGTGGGAAACTTATTGATGGCAATATCTGATCCAACTGGGTGATTTGCATGAGAGATGAGGAGCACATCGCTTTTAAAAATACAACACTTGGCAATCGTGCTCCACATTTTATTCGCGTGGGCCCACAGATCTCTTCTTTTTTTTTTTTTTTCCATTCCTTACATCCTCCAGTCATGCTGCCTTGTGATGCCATTGTTTCCATGAAGAGGATTATAACAATTAATTGGTTAGGAAGACATTATTTCGAAAAGGGAAATTGGCTCTTATAATTATATAGAGAAGGGAATACTTTAACTCCCTGGAATATCAGTTTCCTGAAATAATGGCGCTACAGCCCCTCTCTTCCCCCACCTCCACCAGCGTTAGCGTGTCTGTCTGCCTGTTTCCTGTGACGGATCCATTTTCAACAGCTCCTGGCCCTGCAGTGGTTGCAGTTGATGGCTGGTTGGTTGGGTGGCCTGTGTGAATCTCTGACTGGCTTGCTTACTGCCACCCATCTGGGGTCTGCTGGGAGCGTCGGTCTGCTCTTTGTCGTATCCCTTTGCTGAACTTTCCGCCAGAAAGACTGGGTGAATACACGGAGCAGGGGGCAGGGTGAGGGAAAGGGTGACTCCATTGGGTCAATGACTAAATAGATAGTGACTGTAAGGCAGGGTTCTAGGATCAGACATTTAGGGGGCGGGGGAATGAATTTTTGCTGTTTTGCCACTAAGATTGTCAAGATACCAGAATATTAGTTTGATATAATAATTCTTTTAACTTTTTTTTTCTTACCAACCTGCACATAGTGCTGGTACAGAAAAAGTTGCTGATCATATACTGTACCAGCACATTTATGTTAAGTAGCCTTGCATTGAAAATCTCAGTGGAGATTTATTGTTTTAAAGCTTCGGTTCTGTCAATACAATCAAAAGCAGGTATTTTATTGATTTAATTTCATTTAATATTCAAATATAGATACTTCAATACTTCTCTGACACTATAAGACATCATTATCTGCCCCCCCTCTCTCTTTGCATATTTTATGCAGCTAGAAAATGATCTATAATTTGATAAAACGGCTTAGCAAGTAAATAAATATAAGTGGTGTTCGGTGAGAGTTCTTATTTGATAACAATGTATTATTAGTACACTGTTCAGTAATGTGAAATCATTCCACTGCAGTGAATGGTGAAACAGCAGCTGAGTACCTTTTCATTCTCCTTCTCCCTCTCTGTCCTTCTCTAAACCAGAGTATTTATGAGATAATAAGAGGCAGGAAGGTGGAGGAGAATCCACATTAATTGAACATTATTCTATTTGAATATTGTGTTGATGTGGGCAATGTAGTCAGGTATTATAAAAATATCTAAATATCAAATAAGTAATAATAAAATACCTAAATATCTTGTTTCTTTCAGGGAGTGAGGAAAACAATTAAGAAAATTCTAATAATTATTAACAATTTCTATAGAGGTGTTGAGATTTAATTTAGGTGTGCTTGAGCAGCCCTGAAATTAATCTCAAATTACCAATGCTGTAAACATTGTAAAGATCAACTGTGTGTATCTGTCCACTGGTGACAAGACTGAAATAAGCTCAACAACTGTTAAATTCACGGTTCCCTTTAGATAAATGATTAAATATCCCCGAACTTTTGCCATAACAGCACCAAGGAAAAGGTTTATAGGTAAATTGTTAAATATTACATTTACTTGATGTAATGGTGCAACATTTTGTGATTACTTCAAATTCATAAATCCCAGAAGATTACATCATTACCTCAGCTGTACAGTGATTTGTGTTAAATGTTAGCATGCTAGCATGCTAAACTAAGATTTCAAACATGTTCAATCAAACCTGCTAAAAATGAGCATGTCAGCTTTATCAATGTGTTAGTGTGTTGCCGTTAGCAGCCTCACAGAGACGCCTGCATGGACTCTTTTTTAAAAGCCATTATTTAATATTGTAATCTGCACTGTTGATTGTGATGTATAAAAATAGTTAAGACCACAAATGAATCACAGAGTTCAGGGAGTATTTAATTCATTGATCCTTTACCTTTTTGAAAATCAAAACGTAGAAGTTACACAGATACTGGTGATTGAACGATCAGAGATATCAATGTACACCATTGCCAAATGATATATTTCACACCATAAATACTCATAGCTCAGAAGCAGGAAATCAGTAACCTGCCCCTGTCTGCAAATTATCATCAAGGGACCAATTCTGACACATTGATGCTCATAAACACACATACTGTACCCGCTTTGTAACCAAAATGGAGGTCACACCCACTGATGGCCAAGTCATGGTCAGCGTGGAGCATGCTTTACCTTTACAAACAGATCTATGAAGAATGATTAGGAAGAGAAGAATTACAAACATTTTTGGCAGGAGCACCAAGGGAGAAGGTTTTTGATCAAATGACTCAGGTATGTCACAGACAGTGAGATGAGGGCAGAAATCAATGAATCACAGAAAGATTGACAATATGATGATGAGGTAGTAGTCAGCAGGGCGCTGCATACTTTATTTTCAATGGTATTTCGGCAACCTACTGTATTGACGCTATATATTTACACACTTAGACACACTTGTAATGTAAGACATGTTCTCTTTTACTTAACACAGTGCCATATTGCAAGGTAAAACAAAAGGCAGGGAGATGAGAGGATGACTATTATTGTGATTCTTACGGCTGATCGTCTCGGGCCGCTACAAAATCTTATTGTATAGATTTCCTGCAAAAGTTTTCTATCACTTTGCACTTTTATTGAAACAAGCGCAACAGTATTTTATCAGCGGACCTAATCAAATGTAGATTTTCAGATATTATGAATACATGTTTTAGAATATGTCACTAAATAACGTACAAATTCTCCCAAATCTAAGTAAAAGCATGCTTTTAGCATGGTTTCAGTCAGAATTGGTCCCTGTTGTATTGCACAACAGTAAAACAACTTATACTGTCACCCTCTACAGTGGAGCTTCTTAACTGGACAGCAGTTAGTACATGTTGGGATGATTGTGTGCTGGAGTGGGTATAGGCATACTGCATTACGCAGCCAATCAGACTGCTTGAAAAAAAGAAAAAAAGAAAAAAAAGGCATGCCGGCTGCTGGATCAGTGCTACCCAATGATATTGCAAGCATGGCAACAACTCTACCCTACTGCAATGTCAGGGATTCCTTTGATCACAGTATCATATTGTTGTGACAGCCCCACAATTTATCACATCACATAAAATCCTTCAGCAGTGTAAGTGTTCACCTCCAACACGTTTTCTCTCATGTGGAGAGGAGTGGCGCAGCTCTGCTGGACTGGACTACAGTATTACTCACACCCAGTGTAATGGACATGTAGCTAAACACAGCGAGAAGGGAGCATGAGATCTCCTTCTCCCACCAGAGATCACACCTTGTACTGACACACCGTTGGGTTGCTGTTATTTGGAGCATGCTGACTCTTTGTTTCTTGCATAGCTATTCACATGTGTATTCTTTGACATCCCCAAATCTCCTCATAGATGCCCGTCTCCTGGCCAGTGTGTTACTCTGCACCGGCCACTGTGTCATCAGGAGGTCAAGACGAAGCGCCCCACGTGTCTAATGTACTCCTGGAGGGAGGCCGCGCAGACAACAACCTCCTGCTGGGTTAAAAATAAACCCAGTGTGAAGTGCCATCATTCCCACTCCTGCACCTGCCATTTACCTCTGTTTGGTTGAAGTTCTATAAATGCGGGCACAGCTATTAAAAGACGGGAGGTGTCTAAAATGGCAAGAGCAGATGCTGGGCACCTTGCTCCCTTTGTGTGGGATGACTCTGCCACAGGCTTAAAGGGGCCTAAAATAGAGTGGTTGAAATATGGGCCTATGATTGTTTGAACATGGAATCTCCTGGACTTCTGCCACTCGGCATAAATCCTTTGATACTGTCACACCAAACCGGCTGATCATCTTTCACCCATCCTGAATCAGGTCATCTATTTGCATGTCAAGAGGCAATTTCCATGGGCTTAAGCAATGACCAAATTTGGAGTTCAATGGGTTGCAATAACAGCAAAAACACAAACCAGTGCCGGAGAGGAGGAATACTAGTGTGCAACAGTGATGCAGTGGTGTGTTCAACTGGTGGGACTGAGACACAAAGGCATGGTTCTCTTGCAAGAGCAGCGTTGAAAAGCACATGAAAGATGAGAGATTAGACTGCTCCCTTTATTGCCGCGTTACTACAGAATAAGACGACTGACTAATTGGACCTGTCTATGCGAGTACGGTTAAAAATGGGACCAGCAAGTCTTCCACTTTGAGACAGATCCACGAAGATCACACGGCTTTGCTCTGGAGAGGTATATCCATGTACATTTAAAATGATAAGAGTTCACATTTAAGTAACAATTTTAGTTCTTTTTTTTTTCCAGGAGAACAAGAGAAAATAGCCACCAAGGTCACTAGACTTTGAACTGTACACTCAGTCTTCCAATAATAAATATATACATGTTCTGGTCAAGTCCAAGGCAAAAAACACAAGTGTGAGAGAGGTGGGTGTGTTTATGGTTGTTGACACCTCTGCTGTCTTCAGAACAAATTTAAAGAACTTTAAGTTTTATGAAAAAAGAAACCTCTTCATCTTGTTATCAAGATCTGGCAACTACTTATTCTGAAGATGCTGAGGGGCAGAAGGGTCCCTCTTAATATACAGCAGGACTATTGACAATTAACAAAAACCAAAAAATTATTACTGTACATAGTATTTCTTATATATTTTAAATTAATCTGCATCATTTTTATATTTATACTTATAACCAAGTTTTGAATGTGTTCTTTTTTATTTAGTGTCCCAGGGCTCCAGGAGGAGGATTGTGAGAGGTCAGTCTCTGTTCTGCCTAGCACAGTCAGTTGGGGGCTTCCTTCTCCTGAGTACCCTCAGCATTGGTTCAAGTCACTTTCTGTTATGCTAATACAGCCCTCCGCCATTGACATGGCCAATCAGTCATCCTCCGATCAGACCTTTGCCTCCAGCATCTCCAGGAAGAGTTTGTGCATGGGCACTTTTCCCTGCACCTTAATGCTGTAAAAGTGCTGCACAGCCTTGGTGGCCGTCTGCCGCAGGAGAGGCAAGGTCATGAGCAGCTTGCCCGCCCGCCGCGGGTCCTCCTGGTGCTGGCTGCTCTCGTAGTCCTGCAGGGCCTCATGGAGAGCGTCCTGAAGCTTCTGGACTGCCTCCATGTCCTCTATGTGCATGGAATCTGGTGGGACGAGAGCAGAGAAAGGGCCGTGAAGACTTGTGGGATTTCAAACTTGAAAAAGAAAAAAAAAAGTAACTTGTAAGAAATGCAGTTTGCACTTTGAGACACTGGTAATATAACAGGAGAGATGTGGAATGGATTTTTCTAAAAACAAAATGTAATCTCATGATTGATCTTTACTGTTCTGTTAGCAGTCAAGAGGGGAAAACGTCATCAATAACTCAAACCCTTGCGAGATAAAGAATAGATCATAAAAAAACATCTGCTTTATTTTATTTATCTGTTTATTTATAAATTTATTCTTCACTGGGCATTCATATAGCCCTTGACCAACGAGACTGAAAATCAATCTTATCCTCCAGTAACAATGGCCTGAATAGCACCCAATCTCTGCTAAGTGAGAGCACATTAAACACCTCGGTGTTCCAAAGGACAGATTGTTTTTGAAGAACAAAACAAAAGGAAAAAAAAGGGGCTCCATTAGAGAATTGGACACCGTGAACAAGTCTGAAATGAATACAACACTTCCTTTCAATTAATTTCCTGCCTAAAGGGGTTTCTGGCCATCAGATTCCAGGGAAAACAAATATGTATGAGTTTATTTTATTTATAACAAACCCGTCATCAAAATGGCCAATTCTCCTGTAAATGTTTTGTATAATTTTATTTAAAAAAAAGGTCTTGCTTGCTATATTATCCTGAGAAAAAAAAACAAAAAAACACTGACACTCTCTGCTTCAGTCAGCCAAATTTCTCTCCTTTCCCGGCCAGTTTTTGAGAAGTGTACAGTTTCAGTCTGGCTCCTCTCCGGTGTTCTTCCCTCCTATAATGTTTCGCTACACTGCCACCATTTTTAACTGATCCTACTGTACATCATGTTACAGCGGTCCTTTCTCATTCTCGCCTCCGCCTCTATCTCACAGCCTCTCTCAGGGACAGTCAGGGTTCACCGTTTCTCTCACTGGTTAACTGGTGTCTGGCACTCTGGAGGCAGCGTGTCATTGGCTGCCTGACTCGTCTCACCTTGGCGGTGCATATTTTACCACTCGGGACAATAAAAGGCAAAACAGATTTCAGACTTCGCTCCAAATTCATTGACTGGAACAACTGTATTCCCAAGACCTTGAGACATTTCTCACCCTGACGGTTTTCAAATCCACAGTGGTAAAATGAAGTAGGTCGTTTTGTAAAGTGAATGAGGAGGAGAGGGAGGTGAGAGGAGGTGGTTGGAAGAACAAAAGACAAAAAAAAAAAAAAAAATCTCAGATGAGGATGTGGTTTGACATAATTATCTCTTGTTCATTTCACAGTGGCTGGATTCACAATCTAACAAGCTGCATTTTTACAAATCACACCAGTATTTCGTTGTATTTTTTACCTGCACATTACAGCAGAAAAGTGGTTTGAACTGACTGATTTAATGTTTTATAGTGTGTGTGTGTGTGTGTGTGTGGGGGGGGAGAAAAAAAAAGATAAAGACATCTCTACAGATGGGCAGGAAAAGAGGACAGGAGCACACAGCCTGTAGTCCTTGGAGGAGGGGTAGACTTTAAAAAAAAAAAAACAACTTTGAAGAAACAATTTCCTCGCAATCCATCAGTGAGCCCACGTCGATCCGATTGATAAACTGCTAATTACAAAATCAATCGCTATGAATTTTCACAGCTGTCAGACAGAGGGGCTCCCGGGAGAGCGATCTACCAGAGACTTTGTTCTAACATTCAGGACACCCTCCTCCTCCTCCTTCTCCTCTCTCCTCGACCCCCATCTCTCCTCTCACCCACACCCTACCTCCCCTACTAAAGCTCTGTTGTCTGAAAGCAAAGGTCCACCATCAGCATTTTCATTTTTCAGCCTCACACAAAACAAGGAAACCAGCCCAGTGACCCAGGCGTGCATTGATCAGAGTGGGACAGGTCCTGCCTTCTCAAAAGGAGCCCGTCAATAGCGGCGTGCCATCTCGGCATTGGAACAAACGAGGTCTATCACTCCCTGATGCTCATTCCATTCGACTTAACACATTTTATTGACAGCCCCTGTGCTCCTAATGAAATGCTAAATTTATCTCCCGTGGCTGCTGTGGCCTGAAGCTACTGTTATGGAGATAGAGAAAGAAGAGGGGAGAGGGAGCACTGGAGAAATACCACAACATGGAGGGGGTTCAATTAAAAAAGCTCACTCCTCCATCCCTCTCTCTCTCTCACACTGGCCTTATCTTCTCTCCATCTCTCCATCTCACGCTCCAAACTAAAGGTTACGCTGAAAAACTCCTGAAAAACTCCCCCTTGAAATTTCAATTCTGAAACTGTGCTCGACAATGCCTTACTGTTTCTCTATACTATACTGTATACTGTCAGAGAGCTAGTCAGGCAAGAGGGAATAATACACTCCAACAATGTCTCAAACATTTTTATGTAAAGTCTCGATTTTTTTTAAATAACGGCAGTTTGTTTTGTATATTATGTGCATATTAATTTCTTGTTTCAGTAGAAAAACAAATATTGATTAAAAAAACCCTAAAGGCGTCACTTATTATTGATTTTGCTCTACATTTATTGTACAGTGTTTTATTTATTGTTTCCCTAGCAGGTTTTTTTTTGTTATATTTCACCAAATAGAATAATAGTTTTACAGCATCCATTTGAAAAAACAGAGTGGGAATAATAGCATTTTAAATTGTAATGTGGAATGAAACAATTGAGGTAATATCAAGCTAAGATCTTCAACAATTTTTTAAAGGTTTTCCAAACCAATTCTAAAAATGACAATACATAATGTATATGTAACGAATTATTTTAATATGTGGTTAATTACAAAGCCTTTGCTAAATAAAAGCAATGTTGATAATTCTGCTGATTTGATTGTATTAGCATGAATTTTTAACCATATTATTTAAAGAACTTTAAATGACAAATAAATTCATTATTTTATTGAGGCTATTCTCTATTTTTCTCTAATGCTCATTTTAAAGATAATGGAGTTTTCATTGAAATGCACATAAAATTTGTTTGAATTAAAACTCACGACACCTGAATATTATTTAAGAACCGTTAGCGCGCTGAGGACACCTCACCTGAGTTGGCAAGAGCGATGGCCTTGAGGGTGACAAACTCCTCCTTCTCCACTTTGAGCTTCTTGCATTTGCGGACCAGCTGGAGGATGGAGACGTAGAGGTCGAGCAGGCCAGTCAGCCGTGAGTGCTCCTCATCCATGATGTAGTCCTCGGCGTACACCAGCTCGTCCTCGTACGGCAGCGAACGGAAAACAATGCTGAGGATAAGGATCTCCATCCAAGCGCTCTGCAGTAAACTCATCTGATCTCCCAGAGAGAGAGAGGAGAAGCCTGGGAGGATAGAGGGGAAAACTGTGTGAGGACAGGTGGACTGCATGACAGTGGGGAAATAAAATATTTCAATATGTGTCTTTATGCGTTTCTATTCACATCTATTATAAAACAAAATGTAAATCTGCTGCTTTTCCATGACTGGGCCAGAAGTCTTCTTTAATTAGAGCGTATTAAAAAGTTTAAATATTTAGATGTGAAAGAACAGACAGCAGTAAACCAAACATGACAATTCAAACACTGATAGCCCAGATTACACGCCATGCCACATGTCAGCAAGTGGTGTTTAATTTTAAATGCACAGTGGAAGGTCTTCTTTGAAGTGGGCTTTGCTGTAAGTGAGGACAGTAAATCGGTGCAAAGGTCCAGGATACACAAAGCCATGTGGTTACCTCTTGTATCCTGTCACACTTCTACTGGTGTGAGGGGGATTAGCACTGAGACCCATTCTCATTGGAGGGGTTGAGGACGTGACATGGACTGTGTAGCCGGAGGAGGTGATGAGGACGCACACAAGAATGCACAAGTACACAAGACATGTGTCACCCAGGGAAACAAAAGCAGACACTTTGTGAACATGGGGATCATGACACCTATATGTATGCACAGAAATGTGCGCACACAAACAGAGCACAGGGGTCACATGGTTCAAGTCCAGCCCGAAGACCTGCTTAAAACTCGGGCAGCTGGATGAGCGGATGAGCTTGGGAACGTCGCACTGCTGCCATTTCTCCTTCAGCACCTCTACATATGCTCGGAATAGAACGTTAAATAAAACAAACTGCCAGATCCCCAAAAAGATGAGCTGTGGGAAACTCAAACAAATTAAAGAGAGCAGAAGAAAAATGGTGAACGGGAGAGAATGCGAGGAGCAGACATCCATCTTCTCTCTTTCACCCCCACTCTCACAGACAAACACACTCCACTACTTCCCCTCCATCTCCCACAATACCCTCCTCCTGCACAGTAGCCCATTCTGACAGCATATTAGGCTCTTCAGCTCCGCCCCTGATTAATATGATTGCCTTGACAAGTTTGCTGTTGCCACTGTGCGATTAAAAGGCGACAGATTACAGTATTGACCAGGGTGCTCACCACACCTATGCCTAACATTTTCTCTTAAATATAAATGATCTCATTGGGGTGCAGCAGCCACCAGCCTGATGTTTATCTCCACCCCTGCCAGGACACCATGAACACACACACACACACACACGCACACACACACACACACACACGTGTGTGTGAAGAACAAGAGACATCATGAGGAGGTGTGAGAGAAAGTGAAAAAGAAGCAGGATGGAGAGAGAGAGAGAGAGAGGCAGAGAGAAAAGAAGAGCCACAGAGAGTAGTACCTGAGTGTTCAATTTCCCTTATCGTGGTGATGACCACTGCAGGGGAAGAACTGGAGGATACATTAATTAACAGATTGTGATCAGAATGTGAGGGCCTTCACATTTTGAAGGGGAATCAATAGTCAGTAGAATAGAGTGCTAACAGAAAGGTGCTGGTGCCCAGCTGGACTGGTCAGAGGTCTGAAGAGCTCAAATTAGACCCGACAAAGCAAACTGCCAAAAGCACTCCAAACACTTGACTACTATCAGTGGAGGCAATAAGCCATATTTTGTAAAGGCCTCTGCCATTACACATATCCAGAGTGCATCTTAAAATCTCTGTTGGGTTATTTCCTTGTCTGCATACATGGCCATTATGTTGGACAGACCGTGTACGCAGTCTTGATTGCCACATCAGGTTGGCATCGCAATCACAGGAAAGGCTTTGTCGAGCCTTTTAATGCCAAGGCGGACTGAAGCGGAAATAAAGCGCTGCTCCCAATGTGACAGCTCGTGCGAAGGCCTTTTTCCAGGCTTGTTGGAGAGGTTTTAGAGTTCGGATACAGCAGACACCTCTCAGCCATATGCACGCATGCAGCTCAGCAGCCTACAATTACCTTTGACGCTAAAAGTCCTTGAATTTAATCCAGTGCTGTGAGATGGAGAGGTGGTGTTTTCCCCCCTGCTCCATCCTTTCTCTTCAGGGCCTAAATTATCACTCCAAATGGGATCTTGTGTCGTTGCCTCGTCTTTTTCCACTCAATTTAATCGAGTAATGAAGTGACTTCCCGACTCCGCAGGTCACACTGCGCTCTGGCCACCGCACTCTGAAGGTGGCCCGGTTAAGAGCCGTCGGAGTGGGTGATTTCCTCTAATGAAATATCAATATTTACATCTTCATTTCCAGCCCACTGCCTTGGCGGGGTTTGACCAAACATGACACAATATTGACCAAATCAGAGAGCAGCGTCTACATACTTGAAGGGCCTGTTCCTCTCCACTGCTGAGAGAAAGATTTCTGTATGAAAGTCTTTGAGTCAGGAATACTGACATAATAACAATGCAGTTTTTCCTTGGTCACTTTGACTAAAGCACCCGTACTTAAATCAATCATATGGGATTTTCACTTTTTAAAAAAAATAGAATATTCATGTCCAAGGACACAGTAGTCACAGCTACTGGAAAAAACCCTACCTACTACCTAACATGAATCGAGTCCAAAAATACATTAAAACATAAAAATAAGCAAATAAAAAAAACCTTTAGGGCTCCTTCAAATCAGGTGTGAAATTTCATTGAATTCTGTCGAGTGGGGATGGAGGAGGATGGACCATATCCTGTTACGTACAGATGGACAAGGATAACCCTATATGCTCCCTTTGGCTGGGGCATAAAAAAAAGTTACAAAATGTAACTTACGTTCAATGTGAAATCAGTTCTGTATAGACAAAGGCATAAAAATAAATATCGGTGACAAGGAAATAACACCATAAAGCAGCCCAATGACCATTAAATTCATCAGCCCACCATCATTCATAGCTCAAAGGGTGAAAACAAGACCACTAAAAGACCAACAACAAAAGCCAAAACCATCATCTCTCATGTTATCTCCCCAAAACCCCTTGGCTGTGGGCAGGAGGGGGCAGCCCAGACCCACAGACAGTTGCCTCAAACCGCTTGCAGAGATTAATCAGACCACCGTTTCATCAGCCAAAGCACAGGACAGCCCAAAATGAAATGCTGAAGATTTCTGTTGAGCTGGAGTTCATATTCTATTAATTTATTATTGTTTCCCTCTCCCTGAGGGCCATTAGCGCGGGTAATAAAAAGAGATGTAATTACGAGGCACGGTGGACCCCTCCAGCTGCAGCCCCCTCGTAACTCACCCTCAATCAGACAACAGAGCCGACAGAGGGAGGGAGAGGGAAAGGGGGGGGAAAAAGAAGAAAAAAAAAGCGAGAGTGAGGCAGAGAAATGGAGGATAAAAAGAGGATAAGATATGGAGCAGAGAGGAGAGAGATAAGGAAGACAGAAAGAGAGCAGCAGCAGTGAGTGAAAAGGGACCAGAGCATGAGGAGAAAAGGAGGAGGGAGACAGAAAGAGGAAAGAGAGTAATTCTGGCTGGACAGGGGCTGATCTATCATGGCTAGATATCAGAAGGACAAGCAGACCCTGAAGACTTCTGCCCAGCGGCAAACTCACCTCAGCCAAGTCAAGTACTCTCCGGGCTCCAGTTGGAGTAAAACTGCCCCTAACAGCACCCCAGGGGTTCAGCACATCTTTTTTTTTTCCCTCTCTCCTCAAACAGAGATGAATGATCAGTCTGCTTTAAGCTTATTCTCTATCAAAGCTTTTTTATTTAAGATGGCAGTTTAAACAAAAAAAGGGACAAGAGGAAAATGTTGGCACCTCTGATTTGTATAGATTCCTCTAGTGTGGCAGAGTGACACTCTGCGATATAAGACGTATAAGCAGGACAGGAATGAAGGACAATTTTGAGCGGCTTCATAATGGTGTGTGTGTGCGTGTGTGTGTGTGTGTGCGTGTGTGTGTGTGTGCGTGTGTGTGTGTGTGTGTGTGTGTGTGTGTGTGTGTGTGTGTGTGCGCAGCTGCAGACCATGATTCTTCCTGAATTTACATGACAGCATCAGGAGGACCCGATCAATAGCAGCTTGGTAATAAATTGCTGTGCTTGACATAAATAATTGACCTGAAGTCCAGCGACATGCACAACAAAAACAGCTCAGTTTGCTGCGAGCTTTCCCCGGACACTGATTTGATGACACAATGGCTGTTTTTATATTGGACAATATCATGTCAACACAAACTAAACTGACACAGTGAAAAAGATGCTGGCGACTGAAGATTAATCTTGGGTTTTTTTTTTCTTTTTTCCCAGCGTTCACTTTCAGTTGAGCAGGCTATCTGCCTTCTTTCAACATGATAACCAGCCCATTATCCCTGGTAAGTAGCTGGGTAATGGGTGATTCGACCCGTGGCCTGTGAACGTTATGAGGTTGAAGAACGTTAAATACAGTAATCCCCTTGTTTTAATCTGCACCCTATGACCTCCTGACCCAAACGGAGAAGTCTTTAGACCTCCCATGGGTCCCACTGTCAAATACTGATGTTGCATATATCAGCATAGCCCAAAAGACCAGGACGAATCAGGCCTTAATCATTGCCGTAATTACACATAATTTATCTCCGCTGCCATCAAGCAACATTGCTTAATGAGGGATGGCGCTCTGCTGATGATGACTTAAAGGCACATCAGCATATAACATTTCCTGCAGAACGTTTTCTGTAAAATATACACATATCTATACAGGTACGACCATCAGACACTTGGTTTTATGCCTATTCAGCTTAGCAACAATATGACTACGCATGCATAATTATGATGTTTGACGTATACCTGCTCATGTCACAGTAACTTAACAAAGCCCTCCCCCACCGTGTCTGGCAGTTCTACCTTTTTTGGCCTTGCATACTCCTGGACTGCCTGTCTGCCACCAAATACACCCCCATCTCAATCTCCGGGCAGCTTCTTCCCACTTCCCTGACCAGTTTCAGGCCTCGGCATCCACCTGATTGCTCAATCTATCTTTATCTCCTGTGTTGAAGCCTACGTCAGGAGGTAAATTGAATATACTAAGAGCTGTCTGTTGGTGTGTATATTTAATAAAGTGCACTGATGAGGTGCTGATTTATTGCCGGGCAGTATTCACACTCTATTACAAGGAGATTACGCAGCTTGAGTGGGATCAGGCTGGCAACACAGTAAGTAGATTTCACAATTTAATGGCAAAGAGAAAACAGAAGCCCGGAGGGGGCTGGAGGAGGGTGGGCTGACGGGTAGTAGAGGGGGTGATTATGCTGGAGGGTTGAGCTGACACAAACACGACAACATACAAGAGGCGTGATCTCTTTTAACATCACTGCCTCCATGTTAACAACTAACACGCCAGGCGGTTGTCTGTCAAATGCAGAGCTGATGAGCTGGAATCCAATAAAGCACAGATGATGAATATTCCCAAAACACCAGTAATGAATAGAACAATGCAAACAAGGCGATTTCATCACATTAATCTGGTCTAAATCTAATACTGAAAAATGCAATTACACACAAGAAGTGCATTTATTTTGTTTTTTTCAGTAAAAAAAAAAAAAGCAATGAATTTAAGACATAAAATACAAGTTCTACATGCTGCTTGAATATTTTACATTCAAGGGGCGACATGCCAGAGCAAAAATATGTTTTATTGTGTAGGAGCAAAGCAGCAGCAGCAGCAGAGAGTCAATGTTTGCTTGGCCCCTTACCCTCTGGAGAATTCCCAGCTGAAGAGACTCTGGGAAGCTGACAAACACCAGCACCTCTTGTATAAGCAGCATGTATGGCATTTTATTTATTTATTTTTTTACATATGAACAAATGACATTCCCACTGCAGGTGGGAAAGGATGCAGGTTGGCATGAGGCCACAGGGGTCATACTGGTATCCTGTTGCTCCTGTAGAAAGCGGCAATGTCAAAGTGGTAAACAGGTCCGTAGTGTACTGAAGCTGTCAGTTTACGAAGTTCCTCCTTAAACCACTTGGACAGAGTGAAATGTAGCTTTATGGCATGAAAAGCGGCCAGAGGGGTAGACAGTGGACTGCTATGTGTGTCAAAGGCTGTTAGCACCTTAGGAACAACAAGCCATCTGTCAGCATCCCCCGAACGCTGCTCCTAATGACCCTAACCCCTCAGGCAACAGCCGTGTTAGAGTCCGCTTCATGTTGCTATTTGGATTTGTGACACAAGTGCCCAAAAGATCCGCAGCTATCAATTAATTAATCAAAGGCAGTTTCATAATGAGGGCAAACCTGTTAAAAGGCTTGTGATATAATCTGAGACTAGCCTTCAATATTTATCTAATTAAATTCAGGCAACAAGTGCAAATGATGATTGATTACTTGTGTCATAAATGTATCTAAAAATGAAGTAAAACTGAAAAATTGAAAAGCACTTCATGTATGTACATTTTCATGGTGTGCATAACGACAAAGTTGACATTGGACCCTGTCAGGCAAAGATACCATCTATGTTAATAATAGTGCTTTGATATCATCCAATCATCCTCCATATTAAAACTCGACAGGGCCGCTCCACTCCACATTATGCCACTCTTCAAATGCATTTTCAAATGTTCTCTGAGAATAGTGGAAATTAAAAATCAATTGAGAGGAGGTAAGTGCCAATTTGCATGACATTTAAATTGTTACATTTGGACTTTACTTATTGGCCCATCTGTCAATGGCCTAATCAATGTAGTCTATTTCAGAATGAACTGTTAATCTTTTTAATTCCATTGCCCAAGGCTGCAAAAATCTATCAGAATGCAATCAGCAGTTTTTTTTCCCCCCCGTTCCCTGTCTTGTCCCAAAGCGAATAGATGGAGAAATACAGTAGGAACTGAGCATGGTGGGCTACCCTGGGGTACGGCTGTTGCATGGAGTCTCGCTCAACCAGTGAACCGTCTCTGATCAAGTTCAGCCATGTACAACTCAATTATGCAGCCATTTCATGGCCAGAGGACATCCACTGTCCTAATACAGACACCACCAATGGGACAGACAGAGACCAACCACTCATCCTTAGTAGAAGTCTTTATCCTGTCAAATTGTCCTTTAAATCTAAAAACAATATGCATGATTTTACATTATTAGTTAAACAAAGGACAATTAAGTGTATTTATACAGAAGCATATCAGAATAATCTATTTAAAGTCTTTGATTTCACAGGTGCAGCATATTGTTTAGTAAATCCTTTCAGTTCCAGGTACTCACTCTCAGGCTCTCAGGCTTACTGCCTCAGGTTTTGGGTTAAATGATCATTATCGACACATTTAGAGTGACGAGTCCTCTGCCGCAATCAGAGGGGCAAATCCCATTAACATTATGAATCTATGCACTGTGCAGTGCGTGTTAGTATAATCTGATTAACAGGGCTTCAACAATATGACACACAAAAACTGCGTAGGAGTGTCCAAATATTAAAATGAAAATGCACTCCAGGACACAAAGCCTTTAACGATTAGTGTATATTAAACGGTGTGTTAAGAGAGTAATTAACTGTTGTATTAACTACACCTGCTTCAGGTTACTCAGAAGCCACACATAACCTGTAAAATATTATTCACAAATAAACTTTTTTTCATGTAAAAGATAAAAAAAAGATGACAAACACTCCTTCTGCTGTATGTTTGTATGTATGTATGTATGTATGTATGTATGTATGTATGTGTGTCTTAATGAGTGATGCCTCCTGGCTCGCACACTCTATACTCATCAGCCAGCAGAGGAAGGTTTTCATTTCTGTGTATGTCTGCAAACAGTGGTGTAATTTTTTGGGTCACAATGATGAGAGTGTGTCATCGGGTCAGTTGTGATCTAGTCCTGACTAATCTCCTTGTTAAACTCTCAGTGTGCTGACCATGCAGTGACCGAGTGGAGTGATCCAAACAGTTTAGGGCCGGAGCTGAAGGCATATCCATCCTCTAATCTCATTACTATCAGATCTGTACCTGATTAATACCTCGCCTTCTGAGAAGAGCTCTAATACCTTTTCAGTACAAAATCCACCTGCCTGAGGTCAGGTACAGTGCACTCAGCATGACTGAAAATAAATGCACCTTTTGAAACCATGAATTACGATTGAAATTTATCTTCTGAATTAAATGAAATGAGGCAAATACACACGCTTGTATGGATTTATGTGTGTGTGTGTGTGTGTGTGTGTGTGTGTGTGTGGTTGGGAGAGTGTCAGACTGCATGTGCATCAGTACTGTGGTGATTTTGCACAATTCCTGCATGCTGACTTCTCCGTGCCTGTCCAAGTTATGGTGATGAGAAGAAGAGGTTATGGAGGTGCTGCTGAGGGACACATTCATTTAGTTTGTTTGGCCCTCTGTGCCTTCAGCACCGTAATGTTATAGTTATGAGGGGTCAAGGTCAAGATCAAGAGGAATCTGCCTCGGTTGCAAAAACAGCAGCTAAACAATGTGTTCTCTGTCAAAATCAGAGGAAAACTCTTGAAGGAAGCAAAATCTCTGCTGACGTGAGATGCTGTATCCTTAATTCAACAGCATCTTATAACCTAACACCTCGTCTATCAGAATGCCTATGGGGCAAGGAAGAAACATGATTATGCCCATCAATAATTCAATGCATGTGTGCTCGCACTTGTGTGGGTTTGTGCGTGCATATATGTGTGTGTCTGTGTGTATAATGGTGTCTTGTTTGATTGGGCAGTGCCTTAACTTTTTATCGAATCTCCTTGGTGCTTAAAACATACAGTATATTGGCACTGGGTCTTTGTCCCAAAATTCCATTCAATGCAGGTGTTTTAGATGCACTCTATCTATTTGTTTCTGGCAAAGGTTTGTCCATTTTGCACCCCGTCCACCCTCCACACACCCCGAGGCTGTACGAGCTGCTGTCATTAATTACCTATGTTTGTGTGCGTGAATGTTTAATCTTAGAGAATGTGTGCGAGGAGATGGAGAAAAACGATATTGGTTTAAAATAAGATGGAGCAGACGACAAAAGAATTTGTTTTATACCTGGGATGTGCTTGGCCCAACCAATGATGACGACCAGCTCGCGGTCAGCCAGGTCGCACAGCGTGGTCAGAGCCTTGATGTCACTCTCTGGCATGGTGGGGTCAGGCATGGCATAGATCTTCTCTGGCTCTGCCACCAGTAGGTGAGACACTATCTTTGTGACTGAGGATAGAGGAAGGAAGGAAGCGGGGTGTGTCAAAGCAAAGCAGAGGTCAAAGGTCATATCACTACAAAGCTTAGAGAGGTATAAAGAAGCGCCGTGCTGATAAACATTGGTGAAAATGTACCACGAGGTAGACTGGTGGTACATTTTCACTTTCAAAGTCTATCTATTTATGCAGACTAATGGATGGAGCTTCAGTTTGTAAGAGTGATATGAAGTCACTGAAAGCTCTTATCCCAACAGTATGTAATGCAAGTGGAACAATGTGTGTGTGACAATGGGAGGGTCTTTGAGCACTCTGCTGTTGTCTACTCATAGACTTGTTATATTACAGCTTTGACTGGCGTAATACCGACCTACATTTATGAACAATGAACTCTCAACTGTCCTAACACTGAAGAGACAGTTTTACCAGTTTTACCTGTGTGTCGGCCTGCCAGAGGAGGGGCAGCGGCGGATGGAGACAATGGGTTAATGACGGAGCAGTACTCACGAGGCTTTTTAGTGGGAGGGGGGAGCGTCAAGCCCAGGTAAGGGTTGTTTTCTGAGTCCAACCTCCGCTTGTACTTCTGTCTGCCCCCTCGCACGCGGTCGAGACGAACCCCTGGGTTAGAAACAACAGGAGGGACATGACATGTAGGGAGTGCATCTTTCCAAAAGAGATTTTAAGGAATATCAAACGCATGCATATTAACTAGGTCAAAAAAGCTAATAATTTCCGTAAAGACATATAAAATAATTCCTCCATCTATAAGACTAGGAGAAACATGTGGGACAAAGACCAGAAATGACACCCTAACCTATCCTGTACTAGATGAGTATGGGTAAAAGTAGTAGTGTGCATACTGGTGTCTCTCTCATGTAGAAGCATGTTAAAAGACTGCAGAGTGGCATAATTTTGTCGGCGTGTGTGTGCATTTCTGTGTGTCTGGGTGAGTGTGTGCAAATGTGTCAGAGGCAAGGCTGCCTTCCCATATGTGGTCCATGCCTGGCTGGTCTACTGTGACACAGCTGAGCCCAGAGCAGGTCTAAACATATGAATATTTAACGCAGGGTCAATGATCTCACAGACTGGCCCTCTAATTATTTAGCTTTTGGGGTGAGGCAGACTGCATACTGATTAGCTGCCAGCTACATGCCTCTTTGCTTGTGTGCAAGCTCAGGTGTGTGCTCTCCGGTATCACGAAAAATAAACTTAACCAGCCTACAAGCAAAGACACAGTCCCACACACACTGTACAAAACATCCACTGTCATACTGCAGATAGATAACTGGGTATTGCTTTCCCATAAAAGACCCTTATTTCACCCCTCTTTCACTGGAGTAACAGAGGCCTTATCACCCCCAGCCACAACTAGGGGGCCAGGTTGCACACTGATACTGTAAATGTCAAACCGGCCTCATCGTAACATAAGTTATTTATTATCTCATTATTTGATAAGAATGTCTCCATTCGGATGTCTTTTCTATTGTATTAATTTTCAACATAGTTAAAATATGTCATCTTCCACTTCTATTTATTTGATACCTCCAGGCGTGTATTTGGTTGTTTAATACAATTAAACATTTATATCCTGCATCCCCACATTTGGCCCAGCGCATCACTGCAACAGTGCAGGCCTGATATCTTAATCCTTTCAAGAGGAAGAATCCCTTCAATTTACCATGTATGCATAATGTAACCCCCCCCCCCCCCCAAAAACAAATTTAATGCTAAAAGGCAGAAGAGAAAAGGCTCAATGAAATGCTTGTGGTGGAGGAGGAGTTAATTTGTCAGCTGCCTGTGTCCTCTGAGCGAATAACATCCGCAGCCAGAGCACTTCCTTGATGATTTCATCACTTTATAACAGGGAGGACGGTGTCAAACCTGGGCATTGTGTAGCCACTGCAAATGAGCCTAATACAATTTGCCCATCAGCAAGTGCTCTTGAAGGGGATGAGTTTGGATGTATCCCATGCATGGTGATTGGAGGTCGGTGAACAGTGAGGGAAGCAAAAATCACATGATGCAAGACAGAAGCGGTGGCCTTCATTTAACAAAGAGGAACGGTGGATTTATGCAAACCATCTTCTTGATTTTCACCACCTTTCTTACAAGGCCAAAGCCCCTCTGCCTCACACTGAAAGCATCAAGGGAGAGCCGTAAACTTTATCATCATGCAACTGTAGAATAGAGATTTCTTCTACTTATATAAATGATTTGATTCCCTAGAAACACAAATCTGATTAGGCTTGTCTTTCAATTTCCTGACACTGATAACCTACTAACCTAATTACCCCTAATTCCCAACAGAGTCCCTTCCTTCCCAGAAAGCACCAGGGAACGACGTGATGGCAACTACCTGTACTTTACACACACACACATACACACTCACAAATACAATTGAATTTTTATGTGTAACATATGAAGAAAGTTTTAAAGATTTGTGTCTGTAAAGCTGTCTAAAGGATAGTCATCAAAAACCCTCCACTTGCTTCTTAAGTGCTTAAAAACTTTCTTCGAATTCACCTGAGATGGTACCGTTGCTACTGTAGGGATGGAAAATTCCTCTCATTGTCAAACGTGATGTCACCCCTTTCTACAATTTCTTCCGACTCTCCCGATGAGCTTGGATGCTGCCAGGCGGCTGCATTTCTGCTCTCCATGATCCTCTCTGCCGAAGAGTCCTGTGACTGTGTCAGCCAGTGTGTAAAGCCAGCGATGAAGGTAGATGGGTGCCTCTTTTAATTAGAGCAGTCCTGGTAATAATTAACAGACGCTGACAGGAATTAAAGCTTGGCACTAACCTGTCTCATTTTAGTGTCCAACAGGGCCAAATATAGGCAGAGAGGAAGAGAGAGTGATCAAGAGCACTGACACAGATTCATTCACTCATGCTGTCGGGCACTATGGCCGGGACTTAATAGGGTCCTTTGTGAGGTTCATGTATCCCTTTGGCGGCACCTGAAGCTTTAAGTGGACTGACTCTGATCAGTTTGTTGTGCTCCATCCAAAGTAAATAGTAGGTGTGTTATAAATGTGTGAAGAGAGTTGAGCAGCACCTCATCCAAAGTCATCTCACTGCTTTATGGCCCACTACACAGAGCAGCGAGGGTAATGGGTGAGCTCGGGTATCATCTCTTCAAAGAAGGGTGCAGGGGGAAAGGGCTTTTGGCCAAGGCGGTTGGCATTTGTGCACGGATTAGCACAGGCCTCAGGGTGGGGGCTGGGGCCAGCTGACCTAGGGCTCTTCTTTCTCTCCAAAAACAATAATAATCCCCTTCAGAGCACACTCCTACAAAAGGGCCTGTCTTCACTCACTTTGTGTGGCCGGCCGTGGTAGGGGCCCTTATTTTGAGTCTCTCACCTGTTCTGGGTGTCTCTCCCTGGGGAAAGTGTCAGGATGTCTGGGATGGTTGGCAATGCCAAGGGGAGCTTAGGCGGTCCCTATTTTAGCTGGGAAAAATCAGAAGGCCACATGGCAAGGCATGGTGAACCTTGCCTTTCAAGGAAGCCGCACCACTAAACTGCCGTCAGCACTATTTCAAAGGGCCCCTTTCGCCAGCTTTGCATACTTGTAAGTGTGTTGCAGCATTTTTAATCACAAGTGGTGATGAGCAAGGGTAACGGAAAAATTGTCACACACTGCCCCCCACCCCGTCTGCTGACCCCAGGAGCTGAAATACTGACACTCTTGTCACACAGTCCATTTACAGGTTAGCTACAAAATCCTTTGTAAGCCGAGATCCCTGCTTGTACTGCTAATTGAAAAGACCAGATGGGACTCAGACAACACTAAAGTTGGCTCTAAATTACAGGATTTATTATACAAAACATTTTAATTGAGGTGAGCCTCCACAAAGCTTCTTTTAACTGAATTTACCATTGTCATTACTGCACAATGAAATCAGAGTGTATTTGTATTACTGGTACAGACAGCCTGCAACACACACACATTCACATATCTAGGATTTCATGCAAAAGTGAAGTGTGTTTTGCATTTATGATCTGTATGTGACTATTATGGGGCTTTTGTAGGCCGTGGTTGTTTCCTTAGCATGCCTGTCTACCAACAATAAGAGGAGTATTGCATATCAGCACAAATACCATTTGCTCCTTTGTTCAGCAAATGCACACGATGTTCACACTGTTCTCTGACAATAGTACAGGATACATTCAATCCTCACACAGAGCACTGTTACACCGTGAAGACAATGGAACCAAAAGCTATTTTCAACACGGCTGATGTGTAGATAAAAACATACATGCATCTTCAACGGAATAAAAGCTTCTTTCTGCGCAGGTGTGTGTGTGGAAGAAGACTATGTTTCAGTGAGCGAGGGAGAATCGAGCAGAGAGCAACTTCCACTGAACGATGTCAATGTAATCTCTCAATAGTATCTTTTCCTCTCTCCTGCTCTAAGCTCTGATCCGTTTCCATTGATCAGAGAAGAAACCTGTTGCCCCTGACATTTGATTCTTCTATTGATCACTTCCTGCTTTATACAGTCAAGAGAAAGTACAGCGACTCAACACAGGGTTTAGTCAGGTCTCTTGTAATCACACTGCTGATCTTCCTTAGGCCGCTTACCACACTTTCAAACAGGAGTGTTCTGATTGTACCTTTTGTGCTTGCTCAGTAGACACAGATACCCTATGAATTTTACTGCTGGAAATACAAACATCTATCGTTAATTTCTTCAGAGGACTTTGAATATTGTTAGTCTTTCAGAGACAGTGACAGATTTATTTTTCTGTTCCATTGGGGTGCAGCACTATAATACGAAGGAGCTGTAAAGTTATAATTAGGTGATTTTCCACTGAGACACATTGTGACCTTTCTGCAGTAATGAAAGTAAGTAGCAACTTCAGTCATATGAGCGGTGGCCATCTCCACACCCTGGGCTGAGCATGGCTTTGAGTTGACAGCTTCGTGGAGCTAACAGTTGACACAGACAATGTGACTCGCTTTCATTTTTCATGTGGGGGACGCTTTAAATGGATGGGCCTTGGGCTTATGCAAAAAAATGCACTTCACATCTCCTGTTAATTGTGACAAAAAGTTTAAATTATTTGAGAGAGTGCACGAGACTTTGATAAGTCTATGGTAATAGTTCTGATGTGGTGACGACCACTATGTAAAAGAGGTGGGTCATTCTCATTGTGGGAATGTGCTGAATACAGAGAAGTTTGCATTAGAGCCTTGAGCTTAGCCGAAGTCTGCATATTTGAGTTTCAGTCTTTTTTTCTTTTTTTTTTGGCCTGACACTGGTCATTCATTTATAGCCACAGCTACATATTTTTGTAGTCTCTTATTCTCCAAGATGATATATTGGCATAAAATTTTCATCAGATAGTAATGCGATTACTCTGTCTTTCTGGCACTGATGCTTTATCTGGCTGCATGGAGTCCAAGGGGATTCTGTTACTGTATAGAAATCCATACAAGATTTCAATGGGAGGAGAAACTGGTTGTACAGTGTGTTTGTGTGTGCGTGTGCGTGTGTGTGTGTGTGTGTGTGTGTGTGTGCGTGTGTGCGTGTGTGTACGCACTGTAACCAGTTTGCACGACATAAGTACTACCTGACCCGTACTCATCAGCACTTGAGTAAAACACATTTCCTTACAGTCTGTGAGCAACTCCCGGAGGAGGCTTGAATAAATATAACACCGCCACTTCGCCCTCATGCCACATACAGTATCTTTCATTATTCATCTTGTCTGGCCTTTTTGTTGAAACCAATAAGTGAGAAAGAGAGACAGGTGAGAATGCATCCACTAATGCAATGGTGTAAGAGAGAATGAATAGGTGCCACCCCCACGCCCCCCACCCCTCGGATGAGCAGCCAAGCCTCCGGGTCTCAGGGGGCTCAGGGCTCACTCGTGACGATATGGGAGGGGAGAAAAAAACCCAGCAAGACAAATCCGTCGGAAGCATGTTTAATTGTCACTGAATTCCCTGCTGGCGTGACTTTAAAAAAAAACTATCCACAGGAAGAGAGCCGAGATGTTCGGAAAACATTTAGTGGATCAATATGCTGGGGAGAGCTGAGACTGTGCCGAGTGTGTGCTCAGGGATCCAGCCTGAGCCTTACCAAGTGGAATACTGTTACATTTTTATTACTCAGACAGCAGGAACAACCTATTCAGCATATTTCTGTCCCCAGCTCAACTGCACAATATTTACTGCTGTGTAGCGAAGGGGAGGACATGGGGGCTGGGAACGGCTGTCTAGGCCAACCAGATGTACTGTATGTATCTCTCATTCTGAGCTGTGGGACCCATTGCTGAGAAACAACTACCATGAGAACTAGCCTGTGTGTGTGTGTGTGTGTGTGTGTGTGTGTGTGTGTGTGTGTGTGTGTGTGTGTGTGTGTGTGTGTGTGTGTGTGTGTGTGTGTGTGTGTGGCAGCTCCCTTATTGGATCAACAGTAGGGTTGCTCCATTATGTCAAAAATCATAAGCATGATTATTTTGGACAATATTGAGATCATGATTATTTAAAACAATGACTCTTTGACTTTGGAGGCATCATGCATTTATTGTATGTAAAGGAAAGGGCACATATTTGATTTATGACACAAAAAACAAAACGAGAGCATCACTGCGACACAGAATGTGGCAGAACTGAAACAATCATTTTATCTTGATTATTCTCTTTTCATAATTGTTGGGAGATAAATTTGAATGGAAAATAAAATTGGATTAATTGCCCAGCCTTCATTAATTGCGCTTTGTTTAACTTTATGAATGTTATATGAAGGTTGTAAACCAAAATGTGTACAGTATGTACATCTGTGGGTGTAAGAATAATAAAAAATGTTCTTACTCTTCTTACCTTCTTTGAGCATCCCCACTTTGAGGCATTTCATGAAGCGACAAGCCTGACATGATTTGCGTCTCCGCTT
This sequence comes from Chaunax sp. Z400, assembly GCA_037577475.1. NCBI lineage: Eukaryota > Metazoa > Chordata > Actinopteri > Lophiiformes > Chaunacidae > Chaunax > Chaunax sp. Z400. The sequence continues at coordinate 14,627,791 of CM075194.1, read as the reverse complement.
TGTGATCTCACACTCATTTGTGGCAGGACAGCTGTATTCTATGTTACCTGAGGAGAAGAGGAATAAGACGAGGTTATCGACAATAAATCCAACGTCTGATAAGACCAAATACAATATAATGTACACCAAAATGTTTGTGGAAATACTGTAATTCTGGGTAGAGTATGAGGTGGGAGCTTTTCACCAGGAGAGAAAAAGAATCAAATGGTAAAAAAATGGTGCTGCTACTAATGTATTGTGTACTCTCTGTGCTATCACATGGTCTATAATAAATCATCTTTTGTCATCCAGGCATGGGTGGTAATCACATGGATTCCCAAGCATCCATTTCTGTGGTGTACAGGTGGTTCAGGTGATCTCCAGTGAGAGCGTTCCACGGCAGGAGGAGAAGCTGGAGTAAGAGGTAAAGGGTGGGCGGTATGGGGTGGAGGTAAAACTACAATAGTCCTTGAGGACCCATCGGTAGACGCCACCCTGGTCCAACACTAAATTGGCTTCATTAATTCTGAGCATGTCCCCTCCGGGCCCCGAGCGCAGGCCATGTCCCCCTGTGCTCAGAGGGGCCTGCCTCTGCCTCAATAGCAGGCTAGAGATCCAGACATGCTGCCCCTGACCACTTTACATAATACTCCCGAAGACTCAAACCTGTTGTTACCACTGTTGCAATTGTTGTCTATTTACATAGTGTACAGGCAGGAGGACTTATGCATTATTCAATTGCTGCAACTGAGTGTAGGACGGAGCAATGAAAAAGAGTTTCATAGCTGCACAATAAAAGAGACGGTTCTGCTCCACTCTACCATTAGTAAAAGAAAGGGCAGGATATGTGAGACAATTCCTCCACTTCTGTCTTATTCCCTACCTTTTACTGTACTGTATTCAGGGGTTTTCAATAAAGGGTTGCAATATAATGGTCACTCCAGTCTAGGAATTTGAATCATCTTATTTTGAACAGGCATTCAGCTTTAAAGCTTTTTGACATTGGTATTTTTCTAGACTTTGCGTTCAACCTCGGGTTTATGTCTTTGTCAGTAAAGTGAAATAAATTGTTGAGAAGCAAAATTGAATCATTAGAATTGCTTCAGGATTTTCCCCTCATCCACTAAAATTCAACAATATGCCAGCAAATGTGTTTTCTGTTTAAACTGCTCAGTACACATCCACTATACACTGTAGAGGAAGTCCTTTCACAGATGAAACCTCTTAAATGACAGACAAAAAGCTGCACAAACAAACATATTAGGTTTGAATCTTAGCATCATGCAGCTGCTCACCAGCTCTGACCCTCACTCCATATTTCTTTACAAACAGAAAGCTGTGTAATATTCCACTGGTGTTCCTCCACTAGCCCGCCAACATCCTTTGACAACTTATGCAATTATGTTAACATTATTGGACAGATCAAGTGGAGGGTCCCAAGATGTTATAAATAATTAGAAATTCCTTCTTATATCTGGGTTAGAAATCATTATGCTAATTCTCCTCATCTCTTTGGGACTGGGGTAAATAAAGGTGTGAAGGAAAGCGCTGATGAGCTCTGATTGTCTTTCCTCTGCCTGTTTTCTCTGTTGTCAGAGCAGAACCAGGCTATAATAATCCTATCCATTTCCCATATGCTGGGAGGAGACAATCAGTGCCAACCCACACTGGAATCAATTCATGGCGGTATTTTTTTGATTTGCCTTCGCATTATACACAAAGCAATCAGTAATTTTCTTGGGCATTAAGGACTAAACACATTAAAAAAAAAGTGTTTTGACTGCAAATCCGATCAAATCCTCTGACTTTATTTACTTCGTCATATCATCCAAAACAGCAAATCGCCCCATATGTATGATATGTTGCATATACATGCATAACCATGGCACAGCTGACCCTGCGTGTCTCTGAGGACTCTTTGTCTATGGGGATATTTTTCTCTCCTCCTTTCTTCCTTCTCCATCTCAGGGATGCCGGCACAAATAACACCTGGTGGCTAACTAGGAGAGTTAGCCGCTTGATATCACACACAGAAACAAAAACAAACATACAATCACACAGTACTGTGTCCACCTGTCCTCTAAAGTCCTCTGTATGTCTAATGTCCTGTTACGTGGCCTCTCACAGCTCAATGCAGAGGGATGGGAGGATTGACTAATTGTTCATCTCCACATTTAGTTTATATTTAGGAGAGAGAGGGTTTCAGTATCATGTATACAGTAAGTCCCACTTTAAAACATGACTAACACACATTAGCTCATACAGAAGAATATCCATCAATATTAAAGCAAAATCAATAGAAGCAATAACAACATCTGATACTGTTGGAAACAACAGTGGTGACAGTCCTTAATTTTAATTTTGTCCAGTAATTATTATGTCAACAATTTCATTTATACCACATGCAAAATATACCTTTAATTTATAATGGTTAATTGGGCTGTGTCTTTAAATCTTATTGTTCAATGAAAAATGTAATTATATATATTTATGTTTATGCATTTAAAGTTTTACTGAACATAAAACACGCATTATCACTAGAAGATGTAGCCATTAGTTTTATATCCATTGTGTCTTCCTAGTCTTTATGTGCATGAATGACATGTGAGTGGATTCTTGTCTCATTCATGACAAATCCCCCCCACACACCGAGGGATGAACAAACTATTCCAACATGGTTATAACTGAACTGACTGATGCAAAATAAAGTGAAATTAACTAAATGTAACTGACTTTGTATCTCTAAACGAGATGGGCGGGGGGTAAAAGAAAACGGATTGATGGATCGAAACCGTTTTAAATGGGATTTTAACTGGTTAAAGTAAATTCAATCAAAGGGGCACAACTATTAAATATTTTTGCAGTAACCTTGTCATTCAGAAATGATGCTTGGAAATCCTGGCTTGTAGAGTAATAGTCTGGCCGGTTTCACTTTCAGAAATGAAGCATACTTGCGGGAACCCCTTTAACCCGCAGGCCATGATCGGGTTTATCTGTCTTCAGAGGGGTTATGGTATGGTTACCAATAACATTATAGAGTGAAGGGAGAAGAAAAAGATTTCCCTCCTTCTCTTCTTGATAAGTATCTGTCTCAATCTATTTTATGGCTTTTCAGGACCCATGCCAGGGCACAGAGGGGAAAGTCAGGTCTTGTAAGTAAATTACAGTAAAATGGCAGGTATTTCTCATCAAAATCTAAACTGACTTTTACAGGCTTACTGTCAAGGTCTATTACTTCATATAAAAGAGGGCCACTGAGTTCAGTTGGTTTTCAAGCAATTTTACACTTGAGTTCAAAATGGGAAGAAAACACGGCTCAATAAGAGATTTATGTTTTTGATTGGTGGGGCACGTGAGGTGCAGCAATAGGGGGATGATTAGGAAGCAATAAGAAAAGGGCTTTTTCTGGGATGGATGGAGATCCAGGTTGACAGTAATTTGGGCTTGGCCTTGACTAATGCAACTATCTCCACGAAGGGGTTCGAGGGGCTTTTCTCTGGATGAATAGGTGACAGACGATGTGCTTTCCGTCCGCTTTTGTCGGAAAGGTGAAGGCATCAGCTGACCAGTGGGAGACAGAGTGGACCGAAAGATAGAACTCAGCAGATAAATGTCTAAACTTGTACACAAACTTAAAAGATCTTATATACAACATCGTTAAAGTTTATATAATATACTACTATAATATACCTAAAAAGAACAAAACATTCTCCATAAAGTATTAGCTGCTGTATCACAAGAGTCGCACAAGCTGAGCACAAGGTTATACAGAGACTGTCATGTACATGCTTAACATTAACTTAGCATGTTGTTTGTCCTAAGTGCTATTGAAAAATGTGATAAGGCCTGTATAAGACAGCTCCTTTGTTTTCCTCTCATTAGAGAGGGCCGTCTCACACTCCACCCTTGACTGCCTCATTATTCCTTTAATTAATCAGTTCTCATCAATGGCACTCTCATTCTTTCAAGGGCTCAACATCCCACCATTTACTGCCTCCATTTTTTCCTCCAGCAAATCCTGCATGTTTACTTTCATCTTTTTTAGAAGGATTTCACCTCCCCGAAAAAGTCCCTGCGTCCTCCTGCCGTCTCTGCCTGGGACCCCTCTCTGATTATTATGCCATTAAGCCTCTCCTCCTCTCCTCTGAAAGAACAGCAGGGTCCCTCTCCAATCTAAAGAAGTCCTGGGTTTTTTCCCCCTCCTTTCCCTGAAATTACCCGGCGACGCGTGCCTGAGTTTCTAATTGGCATGCCCGTCCCTGGAGACAGCCCCCTCCCTTCCTCGTAATGAAAAGCCTCGGCCTTAATTACACTTTCCAAACGCTGATTGTTATTGACAAAACTCCTGTGGCTCGGACAAACGACGGCAGATTAGCTCCATTACAGGCAGCCCTCCAAGAAGAGAAAGAGAGGGATTTCAAATCGACAATGCAAAGTGGGGGGGAAAACAGAGGGGCTTTCATTTTTTTTTCTTCCATGTACCTTTCTCTTAATTGTTTGGGCCATTGCTCCATTTAAGACGTCTGTTTCTTCCTCGATACCTCTATTCTGCTCCATTGTGTTGTCGTCAGTGTACTTTTAGTGAGGGGACAAAAGCCCAGTAATGTTACTTGAGAGAAAATGTTCATCTTTTGTCAATAGACAGAATTGCTGATGGCAGCTTGGGTAAACAAGAGGATTTGGCCTAATGCTTTTGTTTGCCTGCAAAAGGTACATAGACTGTCTAAAGCTGATAGGGCTGTAAGGTCCAAAATCAACACCTAGCATCCAGGCAGACAGTCTGCTCTCAATATAATGCCTACAATCATTAATTGATGGAAATGTTCTGAAAGCAATGGATAAAACATGTCAGACTCGAACCTATTTTTCTTTTACTCTTACGCATTTCACTATGCTCCAGCCATCAGCCTGATTTTACCTATTTTACTAAGTTTTTCCTCTGCATATTTTGCACTACTAAGCCGGCAGAGCTCAGACCTGGGCAGCCGTATGGATTTCTATCCAGGCTCGACAATATCTCAGTTTTTCTGATTAATCTGGAGCAGAGCGCACAGTTTCACAGAGGGGGGCCTTTCATTGCCTCTCTAATGAGAAGCTGTGATACATAATGCCTTGCAGATAGCCAATGACAGCCCCCCCCCCAACACACACACACACACACTCTTAAAAATATACATGCACACACAAACACAAAAACAGGACAGGAATAATAATATAGCATCTCAGTGATGATGTCATACACCAGCAACCATGACATATGTTTAAATCATACCTTGACTATTCTGTCCCATGTCAAAATATTTTTCTGGTTTCTCTTTTTTTTTATATCCTGTACAATCAGCATTTTTACAATGCAGTCATTTTATAATATGTTAACTTTTTGTTTTTAATGTGAATGTTTTTTTTATAGTAGTTAGGCACTGTATATTGTACTGATTTCAAAAACAAAGATTTTTTATGGAGGTTGCTGGTCTCAGGAGGCAGAGACAACATTGTTCACACTGCAGTGATTTCTTAGTAAATCGCTTGGACTGAGTATGTTTCAGTGTTGCTGTGAGGCCAAAGGTGTCTTGTATGAGGGTGTTTTTATGTCTGGTGATGTGGTGTCATGGGACGAAATAACTTGTGTTGAGTGTTTGTCGGGGGGAGGTGAGAGAAGAAAAAATACCTTGTATTGTCCTTTTAAAAAAGGCTTTGCAGGCCTCACAAGAGGCCACCCCATAGTGATATCCCGAAGCTATATCTCCACAAACCAGGCACAGCCTCTTGGGAAGGGAGTTCAACATGTATTCGCACTTTATGGACGAGTCCTCCATGATGGTGCTGGAGCAGTCGTCATAGCGTTTGCGGCAAGTGCCGGCCCCGAGCCCGCTGGGGGTAAACATTGGTGGAGAGTCCAGGCCGTTAGAGTGGCTGTTCATGGCACTGACATAGCCACCACTGGCGTCTGAGTTGCCACTGGGGCTGTGGTGGCTGACCGTGTCGATGACGGAGGAGGGACTGGATGGCTCCGTCTTGATGTAGGACCCACAACTGGAGGGTAGGTGCCGGTCATCAACAGCCATTCTATTTAGCAGCCTGGTGGGAGAGTTGGGGAGGGGGTTGATGGGAAAGGGAGGGAGGGGAATAGGAAGATGATTAGCAGATGTCTTCAGAGTTTTAAAATTCTCATTAACCAATGGAGTGACATCAGTGCAACAGCAAAATACTCGTACACGATTGGCATTATGTGCAAAATATGAATCAGTCGCAACTCATGCATTATTATATGAAGGTTTACAGAACTAATGATGAATGAGAGGCTAATGAAAGATGAGGCTTGATGTACAGTTAAACATCTAAATGAAAGAGATGTGTTTCTGAATATGAAAATGCAATAGTTACTAATTAGAATAGGAGGCAGAAACAGATGAGTCATTAGGTGAGAGTTATGAGGTCAAATAGTCAAAATTTGTTAGCCAAATCACAATTAAATGTGTTGCATATCTACTTTTTTCCTGTCTGTTAAACAGTCGGTCAAATGTTCTGCTCTCTGTACCACAATGTGTCCTAACACTAAACAAGTGCTTCATTTAGCTGCACACCAAGGCTGCAGCGAACGTACTTCCGTGCACAAATACACACAATTACAACACACACGTCCACACACAGGTGCACACAATGGCCACACAATACAAAAACACAACACAGAATGAAAGAAATGAAAGTGAAAGAGGGAGACAGAGAAGGACAGACAGAGACAGAGAGAGAGAGAGAGAGAGAGACAGAGAGAGAGAGAGAGAGAGAGAGAGAGAGAGAGAGAGAGAGAGAGCACTCAAATAACTTAACACACAACCATGGGCATATCAAGTCTGGACCATCTCCATAGTTTAGAGAGCAGAGTGGACCTTGGCTTGTCTCCTTGAGTCAGCAGTCAACCAAAAGGAAACATGATGGCAAGATATTGACTTTTTCACTGTCAACCTAATAACTGTATTTTGGAGTACATGCAATGTGATGCTGTAACGTGTACAGACTAAAGTGCAGCCTTTTGACTGTGGCCACAAAATGCACTCTGAAGCCTTCCTGGCTGATATAAATCTATTTCAGTCGCACTCTATAACCTTTAACTTGAAATTGCACTGAGGGAACAACGAAGGGGTGGGGGGGAAGATGCTCGGCTCATTGTTTTGGTCCGCAGAGTAGAGTGAACTGGGTGGACTGGTAGAGGAGATGGATAACTCAATGTATCGGGGACGCAACGGAGACGTAGCGACCTCTTAGGGTCAAGGGAAGGTCACACACTTGGACACACACACACACACACACACACACACACACACACACACACACACACACACACACACACACACACACACACACACACACACACACACACACACACACACACACACACACACACACACACACACACACACACACACACACACACACACACCCTTTTGTATTAGGTACCAGCGAAGGTGTGAAAGGTCACTTGCACTTGCCTGCATTAACAAAATTGAGCCTTGCATGGCTTATGCAAATTTAGACACAGGGACTGCTGGTGACTGGCAGCTAGACAGCCCAAGTTGGGCCTTAACACATTAGTTCCATTAGCATATTGCCAACTAATGGTAATGTTTACATATTTGACATGTCAGTTTAAAATCAACAAGGGAAGCGGCCGATGTTCCCTGCTGGGCTCTATCTGATTGGAAGATGGCTGTCTGTCTCAAAGTGCTTGGAGAGGAATCGAGAAACGAGAGGCCTCCACTGTGTCCCCTATCGGACGGCCGAACTGCCTCCTGCTCTCTGAGGCTGATTTAATTGTGAGGGTGGGTGACGGAGGGGTTCAGGCTCGGGGTTCAGTGGGTCAACCTTATTTTCTCACCCTGGCTTCCTGGGCCCATGGAGATGGGGGTCAGCGTGTCAAATTAAATCTCATTCCCAGGTTTCCCTCCCTGCTGTCATGTATATTCATTGGAGCTCCAGGTGCCTACCACTTCTGGAAATTCACAAAAAGGTTAACTGCTAAAATAAATAATAAAAAATGCCCCCTGTTAAAACCATTGACCTTGTGGAATAAGCCTTTTGCCTGAGCACTCCTGGAATTCTTCTAGCTGCATTGAGCCTTCGCTATATAAAACTGATACAAAACTACCAATGTCCAAGAGAAAATGTTAGTTCAAACAATGCAAAAAAAAAAAAATTACATTTAACACACTGATACCATGCATCGCTGGGGCGATATTTTAGATTTGCCGGCTCAAAAAAGATCCGCTCGTAATCTTAAACGTCCTTGCAGGCAGAAATTGAAAAAGTGAATCCATTTCATGCCTTTCTAAAATAGAACTTGCCGCTCTTGATAATGAATGCAGATTGCATCCCCCATAAATTAATGCACGGCGCTGTGTTCATCTGCTTTATGTTCTCTGTTTCAGATGGATATGTGCACCTGCGCAATAGGGCACCTGCACTTGGCTTATTAAAGGCTATATATTAAAACGCAGGGGCACAAGATGGTTCCATTTAGCTTTTATTTCACAAATTCAGAGTAAGCTTAACCCCGGTTCAAAGGCCATCCTCAGGGTGACACTTAGCATAATTGCATAAGTGTCTTAACTGTTTCCCCTTCAGCTCAATGTGGTCATTTATAATAAATGCTCTGCCTAGAACCCCCTTAACTCATTCTGCTTTGACACATTATACCACTGCTATGCTTATGTTTTTAACAAGCCTGCATATATTGATTAATGATACTGAGGAAATACTAACCAGTTGAACCTGGCATATTAATCAAACAGTCGAAAATATTTCTATTAATATTAGTAATCTCTAATGGGACAGGTCTAATTTGAATCTATAAATACCATTGTATGGAAAAATGAATTATGAACATTAAATTGTTTGACAGCAGCAATAGTTGTAATAAATTATTCAATATGTGGGGCAGGTGTTAATTAGCTTGTGTGCTACACAGACAGAGCAGACAGGAAAGGGTCTGCTAAACCGAGGATTGATGCTATAAAATCTATAGTTCTGTCTTACTTACTTCCTCGGGGTAAAAGCATTTCAAATTCTGCTGCCTGGCTGCCCAGAGGAGCAGTGCTCGTCTAAGATACAGTATCTCTTCCTCTCTTCTTTTCTTTCTCTGTTCCTCCTCCTTTTGTTCCCTTTGTACCGATCAAAATTCATGCTGAGTAGTGGGTTATGGGCCCGCAAACGCACACTGCGCAGTTTGGTTTTAATCTGATTCCACCTGGCCCCCTTAACAGCATTTCAGATCCCTAATATCATTCCACTGGTGCTGCTATGACCGGGATTAGCTGGCCAAATGATCTGGCAGCTCGTCTCACACTCGCTGTTCCTTCACTTCCGAGAGGAGAACCTAGGAATTCTTTTGTCTCATCACTTCCCTCGCCTGCAAGCGAAAACTGAATATTGTATGACGCTGTCGTCAGAACGCAGTACATTCAGGGCCTAATTGAGCCAATTTGTAAGTATTCCTGCTGAGAGCTTCCTGCTCACTACAAGAGGACAGTGACATCCTCTGCTGTTCTCTGGGTGACTGCAGCTCCTCTTCCTGTTTCATCAACCCACGGTAAAGTAAATTCTTGATGTCCTTTACATTCTCAAGGCCACCAGATGTCAAAAACACATTTTTATAACATTTGCTAACCTCATAACGGAGTGTCACATCGTTGCTACCTGATCAGACTGGGAAAGTGGAGGGGGAAGGGGGTGGGTGGTGGAGCTGGGGGTTGACATCTGCAGGCAGGGTGATGGTGATATCAGATGCCCCAGTAGGGGCAGATCTGTCTGGAGGGCCCCAGGCGATGTGGCCTGATAAGCCACTGGCCCCAGAGTCAGCGGTGGTAGGACGAACTCAATTAGCTCCTGACAGACCTCCTCTCAGCCCGGCTCAGCCCCCCCCCACCCCCTCGCAACAGCAAAAATTCACTAGCAGCTGCCACGCTGACCTCTCCTCCAGGAGCCACTGCCACCTCTTACCGCTCCAACACACAGACAGGGATTCATTTGTGGGAGACCGGACACAACTGCGAAATTCTGCACAGCCCAAAAAAAATCACAAAAATACACGCAGTAGTGTGTATGACACCAAGGGTGTGTTCTATCTGGGGAATATGTAAATTAAAAAAAAAGGACTGGGGCTCGGGGAGGGGTTGGGCTTGCCCTTGGGAGAAAGGAGGGGAATGGAGATTCCAAAACACACTTAGTTGAAATATGGAGAATGCCTTTCTGTCTAACTGGCTGCAGGTTAATGACCATCAGGGGAATAGGGGCGGCAAAAGACTCTTGGGGCGATGTGCATGTGTGTCTATGCTTATGTGCTCGCTGGTCAAGTGTGTGTTTGTGCTCTAGACAGAATATGAGAGATGGAAATATGGCGAGTGTAGTTTGGTTGGAGGCGAGCCCAGCGCTCCACAGGGACACACTCTAATCTACGAGGGAGAGGCCCCTAATTTTGGAGTTTCTCATTTATTAGTCCTGCTCTGGCAGAAGGAGGTGGGAAATGAGGGGGTGGGCCAGAAGGGAAGGGAGGGGCCTCTTTATTAACGGATATGCCAGACACTCAGAAGAAACTGACAGAGATTTATGATGTGCAGATCTATGAGGCAAACAAAAGGAAGTCGAGGAGATAGAAAAACAAGAAAAGACAAAGTACGAGATACATGAGGGGAAGGGGGAGAAGAGACAGATTTTTTTTTTTTTTTTTTACCGTACCGATGGAGAGTGAGGGCCCAGGATCAATAGTCCTTAGGCTATGGGCTTGTGCAGGGTTACCGCTGGGGGCACCATGCTACTCTGTGGCCCGGGCAATTACGTTTTTCAGTCTCCTGCAGAGGATTATATTTAGCTGCTCCACAGCGATATCACTGTGGTCTTTATAAAGCCATGAGCTCACTCCGCTATGACAACATGAGCCCCACGCTCCAGCGGCACCACAAGATCGCGCTGCGGCCAAGAAGCAGATCACATCTATCGATCCCCCTCTCGCTCCTTCCTGTTTCAGAGATGCTGCTGGCAGGAAAGCGAGGAGGGCTTCTTGTGATACAGGCGCTGCTGTTTGTCTGGTGTAAACTGTCTGGGCCACCCTGGGCAGATTTACTTCATATACGCTGAAGATGTTGAGAGATGCTAATGATAGAGCTGCTGTTGGTGGGGGCAGTGAGAGAGCTGTAGGTGATGCTGAACAATCAATCAAAAATATGATCAAAATCGCAATATGGCAAATATAACTATCAATAGACTATGCAAATTGCTGTAGATACAATTTTTTGATAAAAAAGGTCAAATGTGTCCCAACATACCATTTTAAATGAAGCATACAGAAATACCCTACAACTCCCATTCATATAGGGAACATGCTCGTTTGGTACAGACCCAAGCAAAAATCACATCATCATCATTTTTATATTCTTGTTCAGTGAAAATAAAACGGAAAAAATAAATACTTCCAACTAATATTGCAATTGTCAAATTTTTCAAAATAATTGTGAAATGATTTATTTTGTGCGTCTCGTAAAACTAGCCGTTAGTCGTCTAAACTCGCCACTATGGAGAGCAAAGCGTTAACAATCTTGTTCCCAGTGGGGAAAATCCCTCCTGACCTGGACAGCTCATCACAGTATGTGTAAAAAAAGAAGTTCAGCGATAAGTGTGGCCTGCTGTGCATTGTACGTCTGGGATCAAATTTCTAATTCTGCCTTTTCCTTAGAAAAGATTCGCTTCCATTACATCCATTATGAGGCACGGTCACGGGATAATTTAACAACATAAATTCACAATGGCTCACGATAACTACAAAAAGTAATTATATGTCAACTACTGGCAAAACTCATCCTTAAAAACATTTTCTGATTATCAATGTTTATTTTATTGAATGTTTCATCCAACAAGAGGCCTGTTATGTTAATTACATCAGACCCCACCTGGTGTTGTGTGATATATTATACACTGACACCCATTTCACAATGAACTCACCAGAAAATACTGAGGCACAGGTGGATCCTGCAGTATATAACATACACTGACTATTCTGCTTCATCACAGTTCAGCTCTGTTTGACATTTAAATGATGGAACATGTGAACATGTACTTAAACAGACACATTTTTTACACTTTGTTTTATCTTGTTTGGTAATAAAACTCGATTACATAAAAATAGATACCTTATACGTTTGACTTCTGGCTTTGAATAAATGTCCTGACACATTTGTGGAAAGTTTTCCTCCTCAGTTACGCAAATATTTTTGATACATCATAAATGAGTTTTGCAGGATATTGTTTATTTCAAAATCTCTTGCATCGTGAAGCCATCAGCGCATCATGACAGTATATCATGAGTTAGCCTGTGATTCTCAGTCATTCATAAAGAGTGTGATTTTTCTTAAATTTAAGATGATATTATAGTGAATCAATAAAGTCAGAGGAAAAGATTTAAAGATTTATTATGACCACAATTTCAACACTCAAAACAAAACTAGAAAACTAAATTTGTTAGATGCGCACTTTTTGGGCCAGTACAAACCGTGTGTGAAATTTCATTGAAATCTGTCCAGCAGTTTTTTTTAGGCGCTGTGGACAGACCATATTCCATGTACGGACAAGGGTAACCCTATCTGTCCCCTTTGGCAGGGGCATAAAACATGGTAATATGCTTCCAAATACCTGACCTGTCCAGACTGACACTGTAGGAGAAAGTCATAAAAATTAAGTTTTATGTTCCAAAAATTTCTTAGGCTGGCTTTCGTTTAACTGCCATAATGCATGTGGAAAGTCAGCAGATATATACCACAACACACCTCTCATAACTCTCTCAGGTTTCCTTACTGTACGTAAAATAAAGAAGAGGGATTATAAAATATGAGCGGAAGTAACTTGAGCAAAAGGTGGAAAAAAATGAAATGAGTGTCAGTGATGTATTGCCGTTACTATACTGTAGGGGAAAAAAATAACTCAAAATAACTAACAGACTTATGAATTTGATCAGAAAAGCGAAGGGTATTTCTGAGTTGCATGCTTTTTTGTAGCGTCTGTATGTGTGAGTGTGTATGTGCATCACAAACAGAGAAAATATTATTATAAAGGGAAGGGTTGAGGCCATTTAATACAGTCCAATGTAAATCACAGGTTTAGACACAGTGACTGTGCATACAGGAAGACGGAGGCATAGAGCCATGCATGAAATTACTTCATTAATCTTCCTCTGATAGGCCGTCCCTGTTTAGAAGGGAACTTTACCTGCTTAAAACAAAGAGCCTATTGCTGCCTCCATTCTAAATTGTCCTCCTCGTAAAAAGAAGAGCCACATAGAAACAGAAAGAAAAAAAACACATAAAACACGCAAGGCAAAATTAACAGGCCGAAATTATCAGGTGGATCTGGTGTCCAGCATGATTTGAACACAATCAGACGTGTAAATGAGGTGCACAGGTTTACAGTCAGTGTGTAATCATGGCACAGAGGTATAAAACAGATTAGAGAGATTAAAATAACATGCATTATCATCATGTGAATTTTTTTTTTGACTTGATTTTTTCACATTTCAACGTTTGCATCGCACACTTCAAACAGCTTCAAAGTGAACTGATGCTGCTCTAAACACTATTGCTCTGACTGTCTGCCACGGCAGACGTCGTCATAGTCATAGCCTCTAGCTTTTTACAGGCTCATCTCTACCAGCTGCCACACATTCCCCATAAATAGTGCTGGTAATAAAAAGGCGGGTGGGCCTAACTGATTTATATGATCGTGTCTACCACCAACCATTCAGGAATAATTAAACTTTGGGGATATTTCATGAATTAATGCGTCTCCTTCAGGGGGCAATCTAAACATACATTTCAGCGCTCACCACGTCTGGTGTCACCGGACTTACTTGGGAGGGAGGAGACCCTCCAAGTGGCAGGTTCAACAACCAGCCTCTCAATGTGACCATTCCATTGCACTTAGTACTGTCGGCCTCATAAGGAGGCATTTTAATGGGAACATGTTTTGTGACCAGCAGTCAAATACATACAAGCACACATTTGTGTAACGTGAAAAGCTTTTTTACACTAACAAATCAGTCAGTTATCAGATGAAATGAGTGTTACTGTATAAAATAAAGTTCAGTGTGTTGGAGATTCAGATCCTAGTCTGATAATCAGATGGAATTGCTAATTAATTTTCATTTCACTTTCATATTTCACTCACTGAAAAGACTGAGTCTGGAACCAGGTCACGAGACAGGAAAACGGTGATCCTGATTTAAAGTGAGATGAGAGCAACATCACTTGAACATATAATCAAAATAAATGACCATGGTTCGATCAACTAAAAAAAAAAAATGGAAGGACACAGATGCTGTTAGAATAAGTCAATTTGTGCTGATGTGGATCGACCTTAACTACTATCATACAGGTGGAATGTGAGCAAACAGACATGAAAATCAATTCCGTTCAAATTGCCTAAAAATGTACAAATTCATCAATCGAAGAAACCGATTATGAGATGCACATCTTTATGGCCCCTACAAAGCACTTGTGAAATTTCAGTTTAATCATTTCCGGCAGATATGAATGGAACATATCTCTTTACGAACAGACGAACAGGGGTAACCCTACATGCCCGCTTTTGGAGGGGGCAGAAGAAAAATGTGGGTATTAAATAAGAGAACATATAAGCTAATGTTATAAGAGTTATGCTGTAAGAGTGCCGGTAATTACCTCCACAAAGGAGGTTATGTTTTCACCGTCCGTTTGTTTGTTGGTTGTCAGGAGGATTGCGCAAAAACTACGCGATGGATTTCCATGAAACTTGGTGCGAGGATGGGTCTCAGGTCAGAACACACCCCCATCACATTTTGGCGCAGATCTAAATGAATTCCCCCCCACTTTCTTTAACATTGCAAAGTATTTATTATCGAGATATTTCAACATTTTCATTCAGTTCTCTGGGAACGATGCATGGATCTTGGTGGTAAAAAAAAATGGCATATTTAAGTGGTTGGTATCTATGACTCTGCAACGTAGCGCCGATCCAAATAAAAATCTACATCCACCTGATTTAAATGTTTCGCCTTTAAAAATCCAGTGACCCTAAATGTGGTTACAGGGCTATGAGTTTGATTTTGGATAAGATGTGATTGAATTAAAGAGGACTGTTGGGCCTTGGTTTGAGGTACAGTATGCGCTCTACTGAGTGTCATTCTAGTTCTGTGTGAGATAGTGAGGAAAGTCAAAGGCCTTTGTAAAACTTTTTTTACACTACTAAATATGCATTTAGGCCATCTGTTCAGTTTTCATTGCTTGAGATAGAATTTTATGAGATGTCTTCTAACATATCTATCATAATTTAATGTTTTAGTCGTATGAGCAATGCATAATACGTCAATAGGAATTCCAATTCAGCACAGATGAACTAGGTCTACAGTGGCTGGCTTTATGCACACTACCATGTTATTGGCTGGTTATTGGTTGCATCCATTTCCCTTGGGCAAATCAGTAATGGATGATAGAGAGTAAGACACGCCCATAGTCTGCAAATTATATGAAACTTTTTCATTTAACATTTTCTGGCAGTAGATGATGAGATGCCCCGCAGATTTCTTTCCAACTAATGGACTGTGTGTGTTTTAACATCTATGCCTGAAACATTTCATTGCAGCTTTCAAAAGACAAAAAAAAAAAAAAAAAAAAAGGTGCAAGATCTAAAAGCTGTAATGGGTGGCCGGCTCCCCCGGCCACGTAGAGAAGACTTGGGGAAGCTGTCAGTGGAATTCAGAGCCACTACTGTGATGGGCAGTTTCAATATTGATTTCATAAATAAACAAAGCAAAGCATCGATCCTAATGTTATTTTGCATTTCAATTACTGCTCCGAAACATAACCTTCAAACATCTGGCCGTTCAATATCAATAGCTTTCACTGATAAACACCCTTATACCCCGCTTACATCACATTTTCTAACAAAGTGTGAATTTGTGGACCTAGAATTTTCCCTCCGCAACATTCCCGACAAGAGTGGCTGAAAAGCAGCAGCATTGTAATGAGCATTCCTATCTACAGGAACATCTGTCACACAGTAGCAACAGAGAGAACCATAAACTTCGAAACTTGGCGAAGTCAATTTTACTTCTAACTAATTTACCACTCTATTTCACAATTCTTTTCAAGCGTGCTACTATGATAACTCTTTTTGTGACCCGGTTATTTTTAAAATTAAGTTATTTTTAAGTTAAAAAAAACTTCCATGTTCCGCCTGGTGTGTGTGTTCATGCATGTGTGCGTGACGGTAACGGAGGGAGGAGCCCTTCAATGTCGGAGAAACAGGAAGAATTGCTGACGCACTGTGTCAGTGATAGCACTCTGCTGCCACAAGGGCATGAGGGCCCACGTAAGCTAGCATTATCCCTCTAGACTAATGGATACGGTTATTTTTAAACTGATTTTCGCACTGCTGTGGAGGTGTCCAAGGTTACAATGGATGAGAAATCAGGAGGGACATGTGCGATGATGGTTGGTGGTTCCTGTGCGGGTGTTGGGAAATAGCCAAAGAGGCTTGGTGGCTAATCAGTGAGAGGTGGAAGGGCCAAACATCAGACGGGGTCTCAAGAGACCGTGTGTTATAATGACACATCATCCAATCTCCTGATCAACTTATGTCAAAAAATAAAATGGAATATTTCATGCAACAGATGTTAGTTGCCGTGTTGGCTGTAAGAAAAAGTTCATTTGCGATATGACCATTTTTAGACTGAATTCAATGTACATTATAGACTTCACTTGAGTCCAGATAAATATATATATATATAAATATGACGAGGTAAGGTTTCAGAACAGAACAAGTGTGGATGCATGCTTTTTCTTATGTCACAGTTAATTTCCAGGTGGAATAAAGGACTTATACAAATGTATGGGTGAGTTGGATGAGGCAGCTCCTTAAAAGCCAGCTTAAGCGCTAACAAGTATGAACCCAAATACTTTTGTTAACTACAGAACAGTGAACATCCAGAGAGTGCCAATATACTGCACTCTGCACCCCCATTTGGCCTGGAGAGGGACAACATGCTCCACTCTCTTCCCAGTCAGCCTAAGCTGAGCGACATATTTAGAGTGAAAGTAATGATACTAGATACCAGAAGTGAGAGGGCTCCAGCGTGGCCAGTGGACTCAGGAATCTCTCTAATGAATTGGACAACAAAGCCCTGTTGATACAAGAAGAAGTATTCAGCATTCGGTGACAAACTGACTTTTAAACATTAGGTTTCCTTTAATAAGGCAAATATCCCAAGACCTTGCTAAAAGGCTTGGGAGATGAGGAGGGTGGGAGTGGGACAGGTGAGTTGGCTGGTCAGCTGGGCTGGACGCTGCAGCCACAGAGGCTACCAGCTCCTGGCTCATAGCAGGGTGGCCTTTCTCGGCCAAGAGCCTCTTCTGGTAATGTATTCTGAAACCAAATTACCGTAAGCTGATCCCATCTGGATAGTGTCTGTGCATGACTGCTTTGGTTACCCACTACTGCCTCTAGCCTGTGATAGCATCTCGATGAAGACAGCAAAAATCTGATTATCCCAATAACAACGAAACACTTGGTCAAAGAGCTTTTAACTTAAGATACACTAATGCAATTCCATTGCCTTGATTTCTGAAACCCAATAAGAATCAAGCAGATGGACTGCAAGAGATGGGTGTTTGCAGGCTCTAATGCAGCAAGCTGGGAATGAAGTCAACTAAATTAAAATCTAATTCATCATTGTGTGTTAACTTTCGGTTTCTCTAAACAATACACTAAAAAGCTCTTGTTACATCAAGGGAAATTGGATAGCCTAGTTAGTTTATAGCAGTGGCTTTGTCAGGGCTTAAGGAGAGCGAGGGTGTTGATGGAGCATTTAGAAGCAGAAAGAAGTCACATCTCAATTCACTGCCGCTCAGACTATGTGTCTTTTCCTGCAAGCGCAGAGGGACCTCAAAATGACAATCCCCAGCATTGCGTGACTTTTAAATGGCGCGAATTGCTTCGGCAATAAAAGATCAGCAGCAAGCCTGTCACTCTCACGCAGTAAAAGGCTTCTTTCACCGCAGGAGCCACGAGTTATTTAGACTCAAACAAGTCACGCAAAAGTAAATATCAGGCAGATTGTTATGGGATTCATGCCAATGGCAACGGCAACTTTGAGCAACATCTTATCATAGAGAATAAAACTTTGAGTGAAAACTGTGTTATCAGAGTACTTGGTAATATATTCCAGACACTCACATTTGTAAATATCTCCAGTGTGCAAAGAGGAGCATCCCTCGATTCAGAAGGACAATCTCTGTTTTCATCTAATAGCCATGCAGTGGCGATGCCCTCGGGACAATCTATAGAGTGTATTACGATAGCGATTCCACAACAGTGCTGTGCTAATTACAAGGTGCACGTATGCCCCACTAATCCTCTCACCCAAGCATCGCGGCCACATCCAGCCCACAGTGAGAGGCTGCAGACACTGCTGTGCAATCAGCAGAGGAGAGACTCAGCTGAACCAAAATTAACAGGACACTCAGGCCAAAGCTGGAGAGAACAACAAATGATAATACTGTGACACATTTTGAGATTAGGGGTTAGAAAAACCTATTGAAACATTCATGAAAACAATTTTGAACACAGCTACAGAGTCAATAAGGTTATTTGTGCATCAAACACGACTCCGCTTTGAAAGTTCAAATGTTCTTTTCAACGTCACGTGTGTCGACATGAATCAAACGTCATGACCATGGGACACAAAAATGCTCGTATTTTATTGTGTCGAGTGTGATTAAATATTTTTATTTTAATAATTTCTTTTACTGTGCAAAGATTTCAAATCAGTGCACACCATCACTAAATCTCTAATGATATTGCAACTAATCAAAATAGCTGCAATGTTTTTTAAATAACAATTTCGACATTACTTATTACATATTACCATAAAATAATTTGTATGAACACGTTTAGGAATTTAATATTATACATTTGATACACTGATGATTACACTTCAGTGTAAAAGTAACATTTGAAATACAATTCTGAGTTTTGTCAGATTACCTGAAAGGAGACGAAATCAAATAAAAAGTCAACTGAAACAGATATTTTAAATAAATTCAACATACTTAGAAATGCCTCATTTTTTCCATGTTTAGTAATTGTTACAATGAATGAGTATCGAAATGTGTTGGGAAATGGATTTGTGGTGAATATAATTTGAAAATGAAAAATGTCTCCTCAGACTAAAGGATAATAAGACATTAACATTTTTAAATAGACATATATGGGGTGTGGTGTAAAGATTTGCTTAAAATCTAAATATCAATTTAGGTTTACAATTTAACTTTACCTTCAGAGAATATTACACTGAAAGATATAACTACACTTGAATGTGGCTTGTGTTAGAGAAATAAATTCCCCCTGATAGAGCTGTTTGTGTTATTGTGCATTTATGTGTGTCTGAGAGAGAAGTGAAATTGTATAATCCAACAGGGCATTATTGTACATATATCTCAGATATTAACATCTTTTCAAGAATGTCTTGGATTCGCAGTGATTGAAGCCCAAATTAAGTATTATGTATATACAAATAGGTAAAGTAGAGCAGAACCTAACAGAGTTAATAGAGTTAACTTTACACTACATTATTGTTTTTTTTAAAATATATTTCCAGTGCATGTATAGCTTTATAATCTAATTAATCATTTAAAGAGGCTAAACTCAATTATGCTATCATCAAATAATGTTCAGTGCAAGAAGATTTTACATTAAAAAAACAAAATAATTTGGGCAAATGATGAGAGTGTGCAATTTAAACTGTACTGTTCTAGACATTTTTTTAAGAATTAAAATAAATGAATCAAGTGATCAGGGAACTGTCAGAGATAGTTAAAAAGTATTTAGACATCTGACTGGTCTTCAAATCACCACTTTTGCATACACACTACCTTATCAATAATATGTATTGAAAATAATCTATAATTTTAAAAAGTAAGAGAAAAAGAGAAAGAGAAGACAAAGACATACATTTGTTTCAATACATTGAAACAAATATCAAAACAAGCCCACTCCATTTGTCTGCTCTTTTCAAGCATCAGCAGAGACGTGTTGAAGTATGTCTTATATTGTATGCTGAAACTATTTCCAAAATAAAAAAGGAAAAAAAAATATTTTTCCACAAGTTAAGGTAGTTTGTTGTTATATCAAATGTAAGTGATCAATGAATTTACAAAGTTAAAGTGTGGTATAGGCACAGCAAGCTCAGACTGTCCCAGCAGCCAGGGGCTGTTGAGACTGCAGCTTGCTTCGCGTGTCACGGTCTGGGACAGACCTGCCAGCTCACTGGGGTTACAGGGTCCTTTCATTCGTCTTTTCTCTGGCTGCAGATATTATAGTGTGTAATTTATCCCCACAGATTCACATTAATCTCAGGTCTTTAAACTATTATTCTCTTTATCCCTGTAGGCGGCTCGATCTAGGAACGAAGCCATCAGCCAAACAACCTCCTAACCCAACTGGACAGGTACCCCAAATTCTTCAGGAAGAAAAGAAAAAACACAAACTTTGCAGAGGGGCAAGCTCTGTCAATCAGCCATGCTTTGAATTCAATTTATAAAAGACCGACATACGTGATGTACTCTTAGAATAAATCTACACGCACATACAAAGTTGCACCTGCCCTGTTGCTCTACTGTCAAGTCGTGCAAAATTTTTTAGAGCTCTGAAAACAACGTGCGAGAGAACGTGCCTGTTTAAGATTGTGAGTGGGTGAGAAAGGAAAAGTACATCACTGCTAAAACAAGAGAAAGTTCACTTCCTCCACTAGTAGAGTTAAAACACTGTTAAAAGAGCAAGAGAAGATGCAAAAAAAATAAAATAAGAGAGAGACGAATGACAGAAAAGAAATAAAGAGAGGTTAAAAAGAAAAGTCAAGGAAATAAAGAAAAGCTGAGCACCTACTGGTTATGATAGCTGAGAGGGTCTGGAAGACAAAGTTCTGAAATGTCCATCAGTCCAGTTTTAGCATTCCAGGAATGAGAGGAAGAGGAAAGAGAAAACAAGTGAGACCCGCTTCTTCTCCCCCAAATGACAGCACAGCACCCTCAGAGATAACGCTGCCGGGAAAAAAAAAAAGCCTCCAGCACCGCCGCCCCCAGCCTGCACAGGTATGTTGGACTCTGATGGATTGAGTGGGCACGTGTGTGTGTGTGCAAGAGCATGTGTGTTGTGTGTGTGTGTGTGTGTGGGTGTTTGTGTATATATGCGTGGGAGAGGGAGAGAGAGAGAGAAAGTGTTTCAGTGTATGGAAGTGAATGAGTGTGTGTAAGACAGACAGACAGAGAGAGAGAGAGAGAGAGAGAGAGAATAGGGGAGGGACAGAAAGATAAGAGAGGTAAAGGGGGGTGAGAGAGAGAGACGTGCAGGCAGCAGCGGGATGAGCGCTAAGATGGAGAGAGCATGAGAGCGCCAGCGAGAGGAATGACTCTTTCCATGGTCGGGATAGGGCTCTTTAAGACTCAAGGGCTTGATGAATATGGAACAGCTGCTGTTGGCTGGCTCCGAGGGGCAGGACTTAAAGCGATAGAGGGGCCAGCGGAGCACCGAGGAGGAGGATCCAAACGCTCACTCACTCCGCTGTGCACAACACACACACACACACACACACACACACCGCCAGGCATGGCGCGCACACTTACAGACAAAACAACATATTAACTGCAGAGATGCACCAGAGACGACGCACAAAGTTTCTAGTCTCAATCAAATAAAAAAAGAGAGTAAAATTCTGGATGCTCAAAATATAAAATCAAGCATTAACTGAAGACAATAGAGCCTCAGTGAATGCACCTTGCATTTTGTGGAATAGTTAGGAAAAAGCTTCATTTATTTATTTATTTATCCACTGGCTTGTAGAAGCTGCAGCATTTATTTTTACTTATCTGTGAAAGTAAATAATGTGGTTTTTTTATTGACATATTGCGATTTATATGATGGGAATTTACAACAAAAAGCACATTGTCTCAACGTCTCGTTTGCATTTTTGAAACATTGACTGCAACGATATCAAACAGAGCCGAAGGGAAATCCAAAGCCATCACACAAACACAAGCGTGGACTTTAACCAAGCACCTAACATTTCAGAGGTTTTACCATCACAACACTTTTTTTTTTTTTTAAAAACATGAGCTATCTGGATAATAATCTGCTGTATGCATTTTCAATCTAAAATGCACAGTTGTATAACAAACCGTAAAGTAAAATCTGACACCAGCCTAAGTCACATTACAGAAACTCCAGCAGGCAGACAAGTGCATCTGCAGCGCTTCACTTTCAAAAAGCAATAGCTTTCAAACCACTAAGGACACTAAATGTATTTATTGAGCTGTGTCGCTAGCTCCATATGCCGGTGTTACATGTGAGGTACCATTGTGAAACCTTTCACCACCTGTGAGAAATGATCTCAAGCCATAACTCATATTCTGGAAGCTCATCAGCTTCTAAAGCAGTGGAAAATCCAGCTCTGTCTTCTCTAACCCCAGCTTTAGAACCGCCTGTGTTTCACTGTCAAGCTCAGTAAGAATGCCGAGAATGCAGATACCATTTCACAGTCAGTGAGGGTCTCCATGTTACTGTATCCCCACATTATAAGAACAGAGCTTACCATGGCATCTTAGTGGAGAAATGAGCGGTCTGACAATGGCTGGCACTTGGCTGAGTGAAGCAGAAAGAAACAGCAGCTTGTCCACTTCTTTGAAACTCTGAAGGTGCCTGACAACAGTCTTCAGCTACTTCAGTAAAAAAAAAAAAAAAAAAAAAAAAAGGAGAAGAAAAAAATCAGGGGGAGTGACAAGGAGTCGAGATCTACCTGCAGATTCTGCTGCTCTGCTGATCTCCAGTGTTCTCTGCTGAGCTGGAACTGTGTAACCCTTTGAGAGGAATCCAGTTCCATTCATCGGCTCACGTTTCTATAATCGATGCAAAAACATCACGCAATCCCTATTGATCATCCCAGGCCTATTGATGTGCAGCAATAGTACCATCACAGCGGCACAGATCACACAGCATCTGGTCTCCGTCTGTGACAAAAACAAATGACTAAAGAAATGAAAATCCAAATAGGACTGATGCCAAATCAAACACCTGTCAACGCGGTGCTCAGACCTCAGGATCACTGAGCAAAACTTTAGGCAAAAAAGAAAATAAAACATATCTGTACATCCCACAAGGCAAAAACTCATTCAAATTTTCATCTGTATTATTCCAGTTTTGGCTCTACAATCTAGAGATACAAACTATTTCAAAATTCAAAGGACAATATCTCAGTTAAAGAAACTGAAACTGTCCAAAAAAAAAATCCCTTCATTATAAGTCAAATCACGACCAGATACACACATATTCTAGTATTACAAATAGCTCATCCAGCATGGTTTAAGTCAGGGGAATTAGTAACTATACTCGACAGAGAATCACAAGAAAGGGCACTTTCTGTATGACATACATCACATTTCAAAGCATTTTCCTTTGGCCTCTAAAAGGTTTTTTTCGACAACACACAGACTTTTGTCACACAGGGTGAGCTATGAAAGCCCTGCTGCTGCTATCATTGCTTCTTATCAGCTCAGTTATGAGACAAATTATGTCAGGTGACAGCTGATTTGACAGGAAGGGATCTGATACAAACAAAGAATAGGGCTGCAGAAGGCAAACACTTGATCACACATGACATGCCAAAGTTACAAGGGAATGAAGACATGACCGGGTTCTCTTCTAACATATTTTTGGTTGTTTAAATGATTGAGATATATCTGATCTTGAGGCACCATGCAGCTCACCCGAGCTGAGCGTGTGACTGTTTACATGTACTCAATGTATGGTGTTGTAGTAAAATTAATTATATAGTACAATAATTTGTCAAAAGAAGGCAATACTTTAAGACTTGAATGTATGACGTAACTGAATCAGGTCATTTTTGTGAACTAAGGAATTCAGGTACAGGTCATCTACGATGAAGTTAGGCAACTATTTGATCTGAAACACTGTTAATAAAATTATAATTTCTGTATTTCGTTTTTCAAACAGCTTAATTTAACAAACACCTGCTCATGCTTTCCAGGCAGAGCAACATGTAGCTGAAAATGTTGCTTTAATCAACTTTCTACTTTTATATAAAATACCATTTAATTCTTGTCGGAGCTTAACAGCTCTTAAATGACACATCATCTTTTAAACTTCGGCAAATAATTATTAAAAAAAAAAAATCATACAAAATAAACCTGCATCGTTACTGGTCAGTTTAAAAAAAAAAAAATTCCACCGCAATATCTCTGGAAATTTTACAGAAAGCTCTATAAAGTCGTCATATCTACCATTTTTCATGCACGAATTACAATGGTCACATCGATAACGTCATACATTCCCAGAGAGCAAGGAAGGTCCGCGTGCACAGCACATGCCTAAATTAGAGCAAAACCGCGTGCACACTGATGCAATTTACAGTAAAGTAGCTACAGGTGCGTCGAGGCGAACTTTAAAGTAGCACACATTTTTAAAAAAAAAATTTTTTAAAATGAAATTCAAACAAGTATCCAACACTGGGAAAAAACGAAGCAACGTGTCTCGAATGTGTCACAGGAATATTGATAGGCTAGGTGTGGTGTACCTTACTCGGGTAAGTCATGTCTCATCCCCGGCTGAGCACAGCGGACACTAGACGGTCTCTCCAGGTTTGTACTGGTGGTGGTGGGGTGGCTCGTGCCGTTTAACTGGAACAAATCAACATCAACTCCTCCTCCGGCGCGCGCCCTGTAGCTAAACCAAACGCCTCCACCGACAGCAGGACCCGGGGTCAAACATGTTTCAAAGGAAAAAAAAAGGGTGTTAGAAATGGAAACGATCACTTTGTCTTGTGACTTTTTGTTTCATTCGACCTTACTTATTTCATTTCACTACTCCGTGAATTTCTATAGGCACATCTGGTAAGAAAACACGCTCATTTAGTCTGTATTTCATGTATTTACTCCTCTAATTTGGAGGCTTTAATTCTGGTTGTGTTATTCCCCCTCGAGGTGAGGTGGGTACATTTTGACATGAGAAAACTGTTGTTGACTGAGGAGGCTGAACACCACGTCTGTTGGTTTCCACAACTGATGAATAAGTAACAGGACAACAGACGTGTTGTGTCTGTTACAGAGATCCCAGTCCCTGTATCACATAACCCCAGACATCCACAAACTTCATGAACTCAATTTGATTTGATTTTTTTAGGGAATGTCTAAATAGATAAAGAACTATATAATTTGTTACAGAGTTTGATATGTAGGTGAAATATTATAAAAGCCGCCGTGAATGTAAAGTATGTTACAAGGCATTTTATACATAACAGTGACCACCAGTATGACCCCTGTTGGACCCTGGGCTCTATTTTTGGATCAACTATCAGTGTTATGGTAAAACATGATACATTCCAGAAACATCATCATGACAACAACAACAACAACAACAACAACAACAAAAGGAAAAAGGAAAAAGAAAAAAACTGAAGATACATCTTCTTAGTACACATAAACCTACAACTTCTGGAGCTAATTTCATTTAAGAAGTATTGGTTAAAATGTATTTATGTTTCACGAAACACAGATTTTCCATTTTCCATCATTGACTTGACTGCCTCAGCTGTTGAACAGGGAATAAAGCCATCTGACAGCACTAACCAACTCTATCATCTCCACTAGAGGGTGGGCAATCTCACAACAAGGCCACCAAGGAGCTGCAGCACAGGTACCTTTATTTATTTATTTTCCCAGGGTGATAAAAACTGAATGAATGACAGTCAGGACAATGCCAAAAATCAGGTACGTGCAATGGAGACTACTTCTGAGTACAAAAACCTATCCATTACAAATGTGTCATTATTGTTCTTAATAGATTAATTCATGCTGAAAGATAGAAATGGGTTCCAGGCTATTGATGTAATCATTTCACTGAGGAAATTAAGTGACGTTAAAAGAATGATATTGTCACCGTGAAAGTCTCATTGATTCCTTTCAAATGCAATTAACTGTATTTGAAAATGGGACCAGCACATTGAGCTGCACAAGGAGCACAGAGGATCACTTCATTTGTGAGAGATATAAAGACCAAATTATCCCATCAAAGAGAAAATCTATAAATGTAATGGCACAGCACTTCAGTGCTAAGGAATGACAACAGTGGCCCTGTTCAGGTTCCTCTGTTAGGTGTATTAACTATGAGTGAGTGGCTCTAAACAACACAGAGATTATCCATACTGTGAAGGAGAATATCTGTCAGTTTAAAAATTCACATGATTGTTTTGGCCAATATAAACAATCCTAAATGTAGGAGCCATGAGAATTTGTTGCAGCAATATATATATATATGTCAATGAGATAAAGAATAAAATCGAGAAGTGATTCTATGGAGTTGTAGAATCTTTGTTTCAGTTTCTACACTCCAGATAGTTGCTTAATTTAGTGCAAATTGAAGAGAACTAGAGCTCGAAACGATTTGTCGATAAGTCCATTAGTCCATCAACTGAAAATTAATCTGCAGCTATTTAATTTTGTAATATAAAATGTCAAACATTCCCTAGATTCCACTTCCCAAAAGTGGGGATTTGCTGCCTTTATTTGTGCTACGTCAACATAAACAAAATGATATCGTTCAGTTTTGGACTGTTGGTCGAGCCACAGGCCTACAAGCCATTTTAATACGTCACCTTGAAATTCAGGAAAATTGTGACAATTTATTTGTCACAATTTTCTGACAAGTTAGTGACCCCCAAAAAAAAAGTGTCGATTCCACAAGAAAATATGGGGCAGGTTACTCAATATTAAAAGTCGTCATTAGCTGTGGCCCTCAAGCAAATCTGAATCAATGTTGGTTCATGTGTGGCAAAGTATTTGTGTTTGCCTTGGACAATACGAATACTGTAGTAGATGGAGTGGAGTGTGTGGGTCTGAAAAGTGAAGACCACGTAGAAGTGCATTAAACCTGCATTCCTTTTAATGGCTATCAGGAGGCGACTACTTGTGTTGAAGAGAAAGTCTGATTGCAAACTATTTTCCTTTGTGTTTATGGTCACTGTCGCTAGTTTCAAGTCTTCTTCATTATAGCATGAGGTTCATTTTATAAACTATGTCCTATTTACAGTGAAATACATGATAAAGCAGGATATGCTTTAGGACGAAGCTAACCTTGCGATTGACAAATCCTCACCATAGCCACCTGTTAATCAAGATAGAGCATAGCAATGTGTGTCATGTCACTGTGAACTTTCAAATAGCTGTGAAACTTGGGTGCAATTGTGCAATCACACAGGACTCTGAAAGCCTCTTCAAACCAAAGATTAGATAAGACAGTATTAGAATGTTGCAGTGAAAAGTTGCTGCAGTGTGAACTGGCCTGTCTCGGCACGCCGCAGGCTGGCTGACGGCCTCGCCTGCGACTTCCCTTGTCCAGTTGCCAGAGGCTGCTTTTAGAACTTAAAGCATGTCAACAGAAACACATCAACTGGTCAGGTCAATTGCAAACTGTCAGCTGATCGAGAGAGTTCTGGATGGAGGAAAGGTAGCATAATCAATTAGTTTGAGGAACAGTTGTGTCTGCATGAGACAAGCCTTAAATTTTACTGCAAAACTGACAGCTTCACCGCTACCCATTTCCTCTCTGCCGCTCACTCTCTAATTCGTATCAATTTGTTTTTGGATATGAATGCAGAATATGTAGGCACGGGACATGATTTTAGAATTGGTAGATTTCTGGTTTCCGTTTGCGGTCTGAGTAGTATTGCCCAATCATATTTGAGTGAGCATTGGTTGTATACAGGTAAACAGTCGGTGTGGAAAGCAAAATAATTTCAATTTCATTGGCCGAAATTCAATACATCAACACATCAGCTATGGTCTGGTGACAATTTAGCTTTATTTAAATTTATCCAAATTTATATACAGACATCAGGTTTTTCTCAACCATGCACAGTGCTGTGATTGGGTCCACCCACTTGTACAAGTGGCACATCGTAAATGACTGGAAGAAGATATACCTTACTCATATACGTATGTATGTATTTATTTGTTATTTTGTTTGTTTTAATACATATTAAAGATTAAACAATTGCTTTTCCTTCTACAAAAGTAAAACACAACATTCACCAGGCTGTCATGTGCCTGGATCAATCACAGCACGGGAGATTCGGAGATTGTTCAGTTGTTGTTATCATGCAACAGGAGTGTCATGTTGCAACAATGAATCTACAGATAGACTCATTGGAGATGTTAATCACACTGTAAACAATGACCGGTGCACGCAAGAGGAAGTAATTGCACAGATTTCTGTTCAAATATTTGCTGGCTTCAGTCCCACAATGCATCTCGATTTTGTTGCCTGCACACGGAAGACATCTAGCCGACTAGTCGAGCGATTTTTTAATTGTAATTTTGCTTCAGATGCCCATCCGTACATGATATGCCATCATATCTGGTTGTATTGTTGTAAACTTGCATGTTTTCAGCCCGTTGCAGACCAGTGCATAGCAAGACGTTGCAAGTTTCATTTCACTGCAAAATGATGTTCTGAATTAAGCATAAGGAGTCAGTTGTTCATTGTTTCCAGTAAGTAGCCTACATTTTGTTTTTGGCTGGTCAAGAATAGCATCCTAATGAATATCACAGATAACATGAATTACTGATGCAACTTGCTTTAACCAAGTTAGCTTGTGTGACCATGGCATCTTCATAAACTTCAGACAACAAGAACCTGACAATGGCACTCAGCGAATTTCACCCCACAAATAAATACCCAACAAATTTAAGTTCTGTGATAAAGAAAAGGAGCAAATACGTTGTTGAAAATAGATTTCATTAATATAAAATATGTTTTACAAAATCATTACACTGACACTGGGGATGGGAGTGTTTTACTGCCACCACTTTTTTTTTAAAATAAATTTTTACTTTGCTTTGTTTTGGAATAAACGAATAAAAAAAATAAATAAAAAAAATACTAAAAACAAATAAAAACAAAAAACATATATACTGCAGGGAGAATTGACAAAAATTAAAGGCAATATATACATTTATGCATGTACTCACCCTTACACACATACATTCACCTTTATTTATATATGCGTTCCTACATACACATTACAATAGGAAAAAGAGAGAGAGAAAAAAAAAGAGACCTTGTGTAATTGTGTGGGTCTACATGTTTTTAAGTATCAATATTATGTCCTTTTTTTGTTTGTTTTATATTTTATCCATTTTTCCCAGTCTTTCGTAAAGTTTTCTTCTTTCATTTTCAACTTATATGTGAGTTTCTCCATGACTAGGATATCCTCTATAATAGTCGTCTACTGTTTGCAGCTTGGTGCTTCAGTCTTGAGCCAGTTCTTAGTAATGGCTTTCTTTCCAGCCGTAAGGAGAATCTTACACAGGTAATCGGTCTTTTACATGTATAGATCCTTCCAAATGTCCCATGTATAAAACAAGACAGGATCGGGGGATTACATAACCCAGTATCTCACAAAGAGCTGAATCTATACTCTCCCAGAAAGGCTGTATTTTGGTGCAATTCCAGAACATGTGTGTGTGGTTTGGGTCCATATGATTACATAGTCTCCAGCGTGGCTGTCAAACATTTATTTGTTTATTTTTAATTTGGGGTGTAATAAAATACCAAATCTTCCAAATTCTTCCAAATAAATTCTCTCCATTTCTGTGATTGTGTCGTAGTTGGATTTGTTTTCCACATATCATACCACACCCTCTCTGGGATTTCTTCATTCAGCTCTCGTTCCCATTTAATCTTAACATATAAAGTTGAATCCTCTCTAGATTCCATTAGACAACTGTATAAAATTGACACAGCTCTCGGAGTGACATTACTATAAGCCAATATAAATATCTCTATGATAGGGTGTATTTTGTCCTCATTTGTCTTTATGTTTTTAATATAATAATCCCTCATTTGTTAGTACCTAAATAAGCCCTGGTTTGTAAGGTCATGTGTATTTTTTAATTCTTGAAAGCTTTTCATTTCACCCTTTTGAATAACTGCGCATAAGGCAGTTCGTTATACCTTTTCCCATCCACTGTTAAAATCTTGAGTCCAATTTTCCTGGTTTAAATTCGTTTTCATAAGCAATCCATTTTAGTAGTCCAAGTTCCTTCCCCAATTTTAGTTGTTTTACCATGGAATACCATATATCTAGAGTAAATGATATCATTGGGTTTAAAGCTACATACTCTTTTTTTTCTGGAGTCTCTGTTTCCCCAATACTTGCTTGAATCGGGTATTTGAATACAGGAATTCCAATATCTTTCCATTGGACTATGTTATCTGCATTCGCCCAATGGATTAGTTGACCAGTTAGAACTGGAGTCATTAGACAAAACATTACCTTTGAACTTTACAATAGAACTAGGTCAAGACCAACAACATGTTCCTCATTCCTGTCATTGAGGTTTACATTATTACCCACAATAAATAAGAAACGATGAAAAAAAAAAATGAAAGAATGGCTCTGTGGAGACACTAGCTACACTGACTAAGAGTCGTCCATCATGTGATCATCTGGCACACACACCATACTCTGTTCCACTGATGTTGTGATATTCAAGTGTAACAGGGGAAGTTAATGCTACCGCCATCTAGGTCTGGTCTGACTGCAAACGGCACCTGCAAACATGACAGGAAAAATACTTGACATACAGGTACACAGATAACATCTACAAAGAAAACCGATAAGGTCCATACCTTAGTCTGATGTTCATCTTTCTCAAAAGCAAAAACAACGTCAGGAAGAACTGAGCCCATCCTCCACAGCGTCACCCTCTGGTTCAAATACGGTCACTTCTGGATCCATAAAAACAGTGTTCAAAAGGCCAGACTGGAGGCTTCAGAATGGTAGACCACAAACCAACTGTCACATAAAGACACTGACCTACGAGAGCGAATTTCACAAGTCACACAAGTCAAGCTCAAGCACTTTTTAATTAAAGAATGAAAGCTATCACACACTCTCTTAGCTTTAAAATGAACGTCACCTCTTACATAAAGGTATAGGTGTCCTCTTCCAGTTTTTGTGTGTGTTGTTTTGTTGACTTTCCATAGTTGTGCTGTGAGTTTTGATGGATTTCAACAAAAGCATGCTTGTGCAGCGGTTTCTGGTCCGCACAGCTCTCTAACCTAATTACACTGTTGGTAATCCAGTGAAAAGAAATTCAGCAAAGAGGCAGGCAGAGAGAGAAAAACATGAAACACATCAGACACAACTACTGATATGATGTCCATGCATCAGATGAATCAGGCATCAATCTCCAGTCCTGGTCAAAAATGCAGCATAATTCAAACTCCAACATTTTTCTTTGCGTGACTCAAACCAAATCAGAGGGTCCAGAGCCTCTCTCCCTCCACCTGATGTCAGCCACCCTCCATCCCACCCTCGCCTAAATTTCATTTAAGAGACATCTTTCTCTCTTTCCCCCCCTCTCTCTCATGCTCTCTGCATCACTGTCTCTTCTTTCTCCGAATTCAATGCACTGTAGCCCTTGAATTTACTTGCTTAACAAATATGGACAGGAGACCTAAGTGGTTTTTGAAATCTTTCGAATGGACTTTGGAGTGCCTGTGCTGTGCTGGGTGACAACAGCCTCTCTCTCTTTCTGTCTGTCTCTAACCCATATGTGTGTGACTGTGTGTGCTTGACTAGTTGTCTGTTTATGTTTATGTTGTGTTTGTGTGCACACACGTCTATGGCTTCCCCGTGCTCTCCCAGACTCCCTAGCTAGGAGATGGCATCGCACGCTGTAGCGGCAGTCTGGAAATGAGATAAGGATGTCTGATTCATAGGATCTGACAGGAAATCTATACTCTGCAATGTTTATAATCCAGCCATTACTGCACAGCCAAATGAAAGAACAATAATCCAATCATTTACTCCATACTTACCTGAGGCAGATTCTCGGCTTTAAAGGCAAAGTGCTCTGAGCAGCGACAGAGGCTGTAAAACTACGGCTGATATGGGTGAGGGTGTGGAGGGTGTTTTCCAGCTCTGAGAGAGGAGATCATCAGAGGGGGGTGAGGATGGACTGTCCTCTGGGGAGATATGTGTCTACAGGAGACAGGATGGTTCACCTGTGTATGCTCTGCAGGGTTAAGGGTCACTCATTACTCATCATTAAGACCCTGGTGATTCATGAGTAACTTACAAAAAAGAGAGTCACTAGAGTTTATGAAACACGAGGTTAAAGGTTGCAGAGATGAGCCCTAAAATGTCCCTGAACACGAGAGAAACAAATCCGTAGTGCACATGTACTGTACTGGCAAAAGGCCTCTGCTATTACATAGCTTATGCAGTTTAAAGGGGAGATGTAATTTGGTTCCGTAACACTGATCTTGTGTCATCTATAACAGAGAAGTCCATAGAGGTAATGTCTCTCCATAAGCATGGAGGAATTCGGTGGTGGGGGTTTGCTTATCATAGAGTCTTTCATGGACAGTATGCTGCTCTTCATTGTGTATGAGGGGGGAGGTTTATCTTATTTGGAAAAGTGAAGGGGCCCTGCCCTTATCTGTCAATAAACAGTAATTAGATTTTGTGGCCGATAGCGTCGATTGGTTTCTAATCTAGCTGTCGCCCTAGACGTGTGTAATTAAAATCCTGATTGATAAAGGGGCAGAAGCCCGCCCACGCCACCACTTTAACAGACCCAACCCCGACCCCTTCAAAACACAAACAAGAGAGAGATATGAAAGAAGGCCTGGGGAGAAAACTGCACTACCTATTGATCAGCTCTATCTGCCTTCCTATCAATGCCCTTTTCACACAATGGAGGGGCAGTACAAAGGTTTCCCACGTAAAACTTCATCGCTAATCTTCATCCGGATGATTTTATCCTCCCTGAAAAATAAAACCCAAACCAACATTTTACCTATAGGGAAATCTGGTGTCTTGCATTCACAACAAAAAAATAAGAAATAAATTAAATACATGTGTTTTTGTGCAATTCCCTGAAATAAAAATTTTTTTTTTAAAAACATGGTCACCACTAATGAGGGAATGCTTACTGTGATTGTATTGCAATCAAGGAAAAACACCCCTCAGGCGATTCAGAGATGAAAGAGGAAAAATACATTTTATCTATTTCACTAATAGGCCTGTGAACACAAGACAAAGGTCCAGGCAAACACACACATGCACACACATTAGACAAATAAGGTAGAACCTTCGAGTCAGAAGACTCCCACAGAGAGAAGATGTTCAAAAACACTGCCTCCAGACTTCACTGTCATCAGAGTCCATGCAAACAGACAAGTGGATATAAGAAACGCCATGTGCTCTCTGATTTCTAAGAGAAATAGTGAGAGAGGGACAGAGAGAGTACATCAGGCAAAGTGGCATCCTTCTAAGTGAGCTTACAGGTTTAGCAACTCCAGTCAGTGAATGTGGCCCAAATGTCAGAATGGCACCGTGATGTCATGAGAGTCAGATAATCTTGCCGTGGTGGCTGCAGAATTTTGTAAACTCTGTAAACTGGAGTGCAGATTGCCTGTGACCTTTCCTGTCCGACACTGGTCACCTGCTGTCACATGCGAGGGCTGACCCACAGCAGTGAATGATGGCTGCACACTCTCTGCTCTGCAAACCACCTCTCACACAACAGCACTCCAATGCTTCCAACACAAAGAGAACATAATAAATCACAAATTAGAAGCATTCCAGTGTGTGTATTTCAAAGGGGGTGGACTAGAAAGCACTGGTCCAGTGCTTAATTTAATTCTATTTAATTCTTAATGGAAGGCAAAATTCCAGGGGAAAGCTTTCATTGGGCACAAAATGACTTTCCTTAGTTTTCACTTTCTTTTACTGCGAGAGAGATTGAGATGCCACCAGTGCATTGCCAGTCCAGTCCATGCATGGTGCCCCCCATTTAAGCGATTTATCTAATTTCCTCACCAAATATTGCTTACAAAGCTTTTTAACTTCTTAACTAAAAATCTGCCACAGTGCTTGTCTTATGAACATCTCATTTTAAAGAATAATGATTAATGTCTTGTCCTATTTGGTTTGTATGGGAGTAGTGATGAAAATCTAATACATTTTACTATAAGTAGGTTCAATTTCTGAGTTATTGCAATGTGTTGCATTCCTTACATGTTAATTAATGTATTTCAACATACATTTCTATGTTGCAATATACTGATAACATTTTTAAGGCCACACTACACACAGTGCATTATGACAGAGAAGATAAAACACTAAAGCATTTGAGAGTAAATGTCTTATAACATAATCATTCTTGGGCATACTTGATACACAGTGACCTTTATGTGTGAGCTTGAATAATAATGTCTTGAAGGCCTGATTGCTGTCACATCACCCACCCATTACTTTCCATCCAAAGCAACAAATTTTGTTTTTGTGGCAGAGGTTTGTTGATGCAACTCTGTGTGGGGGGGTTCTAGTTCCTTCCTTCCTTTCCCCCTGTTTGATATATCAAATAAAGTATAAAGGCAAGAATACATGTTTAAAAATGAGACATGCCCACATTTTTTTTTATCAAGGTGTAAAATTTATTTGGGTATAACACAATTCAAGTAAAATTGTACCCTTGAAAAACTTAAAAAGAAACCTCCTGGAAAGAAAAAACCTTGTCTTTTGTGAATAATTGTGATTTGAGATCAGATTCTTCTTAAGAATGTCTTCTCTCCGGATAATAAGGCCATCTCCCCCTGTGGTGCCACAATAGAGGAGTGACCCTGTCACCAGGGTGCCATGTGTCACAGTGGGGGGGACCCAGAGGGTGAGAATGGGGTGAACAGATCATCTCCCTGCATGCCTGGTATTCATGCCCTACCCTATTTGCGTCCACCACAGGCCTAGCACCAGAGAGGGAAAGGAGCAGCTCCAGGCCCTGGAGAACATGACTCCAATTAAGCTGTGGAGACCCGGCTCACGCTCCACTGCCTCAGCCCAGTTGTCCCATGCAGGAAGACATGCAGTCAACCCAAGGAAATGATTTGGTCAGCACAGTCAAGACAGTCACAGAGACAGCTAGATTCTGCTTTATACGCAATTTGTAGGACATAAGGACTCACCAGGATCCATTCAAAACCGCAGGATGACACAAAGCATACTAGTATGATTGTTGCAGTTTTGATAAAATGTTGTTTAACCATGTGAAAATTTAACCAAAAACCACAAGAGCAGCAACAATGATGGCTTGTTTCCTGTTTTGAGAGGCCTGGAGAAAAAATGTGGAGGGTTAAGCACACAGTAATAGATGAGAGCGATTGAGAGGTCTCGTTTTCCCCTGTGATTAAAAATGTATGTTGCCACACGCAGCCTTTGGTGTGGAACTCTCCTGGAAAAGGAGCTGGTTAATATTCAGGCCCATGTCTGGCTAACGTCTTAAAGTGATAAATAGGAGGGGGTTGCTGCCGTTTGATTGTTCTTCACAGGCAGTCTGGGAGCAGCAGCACAGGGGGATTTAAGGTGGAGGAATCCTCTCAAAGCTCCTCATTCATTCACTCTCAGACGCCCCATCATTAATTGGGCCTGTCGACATGGCTCCTCTGTACCCAGGGCCACTGGCAGCTACCATGGTGGATGAGCTTTTTAAGACAGTTCAAAAGAGTCCTTGCCTCATGAAAGACATTCAAATTACATGAAATTGCATTCATGTCAAGCCTTGCAGGCATATTCATACAGTACACTAGCATAATGTCTTGTTTCGAACCCCGCATATCTGTGTGACTATATAATAGTCCTCTTGGGAGCAAATCACACGATAAAGAGTATGCGTTACAAACTATTAATACGTAATGATTAATTTTTCAAACGCTGTATGGTGTCGTGGAAATACAACTCCCTTCACTGTAATGTAAATATAGCAAGCTTTTCTAATTAGAAGTGGAAAAAAATATGCTTAAGAGAGGAAATGTTTCCATTTCCTGTTTAAAATAAAACAGGATGTAATATTACCCATGAAAATGTAAACATGTATTGTCGCTGTAAATAACGGCTGGGTGTAGAGTAATAGGAGCTCTAGGAAAGTTTTCTTCCATGCAGATCGATCATATCTATGACTCTTACGCAGACTTTGTAATTGAAATGAACAATTGAACATCTACATTTTAGGGTTAGCTCCACTACAATATGTGTAGCAGGTATCCCTTTGGCACACTTTCCACTTTGACAGTCATCTCCCAACTCTGTGTTAAGAGTAGCTATAGGACAAGGTGAGTCCAGCCTTCAAAAACTTTGTGATTTCAACTGATTCGGAGTCGGAAGGTGATAGAAGAAGGTGGCCATATTTGGTTCATGATGTCAACCATGTGATACTTAAGTATTTATAACCATTAGGGGTTGTAAAAAATCATGAAGTACAGCAGGCTCTTTTGTCAGGGTGGCCACTGGCCTACTTCACTCCCAACCTTGTCCTAGTGTTTCTTCAGAGGGGACAGGTTAACTCTTACTTTAATGGAACTCTAGCTGCTGTAGGTGATCTCCTTAAGGTTTTACACTTATTTAAAGGCAGCTGTTGTGTAAAACATGTCTAATGCAGACTAGTAACTGTCTGCATTAGACATGTTAGTAGACATCTGTAGTCACTGAAGGCAGTTACTGGTTGTCAGGCTTCACACCTGCTCACTGGATCTTACCTTGTCCAGTAAAGCCATCAAATTCTTAATTGGGAACACAGCACAGGACTGGGATTGTTTGAATACTCCCTACTTGTTTCCAAAGCGGCCTCACACCTTTCCATACCCCAGTCTCACTTTTACTCACTCACTGTCATTTTTTTTTTTTTTTACATATTTCACTATCTTTTGCGGTCACTCTCATTCAGTATCCGCACATTACTGTTTGCCCTCCTCCTCTCTATGCCACGGAAGTGGTTTCTGTTATGGCAGTGGGAAGGCTACCCACAGCGGGAGAGATCCTAATTAACAGCCTATTCATTTGTGTGGAGCTGAGGGCTCCTGCTTTCTGAGCACTTGTTTTATGGTGGCGCTAGGGAGCCCTGTCCAGGGATTTGGCGGGGGATAATTGCCTTTGCCGCAGGCTGCAGTAATCTGGTCGGCTAATTCATTATTTTAATAAGTTAGCTTCTCCTCGGGGGTGTGCTAGCTGCACTGCGCCTCAAACCTTGGTGGTGCACCTCGTTATTGTGGCGCTCTTTTACACCGTCGCCCGCACGGGGTTAATAACTGTTATTAGCCTCTCTCCTCAGCCTGCAATTTCTCGTTTAACTGGGGCGATTCAAAAGAAACCTTTGCGAGCATCTAATAATCAACTTCTCTGGAACCAGGGGTAATCCCTATGAAGGGGTCCATATAGTGGAGAGGGGTAATGGATGCAATCACCTGAGTGACTTTGCCTCCCTCCTTTCATTATGAATCCTGATGTTGTTTTTGTTGTTGATGCTGCTGTTGTTTTTACTCAATTCCCACAAAATCATTTGAGGGAAGACATATTTGACTTGAGCAGGGGAAATGGATCAGAGTTATACATACAAATAAGACGATCATTAGGTTTGCGTAACTAATGGATTCATTTAGGCCATAATCTTCCATCTCTCTAATGGGCTATGCAGTCAGTGGGATGTGTGTGTATGTCTGTGTAGAGGCAGGTTTAATAACTCCAGTGCAGTCAGACATTTTGTGCATTGGCTGATTAAAAACCATATCGTTTCAACAGGAAGGGAATAAAAAAGAGGGTCTCGTGAATAGAAGTATTTGAAAAATCCAATATTGGAGATGGTGACGGCTCGATGTTTGAGGGAACCAGCAGTCAAAATCCAATTATGAATAGAGCACAAAGTGGTTAAATGGTTTTGAATGCACACTTTGGATACATTATTTCACCGTGTGATGAAAAGAGATATCCTAATTCACTTTAGAGAGAAAATACAATGTAGACAAGGCAATCCTATTATGTGTCCCCAGATATTCCTGCTTTGCATCTGCCAAAGTCCATCACTGTGACTAAGGGAAACACTTAAGTTAAACACAGAGAAACTCTAAATCTTTTGCCTTGTGGTTCCCATTTGCACTTCAAAAACCACATTTTTAGCAATTTAATACATCTTCATTCAGTCATGTTCACCATAGAAAATTGCAAATGCAAGTAAGCTTCCACCGCTGACTGTATCTTAATAAGAATATATCCTCTGCACACTCAGCCCACATGCTCTGTATGGCTTATTTTCCATCCTGTAGACTGGCTAGTTTAGTTGTCATCATCCTGTGACCTGCCAACCACTTTGAAATGAGCTCCTGGATATTAAAGGGGCTATCTCTTCATCTATGCC
Source organism: Chaunax sp. Z400 (assembly GCA_037577475.1). NCBI lineage: Eukaryota > Metazoa > Chordata > Actinopteri > Lophiiformes > Chaunacidae > Chaunax > Chaunax sp. Z400. The sequence goes on along the minus strand of CM075194.1, from coordinate 14,589,482 downwards.
CAACCATGGTGGAATGACACATCACATGGCCCTGCAGCCTGCTGAGAGGGGCAATAAAATCTAGGGCAGAAAATGTTGAAACCAGTGAGGCCATATTCGGTGGTCAGTCATATGACCGAAAGAATAACATTTACACTTTTATGCTACTTCATCAACCCAACAACAAGCTATTAAAGCACCTGAAGTATTTCACAATGTTTATCCAAGAATGTGACGTCTGCAAATGGCTCCGTGTGATCCTGTATCTGCATCTAAAAAGTTAAAACTTCTCTCAGCCACAGCCCCTTCTGTACACACTGGTGGTTTTGCTCCATAAAGTACGCACATGATCGTAAATGACCTGGTTCACTATTAACTATTATCCACTTAATGTCCTTCCTGGCTTGCCCCACGTGGAGCTTTGGCTGAGTGCTGGCCTCTGGGGTTGCCTGGGGCTCATTCACGCCATGGCCTTTCAAAACCAACACCACCATCTGCTCGACCAGCAGCCCTGCTCCCCTCCCTGGACTGATGTGTCTGCAGCTGGGACAGAGGTCTGTGACTGTCCCACACCCAGGTGTTTACCACAGCTTCATGCATATGGATTCAGAGATTGCTATAGATCTTTGATAACGCGCCTGACGTACAACTAATAAATGCTCTGCTATGTGGACAGTATTGCTAAATGCTATTTTCGCACAGGGAGGAGTTTGCTCATTGATTTTTTTTCCTCTTATGGATATATCTCATTTGACACCCCTCTGCGTGAGCCAGTATTGATCAATGATTTCAGCTGATGTTTTTTGAAGAACTGCTGAAGTGGCATAGCTCTGCCCTGCAGTTCTGCTCACCTTAAAGCCGCTCAACTTAGCATGACTGGCTTCTAATGAGTGGTCCCTCCTCTCATCACACAATCCCGAGTCCCTCCCTCCCGCATTCATCAATTCTCATTAGGGAAAATCATCATGTGGAATACCAACTTTTGGCCAATATTCATCACTGTCAACCCTCATCCACTGCAGCACAGTGACAGATGCAGGATCTGGGAGTGCCTATAAGTACCACTGACTTAGCTCTTTTATTCCCTAATCTCACCCTCTGTGGCTTGTGGAGCCCAAGCAGCTCACTGCAGTGCACAGTCCCTGACAGCAATTACGTTATGCAAAAAGAGTGGAGGAGTTCAGCGAGTGGCGTGAGTAAGAATAAGCCTCACCTGAACTCTGTTCTCAGTTAGCAGGCTGCAGCCTTCCTGTACTAGCCCACCTCCCATGGTCACTAAAGAGCAGTGAAGAAGGAAGGATCTATGGCAGAGGACTGTTTGTTGCACAATGGCAGGGATTTCGTGACATTGCCCAATCAAGTCATATATCCCTGCTGTAAAATTATTTCATGATTACATGATTTCAGGATTTTGGGAAATGGCTCTTTCGAAAAGTAACAAATTCTGGCTGCAGACATTGGTTAAAAAAAAAGAAAGAAAAGAAAACAGGGTGTTTTTCCTAAACCTATTTCTTTGTTGCCAGATCTGAGTTTGCCATGCAGGACTGCAGGATGTTTCGGCTCCTGGTCTGTTATATCCTTAAACCACAACTTGTTATTATCAGACTTTGGTTTTTGAATGGAAACAATCATAGATTATTTATTGATTATAACGCTTTAGAGTTATCAGTAGGCATTTTTTGTGACCGTTGGACAGCCAGACTAGCCTGTTTACAGTCTTTATGAGAAGCTAACCTCCACAGTTACTGGCTCTAGCTACGTATTTATGATAAAGACTGGAGAGTAGTTCTGATCTTCACCCCTATAGCTCTTTGTGAGAAAGAAAATAAGCGTATTTACCCAAATGGTGAACTATTTCTTTAAAACAAGACTGCATCTTTCTCCCACCCAGTGTCCTTCTACCCTTGTGGAGTTTATCTACGTCACAGACAGATTGCCTTCGCCACTTCACCAGTGTTCCCCCTTCTGTAAGAAATTGCTTGTGTGTGTCATTCTCATAACAGCAGCAGGATCAATACGTTCATTCCCATTTTAGCTGCTCTGCCCCTTTGCTCACCCACATCCAAGAATAGGACAGCTTGCAAAACTTAGCCGCCATGTCAGCTAATCACAGCCCTACTGCTTCAGTCTTTCGTGACCCATCGTTGGCCCACACCGGCTGCCTGCCCAGCACAGCCAGAGATTTTACCCAGAGGTCAGTGAGCTAGATAGCCCGTCTCAGTCCAAACTTCACCTCCTGCCAGGTGGATCAGAGGGAGGCTAGTGGTTTGCTTCACTGCTGAGAAAATCAGATCACACCACCACAATAGGGGGTCTGTCTTTGGAAGACCTTCATTCCAGGCTACAAGATAATAGCGGAAATCCATTTGCATCAACTGAGGGGGCATTATAATGAATCAGACACCGTGATAAATTCTCTTAATGCTTTGCACTAACAGGTGTTAATTGACTCTGAATTATTGTCATCTATGAGCAGCTACAGAGCAAGAAGCCTTCTGTGTTTTGTTATGAAAATGTAAATCAGTGGATACTCTTAGCTGTTCCAGGGATACACCATCTTTAAATTCAGGCACATAAGCACAAACCTAAAATAAAAATATATATATATACACTACCAGTCAAAAATTTGGACACAGTTTCCCATTCAAGTGGATTGGAAACTGTGTCCAAACTATTGACTGGTACTGTATATACATAGAATCACCTTACAATACAATGCAAAAACCTTATAGTAGATACTAATCTTATTAAATATATCTGCCTTGCAAATTTGTGTAATTCTACTGTTTTTTGTGACAAAAAAATTATATATATATATTTAAATTGAAGAAAATATGCACCGCTTCTCTGCATCTCATCTATAAGATTGCTGATTGTTTTATGAATACACATGCACACACACATATACACGCTCACCAGTGGATGAAGATTGCATTGGGGAGCCTTGAAGGGCAACATATGGTGGCCTGAAGCGTTGGAAGCATGAGTCGCATCACTCAAGGCAGTGAAAACATAAACAAACAGCAATCCTCCTCTGCAGGGAAGCGTTCAAGAAAACTCTTTCAATGTATAATGTTCACAGTGATCAGACAGGTATTAATGTAGATTTAACATGGACTTTGTTGACAGTGATACAGTAGTTATCAAATTGTTTATTGGCTGTGCTAAGGGGTAAGAGCGGTCGTCCACTTATCAGAAGGTCAGTGGTTCGATCCCCACTTCCCCCAGGTCTACATGTCGAAGTATCCTTGAGCAAGATACTGAACCCCAATCTGCTCCCCGGGTGCCGTAAAGGCAGCCCACTGCTCCTCAGGGATGGGTCAAATGCAGAAAAAGAATTACCCCACGGGGACAGTAAAGTGTAGCTTATCTTATCTTATCTTCAGTGAGCATGAGTCTTGGTGTCTTTATTTATTTATTCATTCACTCTTTATTCGGATCCCCATTAGCTTCCACAAAGTGGTCGCTTGTCTTCCTGGGGTCCAATCAAGACAAATCAAATCAAACAGCAGCATGAAAATTACAATACATCAAATACTGGGGGAAAAAGCTTAAAACAAACTAAAATAAATGCAATCAAAACGGTAGACAGTCAGGAAGCAAAGAAAAACACTGACAGCTGAACAGCAACAGAACTTCCATAATAACAAAAACAATCCGTCCTGTAGTTTTGAGCATATCAACTTTTTTTTTCAAGTTATTTTTTTATGGCATTTTATGCCTTTATTAGATAGTACAGCTGAGGAGGTGACAGGAAATGTGGGAGAGAGAGTGGGGGGGTAGGCATGTGGCACTAACCACTGCACCCCGTTTATCAACTTTTTAAAAGTAAAATCATGGTTTTGATCTGTCTAATCCTAATGATATTAAAAAGGTGACAGGAAATATAGGATTTAATAACAATATCATGTCTGTGATAATCCAGCAGCCACTTAGGCCACATCACCATGAGGTTGCCAGAGCACCAGTGTAGATTCCAGGAAATCACTATACTGAACCGAAGAAATACTGTGGCACATAACCCCTCATAAAATTGCAACTTGTTTTTGTTACACTGCTGTTAGTTGCCGGTAGCCAGATATTTTTACCTTTGTACAGAGCCCAGCTGTTTTCTCCTGTTTTTGTGCTAAGCTCATTTGCCGGCTGCTCTTCAAATGGGCGTTCTATCAAGTTCTGCTTGCTATGTCCAGTAAATCTGGTGCACCACATTAGTAAATACAGATAAATGTACTTTGAATGTACTGTGTGTGTATATATTCATTATACATACAAAGAAAAAAGCTTTCCACAATCTCATGCATCTCAGAGTGACCATTGTTCAGACACAGACGATACATACACATATACACACTTACACCTGAGTCCTTCATCTCTCAGCAATGTAGAGCACCTGAACTTTTTCTAGGTGTGATAGATGGATGGCAGAATATCCCTCAAGGACCGGTGATTAAACAGAAAGTAGAGAGAGTAACTGAGCAGAGCCAGAGCTGGCTGACCTCTCCTTCTCAGCAGCTCACTGATCTGCTGCTACAGAGACTAGAAGAGAGAAAGGGAAGAATGAAAGGGAGCCATAGATTATCAATAAAGTCAATAAGGCTTTGTGTTACATGTGCCCTCTGACCTAAGCAGGGTTACTATTGAGAGGGGACTGTGTTGGAGGAGGAGACTTCATCTGTATTCTACAATTAGATTTTTCATTCGCTGCTCAGATTAGAGTAATTGAAAATTATTAATTATCTTATCGCTGAGCCATATCAGATAATGATCATCTGAAGCCATAATTGCTTGTTTCCACATAGTGGGATTTAGAAAATGTAAAATAGATAAATAAATGTTGCCTAGTTTTTTTTTTAATGCATGATATCTGTTTCTTCATGTATTTCATGATATTTCAGTGATATGAAATTCTCACGTTAGCATGCAAATTATTCATAAATGATCTCACAGTCACTTTATCAAAGCATTATCTCTTCATACCTCATTAGAATTCTAGTCACAGTCAATGAAAAGCTTGTTTCAACATATACCATATCACCACTGCTTCTGTACAGTAATGCCACTGAGCTGAAATCTGTCTTAGACCTGCTACTTTAATTCATCTCCAGCATTCCCATGTTTAATTTTTAGCCTTGGCTGCCCACAGGGATTTTAACCCTTTCTGCTGTCTCATTTTAATCAGATGCTTTTTTTGTTAAATGTTTAACTTAAATTGGGAGCCTCATAAATATTCCAAATCACTCGTCCTGTGTTTGATGAGGAAATGAGCCTTGTACCCGCTGTGATTCCCCAGGCAGGCAGGCAGGGAGAGAGAGAAGAAGAAAAAAAAAGCCTATAACTTAACTCTTGGAAGTAGACCTGTGCAGCGCTCTGACAGCCCACATTAGCAAGCAGCAAATTGTTTTAACAATGTGAGGGCCGCCTTTGTGTCGAGATAATGATGATATCTCATTTCTGTGGCGCTACATGCTGCTGAGGTAATCATAAAGGTCTCTACTGTCATCATTGCCTGAGAGCACCTTTTATAGTCTAAAGGAACAACAGCTCCAGCTGAATATGAATCTCACGGCTGCATCGTAGACTTTACGCACAGCAAGGCAAGTTTTGATAACTGTAAGTGAATTATATTTATGTACATTTCTAATAATAGAGACAGCAGTAAACAGACATGTTTAATATCATAACTCAAAAGCAAAGGTCAAACAAGTCTGACCTTTGAGTTAGTCAGATAGGCCTGTTTCAGGGTTTCTCTCTGTTCCTGTCCGTCTTTCCATCCTGCGGCTCTGTGGTCATTAATCTTCCACACAGGTGCTGAGGACTCCTGACCCTCTGCTCCACTTCCTCCATTAGCACCATGACAGCTCCACTGTGAGGTTCATACACCCAACCGAATTTCCATCCCTCTTCTGCAACCCAGCTTCAGCTGGTCCTGGAACTAAATCCCACTGTGTCCCCTTCACTCCTCAAAAGTTCACGCTCGTTTCTGAGCAGCTTCATCATCCAGTCGTAGACTGAAAAGACTGTGACTAAAAATAATTGTTAATTTTTTCCACACTCTTTACTCTTTGACCTAATATTTTTTTGATTAACAACAATGTAAATACAAGCAACTGAAATATCGTTTATGGGAATAAATGCAAAAAAACAATGCGTATTTGACAAACTATAAAAGATGTAGTGGTTTGAGAAGCAAGCTTGTGACCGGAGGGTCACTGGTTCGATTCCCCACTGAATATGAATGAATAAAGGTTTAAAAAAAATCATACATACTGTATAGATTGACCTTTAGAATGATTATTTTTGCCAGGTAGCAACTTGTAAGTATTTTCTACATCAATTCTAGAAGCTTCATGTCTTATTCTTTAAAAACTGCAAGTGCATGCATTGCATCGACAATCGTTAAAGTAGAATTAAAAGTGTACAGGTGTAATAATGATTAGGTTACTGATGGATTAATGTATAAGAAGCATTAAAATGTTATGGCTGGTTGAAGTAGAGCTAAACTGAACTGTTTTTGTTTTATCTCTATAATAGTGTGTCATATTTTTATTAGATGGTCATATTTAGTGTATAAAATATTTCTCCTCACAATAATTGGAAACTTTAGCTGTCAAAAACAAAAGAACATTTTGCACATCTATTTTTTCATGCCGGTGCGTAAAGGAGAGGGATTAGCCGGCCTAAACTTATGAAAAGAATTGACGCACAATTAATTAGAATTACATTTACCTGAGACAGTCCAGTATCAAATGTTGCAAGTAAATGTATAATTGTTGCAAGTTAGTCAGTGTGTGGGAATTCCTTTTTCAAATTTTGATCAACCATACCTGTCAAACAAATGTAGAGGAGTGGAAGTACATGGCAGCTTTGAATGGGAAAAGGCAGGTAAATACAGCCTAACTACAGTAGAAGACACCTAATATATGGTGTCAGCTGCAGCGTAATGATAATGTGACAAGATGAGGTTTCTCAACTGGAGAACATGATACCAGCTCTCTTTGTTTTTAATCAGTGTGTCTCTGAATAAGTGCCAGTCAGAATCTGTGCCATGTTATCAGGTCACAACCCCTCCACTGTTTTTCAGTTTCACAGCAAAGGAAGCCCCCTTACAACAGCTGGACCGACGCACTAACACACACACACATAGACATTTACACACTCTCACATCATCACACAGATATAACCCTACACTAATGCACATAGCCAGTTGTTTTAACATATGCAGCATCTCTGTGTATCCTCTCGCAGGCTGCCATACGCCCAGGCCCAAGGCTAAGGAAAACACAAATGTCAGTCAGGATGGGGAAAGGTTACAGGGAAGCCAGGAACTTGATACTCCTAATTTGGTCCCTCGGGACCAAGGAGTCAACCAACAGAGTGATCAGGCTCCGCAAACTCACGAGATATACGCAAAATACCAGCTCCTCCGGCAGCCTGCAGCCATCTATGATAAAGAAATTAATACAGAATTCAAACTTTTTCTGTCATGATCCCTCATTGGAAGCAGAACAAAATGATCCCTTTCCCCTGTGAACCAGTTGATATATAATAATAGCCTACATGAACAGTTAAGGGGAAAACAATGCAAGTTAAATGATTCCTTTTTATTGAAATAACATGTTTAAGAACATGACCTGCATGTTTCTTTTGACTGTCACACAAGAACACAAGAAACACATGACATGACATTAAACCCAATAGCAAAACATCAGATACACAATGGTTGTGACTGACATTTTCTTCATTTCGCCGTCATTTTGGTCTTTCAGTCTTAGTCATCTGAATCTTGATTGGCTGATGCTGGCATGAAAGACCTCTGTTTGGTTCATTGCTCCTATCTTAATCAAGTTTAAACTTCCTGTCCACTTTTCCCCTCTGCATATCTCCTATAGATCCATAGTTAGTGTGAATCTCTACATCCTCTAATGATACAACTTAAGAGGAATCCCCATATCGTAAAACACAGCAAGAAGACTGTACTGACAAAACGTTTAGCTTTGATGCTTGTCTACAAAATGCATCACAGTTATACGTGTCCTGATGTGGTGATTGCCCCACATATTCTTAAATACACCAGTAAAATATCCATACAATGCACCACACAAACATTTAAAGGGCATATTCTGCCGATCAGTCATATGACTGCTTCAACAGTTTCTGCTAGAAGTTCTCTTCTGGGTGGATGTGGTCTAACCATGATGTGTGAGGTGTGTGCATATTCCTGGTGGTCCCATCCAGACGGTGTGTCTGACTTTCAAGCGTGTGTCTCCTCCCCATCACACTGAGGTCACCTCGTTCGTATCGCAAGCGCAGCAGTCACATTGTGCTTCAATGCAGACAGATTGCTTATAATAACCGTTAGAGACCTTTCATTTTTCCCTGTCAGCAATTTGCAGGATAATTTTGGCACCCTTTAAGGATTCAACTCCCCTAATAAGAGGATAAAAATAAACAAGGCAGTTGTTGAGGCACTATATTGGGATGGCATAATCCCATTTACAAGTCTGAACGCACTCGGGCCAATAAAATCAAACCCCAGCAATATTATTACATGTGGCAATTTTCACCATTTCTAAAACAAGAAATGACTGAGTGCTAGGCTTTTAGACTGCCAGGATTTACTAAATGGATGAAACGTCACTTTCCTAATTTCATTACTAAAGACCTACAAGCTCAGTCAATTCATGTACCATAACAAATATTAGCTACATTTATTTTTGTCTCAGCTATTGACCACTTTAGCAACAGATTACATTATAAGTCTATTTTAATTTACTTTTATAGCTGTTTAAAACAAGTTTCAAATTCTGCAGAAGTGGAGCATATCGATTCTTGCTGTTGTACAGACGTGCTGGAGCTTCACTGTCAGCCTCGTCCATCCGATGTGTCGCAACTTATCTGACAACAGCCTGATGACCACATCACATACCTATACAGTCTGCGGGTACACTTAATTCTTCATTCATTTGTTCCATTTTGTTTTTTTTATTAAATGCAGAATGACAATGTGGTTCGGCTATGAAAAGTAGATACATGAAGACATTAAGCAGAGCTGAGAGATTAGGTAAATTAATCAAATGCTGAAAGTTTGAGAAGAGAATGGTACAACACGATGATGTATGAAAAGAGAATACAAATTATTGTAGGTTGAGGTAGAAAGAGTCTGGAGAATTAATCAACAGAAGCTGAAGGACAGAGGTTGGTGGAGTAAACTAAGGTCGGTTCTGCTTTGAGTCAGATGGACATTTAAAAACATAGCCAGAGATCAATACACACAAGGCTATCTCTGTAGATAAGATCAATCCATTACTGTCTTCATCGCTAAATATTTTCTGCTTTCTGATTAAAATAAGTCCTTGCTCTGTCAAACAAATCTTCATCCATTAGCAAAGACATTCTGCTATCGATGAATAAATACTGTGAAAGCTCTTCAATATAAGTATGAATCATACAGTGTTAACAACAGCACACAGTATGTAACTACTATATGTTAATAATTTGTGGTGATAACTTATAAAATGTTGAGGCAAAACTGGGGTTTATCCCCAGGCATCCAGACTGTCTAAAAAATTCAATTGAAATGTGTGTCGTCAATTCTGGGTCTCTATTCATCCCATTCCCTATACTCTCTTTATGTATCTATTATTTCTAATATACCACCGTCCAGGAAAAGTGACACAAGAAGCCATAAATTCCCTTCTAATTCCAAATAATTCCGATTACATGGACGAGTAGTTTTCAATCAGAAAGATAATCTGGATGATAGATGGTGGGATAATTGGCTGTCTCTGCCACGTAAATATTGTGTCGTTCTATTAATCTTGCCGAATGAAGTGTCAAGCTGTCACTCATTCGTCAAACTGAATTAGGAAATATAACGAATAAATAAATGCATGCGGGTGGCAGTGGCTGCGTGTGTGTGTTTTTTGTGTGTGTTTTTGTGTACATGCGAGTGTGTTTGAGAGAAAGAGTGAGAGAGAGAGATAAGATGAGATGAGAGCAGGAAGCAGCAGCAGCAGCAGCGGCGGCGGCCCTGAGTCAAGGGAATGGGAGAATTAGAGAGATGAGGGTGGTGGTCGTCTGCGCTTTAGTGTGTTTACAAGTATGTGAAAGACGGCGAGAGAGAAAAGAGACTAAAACATAGAAATGTGATGCATCCTTCAGAGAGTATAAAATCATCTGTAGTGTTACACATCTTATTCTGACTGTGTGCAACAATACATTGCACTTCATCTTGCCAAAGGCATTTTTATCAGGATGGATACCCTCAGAATTACATTGTCTTTTATGTCCCAGGGTCCATATCTGTCACATGTCAAAGACAGCCAACATCCCTGAATATTTTACCCAACTACCCTGAGATTGTTTTGAGCCTCAGTGGTAGAAAGGCCACAATGATATTCATAATGTATTCTCGTAATGTGTAATAAATGTTTGCTGGATAAGAAAGCAAGTTAGAAATTTGCCGCATTTTATAATTAATATTTAAGATATTAGTCATGAGGTAATAAATCTATTATTTACCATTTAACCTGCAAAGCCAAATAAAAAAAAAATGAAGCAGTGACATCTACTTCATTTCATTTATAAAGTTCATAATTAACAACCTACAGGCTGCAGGAGACCTCATATCAGACTGGAGACAGAAAGGGCCTCAGCCATAAGAATAAAAATGAAGTTTTCATTGAATTCTGAATTAAATCTCAAATATCAGTAATTTCACAGAAAGGTCAGCTTTAATGGAGTTCCTCTCTGCTTTTTAATATCACATATTTCTCCTGAAAGAGTCTACCTAGCGTGACGTGGGCTGCTAATTGTGGCTGGTTAATTAATGAAACCATCAGGTGTTTGCAAAGGCAAACAAAGAGCCATGCTCTCCTAAATCATCAGTGCCCTTCGACATGATTATTATCCAGCGGCAGGTGAACCCGAGCCTTGACGCATGACAGATTAGATCTTCTCAGAGGTTGGGCCGTCCATTTATCTGCCTGATAAACTCAGAGCCTCTCTCCATTTTCAATCATCAGAAAGGAAATGAGATTAACAATCTAATGACGGCAGCACCCCCTGAACACACACACACACACACACGCACACATAAAACAATACTTATGAGCAAATGTCCATTAATCGTAGCTTTGATTATGAGCACAGGAAAAAACATCTTCAGGGACACATGATCAAAATTGTGTTTATGATATATCAGAAAACAGGCAGCTTTTTTTTTTGTTTATTCTGAGAATCGGATTCTCTTAGCTTGTATGCTGCCTGCTCTGCTGTGTTTAATCACACAGTGCAGCATGGGTTCACACTGTTCCATAGAGGTCCGGGCCTGTCATTTCACAGCTCCCATACCTCGGACCTAAATTTACAGTGCAGGGCTTGTGTGCCCCGTTGTATTCCCTTTGTGGGTCAGCCCCTCCCCTGCTGTCCCTGACACGCATAGCATGCGCCCTGGCCCTCGTAAACCTGACATCTTCACTAAACTATGCTAACAAGGCTGCAGTGATTTGTATATGCAGCAGCCCGGTGGCACGTGGCGATGGGGCTTGGGGGGTGGTCTGGGCAGGGGGATCACGAGTGGAATTTACTCGTGTGGCGAGGGCAGCTGATCAAAGCACCGCCACATGCAAAGGCTCCAATGTACACAAACGTATATGAACTAAGAGGGTTCACATGGTGTACGGTGACAGAGGAGGCAACCACAGGGTCCAGTGGGCAGGTGGAACGTTTCAGCTCCGTGAATCCTCGGAGCTCTAGGATTTATAGACTCCAGGCTGAACGGCTGGTGCAGGTGCAGAGCACAGACAAGTGCCCTGCTCTGACAATGAAATATATTACTGAGAAACAAACATCAGCCGAGGCGTCAACACAAACAACTCTTATTATTTAAGGCTGCGTCTTTTAAAGGTGATGAGCTTGAATGGCTGGGATGGTGCAATCAAGTTGGGGGTTTGAACGTTGTTCACATTATTTACAAGCACTGAGGGGTTGATCAATTTAACTCATATGTTTCATTTACCTCATATGGGTAAAGATTCATTAGAATGCTTAAAAAGGTTATGTTTTATACTGTGCAAAGGAACTTAATATTTCCTCAAAGCTGACAAAAAAAATACACACATAGCATGTGACGAAGGTGAGAATGACATTGTTACTTCATAAAAACAGTGTGTGTCCAGCACACACAAACAGAAATACACACACACACACACACACACACACACACACACACACACACACACACACACACACACACACACACACACACACACACAGTATGTGTTTAACTGTGCTGTGCTCAGTCAGTATCAGTCTCAGTTTGTCATGTCTCAGTCTCTATTAATACCTGTACTTGTGGCCTGAGGGACAGGGGCCTGTCCATTGCCCTCTTTCCGGTGATTGAAGGCCCTGCATGCTCTTTTACTGCCCGACAGGTGAAGGCATCGATGAGAGCAGAGGCCCAAGTCATGAACCAGCCGCTGCTAATCTGAGAGACTCACAGTTAAAATTATATTACTCTTCATTAAAACACACTTCTTTTTATCTGTTTAGGGATGACATTCAGGAGGTGCTTGGCTAATAAGATCATTCTGCTGAAAGATCCTTAACTTTGAAGTGAGTGAGCAAAATCGTCTGGAAGGCTTTCGCTAATTTTCTCACTGCATTGTTTGTTTTTTTGCCATATCTCAGAAGAGAAACAATGAGTTGTATTTTAGCCAAGGTAGAGCTTCTGGAGGTGTCAGGTTCTACTTTTTATGTTGAACATTATATACAAATAATGTGCAAATAATAAAAAATAATAATAATAATAATAAATAATAATATAAAATATATATGTATACATACATTGTTCAAAAAAATTAAAAGAACACATTATATATATATATATATATATATATATATATATATATATATATATATATATATATATATATATATATATATATATATATATATGCTCGATGCACATCACAAATGTTGGTCCAAAAGATCAGTGGAGGAGGACATAAGAGAGTAGAATCTGGGCCTTAACTGGGCAGTCTGTCACCAGGACATCCATTTTTAATGGCTTTACCAGTGTAAATTCCACTCCCATAAGCATTACTTGGGTCAATCTATCATCACTCATTGTCTTGAGAGACATGTTTTAAAACAGATGAATTAGTGTTATGCCCAGCTCATTCAAGAGCATAACAAAGAAGGGAGGTCCACACAGCAACCATATCAATTATCAATGAATTTATTAGAGATAACTCAACAGAAACCACTTGCAGATCAGTCCTCAGTGATGAAGTGTAGGTGTTGGATGCAAAGACAGATATGTCTCCAAACAAATCCATAAAGAGAACAAAACAAACCCATGTTGGGTGCCTAGGAGGCACCAACCTTCCAGGAGGAAGAGAGAGAGAGGGCCATCTTGAAAATGGCCCAGCTTATATAAACTGGAATCAGGTGAGGTGAATCACTCAACGATGTGGGAGGGGCCTGGCTAACAGGGAGGACCTGAAAGAGAAAACAGAGGCAGGCCAACCAGGAACTGACAAGTGGCCCAGGGCCATCACAATTAGTCAGACATGGTAGACACAGCATGTGCAGCAATGAGAAACAGCTCGATAAGCTCTGAGATGTGTATGTATGTACAGTAGTAGTATATATGTACTTATGCTGAAATGTAGTGGAGTTAAGTCACTCAAACATCTCGTCATCCCTGTAAATATCCAACATGTGTCTTCCTCGCAGGAATAAAAAAAAATGAGGCAACAACAAAATATGTTGTGACATCAAGATGACCTTTGTAGATGTACAAATCCCCACCACACACACACACACACACACACACACACATATACACGCACACGTACACATACCCCCATGTGCACACCTACCAACACCAACCAGTCACACATCAGGTCATCATTCATCAGATATCATTCATACCATTGTGATGATCACAAGATTCAGGTCATGTGTCAAGGTCAGTACACTAAAAGTCATTTCATTTTTATGCTCACTCAAGACTTATTTCTCTCAGCTTTTTAAGCACAGATTTGCTAACATCAGTGAGCACTCCTCCTTTGTCAAGATAATCCCCCCACCTGACAGGTGTGGCATACCAGGATGTTTACTGAACAATGACTATTGCTAAGGTGTGCAGTTAAATCTTGGAAAAAGACCTTTATCAGGCACTGAATTATGGACTTCACATGACTAGGGTTACAGATGTGCATTATTTGATCACAGTTTCAAGGAAGTGTGTACAGATCCTTGCAACATGGGGTGATGGCAGATCTCGTCAAAGGATCTCAGAGCATTCAAATTGCTATTGATAAAATGAACCCATGTGTATTGTCGTTGGGCACTCTATCCACAACAACGGCATCAGTAAACCACTCGCCAACATGACGCCAGACACGCTATCTGCCATCTGCCCAGCAGCGTAATCTGGGATTCCTCTGTGAAGGAGCTCATCTGCCCGTTGTCCCCAGTGAGGACAACGGGCAGATGAGCTTCGCTGCAACGGGTTTGGACAGTTTTTGTATACAGTCTGGTTTTGCAAAGCAACTATTGCATCAGCTGCCATGGTGGTGAAGAGGTTGAATGTTGAGGTCCTGGGCTGGCATTGGCAGACGTGGTTGTGAGGCCGATTGGATGCACGGCCAAAGTTTTAAAAAATGACATTGGACATGACTTAAAAAGAACCCTCATTATGAGCAAAAGCTCTGTTGAACATTCCTGCAGCCAGCATGCTGATTGCTCTCTACGTCAAAACTCTCCAGATCTGTGGCATTGTCTTTTGTGATACTAATCATGTAGTTTAATCAAAATCTTGATATGGCACACATTCAAGTGGATGGAAAGCAGGCCATGGAAAGTGTGTACTTACAATCTGAAATAAAGACGTCTTCAGCGTGCATTAAAAAGTCTTAAATCTTTTACTTTGACATGTGAAAAGTAGGGCAAAAACAAAATTGCTGTTCATATTATCGTCGAGTGTAAATGCTTAAAAGATTCAAATGAATAAAAAACATCTGTTAGATAACATTGACATTAATTCACTTGTTTCTAATATAAGATTTATAAGTAGATACGTTTTTTGCTCTGTTTTGCCTTTAGCTTTTGATTTTATGTATCAAAAAACGCCTGAACCCAGAAACAACATTTTAACAATAAAAGATACTTTGTAATCATGGCTTTTTCAGGTCACTGTCTCCCTGACTGTAGCATCTCTTTATTTGTCTGTCTCTTTCGCCCGGGGTCAGCAGGTAGCAAGTCAGAAGAAGTGAATGAGTGAGCTCCTGAGCTCGGAGCAAGGTTGTCAGCACGGCCCTGAATGGGCTATAGAGCTTCTGTCAGAGGGTGTCAAATTTCCACAGTCCACACTGTGGCCCTCTGTCCTGAACGTGGCTGGATCTCAATGGGCCCTTTGATGGGCCACCCGAGGCCTTTCATTGTGCACCTTGCCATGGAGCACGGGGCCCGGGATGGGGGTGTTCATGACGTACAACACCTGGCAGATATACAAAACCACATGACCAAGACAGAACAAAAGCCACTTTGTCAAGTATTTATTGGGAATTAATTTCCCCTCCCATCTTAAAGCATTCATAAAACACATAAAAAACAGGATGATATGGGACAGCACTCAAAAATGGGAAGCCACCGGAGACGCAACCGTATATGGGCAATATGCCATTAGGAAAATCATAAGTCACTGGCAGAGCATGCCACATTTTAGATTTATATCTCATATGCCCAACTAAGATTCTGATCATTTTTCAGATACTGTTTGTGTGTTTTATTAGTCTGATTGAAAAAGTTGAATGTTCCATATATAATGTATGTGGAACAATGCAAACCTGGTGTGATAGTATACAGAAAGAAAAGCATTAGCACTGAAGTAAAGAGGTTATCATGTGAGAACACAAAAATCTACATCCATTTTAAACCACACTAAGAATGTACTGTGAATTGGATAGTTGCGTCTGTCTCAAATCTTATCATTCTTGGCCCTCTCCAATTCCCATGCACCTGCCCCTGCTTCCCTTTCCACCTGTACTGCCCCTCTATTCCTTTACCCCTGCCCCATTAACAGCAGGTTCATCCCCAGGATCATCCTCTTCCTCCCTTATCTGCAGTTCAAAGCCTGTTGACTGAATTATCTTCGGACAGTAAGAGCGAAAGGAAACAACTGTCAGCGGCGCTCCGTCAGCCGGAGGGAAACTCTTCTCCGACAGCTGCTTGGTTAACTGGTCTTTAATGCTTCATCCTGAGGAGGAGGGACAGGAGCAGGGGAGAGACGGTGAAGTCTAAGGACACATCAGCGTGTGCACACAGAGCTCTCTACAGACAGACGGGTTCAGTGTTTCCTCTAGGGGAGAGCAGTGTCATGAGATAGTGGATGTTCATGGTGAGGGCGGAAGCTGAGGTCTCAGGTTTGAGTGGCCACAGACACCGCTTTCCTGAGGTGTTGAGAGGAAAGTTCTGGTGACCAGGCCCACAGGAGGACCAAGGAATATGCACAAGTCGCTGCACTACGATAATCACAGTTACAGAGAGTCTAAGCTCAATCGACAAATACTTTATGGGAAATTCTTTCTACCCTCATGTCAGTGGTGTCACGTTTTTAGGCTTTTTTGCCTTGGGATGGTTTTGGTTCAAAATAGGCGTGTTTGGTGTTGTACTGACAGTTTATGTCAACGCGCTTCATTGCAAAGAAGTACATTCATTTTATGCTTCCATCAGCTGATTCATCAGTCCACTCATTCCTTAACATATGGTCGTCATTATACAACTATAAGCAAGTTTTGGCCTGAAGCACATTTAAAGACACATTTACACTGACAACGTCAACATGGCCAGTCAGCATAAACGTTTTGCCACCATATGGCTCGACCCTTAAATACAGTATGGCCTGTTAGATACAGGTGATTTAAACAAGCCAGAGTCCTCTACATCCATATAGATCCCCACCCCCCCGGCCCACTCGTCTGTCTTGGCTCTCTGGCACACAAGGTCATCCCCTAGCCAGTCACGACACTCCAATTAAGGCGACTGATGGACGCAGCTAATTGGTACGATTTATAACCTTCTTTTATTATGCTTTATGAGGAAGGCAAGTGGAGGACATTACCATTTATAGGCCCCAGGCTCCATGCTGGATCACTGTCATCCACTACTGTCCAGCCTGACTACTAAATACTCGAGCTGGAGCTAGAAAGTCTGAGTGTCCCCTCCTGCATTTCTGGTTTGATATAATTGAAGAGAAAAGCAATATTTCCATACAAACTCAAAAGTAACACGTCAAGGAAAAAAGGAAGAAATAATTGACAACTTAGGAAGATTGAAAAGATCTGAAAATCTGGTAACGCATGCAGTGAGGCTCTTATGGGGCAGGAAGGCTGGAGAAGGGAAGCAGGGCTCCCATAATGAGTGTGTGGTTATTGATTGTATTGTCAGGGTGGCTGACCAGGGTCCCGTGTGCTATGGGCCCCAGTCCATCTGTGGACAATGCAGTCAGTTACACCTCACTGCTCTGGCTAATAAAGAACAGGCAGATTGATGTCACCAGTATGGTTGAACTCTACCTAACACTCACCAGCATCACTCAGCACACACAAAAAGGAATATGTGTGCTGTGGGACAGCTGTGAAACAGTGAAATCATTTTTATCATCTTTCCTAGCAGAGAAAAAAATATATAGAAGAATTGTGGTTTACAGTTAATAATATGCTTCAATTTGTAAGGCAGGCCTGCTACTATTATGTTCATTATCAATTAAGTTATTATTATTATTCATTTAGTCTAGAAAATGTCACAGAATAGTGAAAACAGCTTTAACAGTAGGATACCAGAACCCAAAAATTACATCTACAAGTCAATTAGTTTTTTTTGTAACAGGTTAGTTTTATTTCAAATGCTATAAAACTTTACCAGGTGGAATCACTTAATCACTCCTTGCTCCACATGTCCACTCAGGTACATTCTGCATTAAACACCTTGATTGTACTAAAGTATTTATACATTAATAATTATCAACAATAAATAGTATTTTTAGGTTTTAAAAAAAACAGTACGGTCAAACACTGATGCACACATACAAAAACACATTACATACAACTAAAAATATTTATGCAATAAGTTTATATTTCACCAGTGATCCATTTTGTTATCATTTTTCTCTCTTGTAATTGTAAACGTGTCTTGCTTTCTTGTCTTAATGGAAGACTGAATGTGGCATCAGACTAGACATTAAAGTGGCAGCAGGCTAAGCAGGGTATTCCAGTTGTCCCTCTGCCCAGCAACACTTTCCATCATCTTGGGGGATTCCGAGGTGTTCCAATACCACCTGAGATACATAATTCCTTCAGCGAGTTCCGGGTCTACCCCGAGGTCTTCTCAGAGAAGGACGTGGCCGGAACCCCCCCAAAAGGAGGCGCCCAGGAGGCATCCTAACCAGATGCCCAAACCACCTCAACTGGCTGCTATCAATGCCAAAGAGTCTCTCAGGCCAGCTTCACCCTCGGCTTCAAACCACTCTAGTGTGTGCTGAAAATCACGGGTTGATGAAGCCAATCGCACAATCCACAAATCACATGTAGACTGGACAAGCAAACTCCCATGACCCCCCAATGCAAGCCTGCAAGGGTGAAGAGTTGTTCTACGGTTCCACAACCAGGACGGAATCCACATGTTCCTCTTGAATCCTACTCAAGGTTGGATCAGAGCCTCCTTTCCTGCACTCTGGAATAAACGTTTATGATACTATGTTTCACACAGCCTTAGAAAGAAAAAATACCCTCGCTTGGCAAGGCGGCAGTTTTTGTCTCATTCCCTTGTCGACAAGCACAACACAGACTTCATAGTAAAATGAAGAATCGGGCCAGAAAAGCCATATAACCTGTTTGTGTAAACAAAAAACAGAAACATTGTGATCTGCATGCATATTGGCCATGTTGTTATGTCAGGTACATAGAGATAAATAAATACATATCATTCTCATCTAACTGACTGAAGGCATTTCAGGTCATGACCATTAAGTAAATGGTGGAACAACAGCAGTCACAATACAGGCGCTGTAGTCTGCGCCCTAAAACTTGCCTCCTTTAAGAGGAAGTCAGCGCCTCCACCTGAACATTTGGCTGCACTCAAAAGCCGTTGCCTCTGTGGCAGAAGCACAAGTGATTACTCCTGCGCAGCCAGCTAAAACACAAAAATCAATAAACAATCTCAACGTTTCTGAGGGCCTTTCGTCTGACTTAATAAACGTCTCAATCCACTGTTATGACTTCATTTTGCTTTAACGTCTTCTTTATGTGCATCTTTTGCCGATCAATTAGAGAATGGAGTGCCCCGTCTGTCACGGCATGTGCCCTCCATCCGCTGCTGCAGCATACACACACACACGCACACACACACACACACACACACACACACACACACACACACACACACACACACACACACACACACGCGCACACACACACACACACACACACACACACACACACACACACGCACACACACACACACACACACACACACACACACACACACACAAGCACACACATACATCCCATGTCCAAGCACAAGGTGAACTGCTATTTTAATCCTTGAAATGAAATACTTTTTGAAAGCACTCTCTTAAATGGCTCATTGGAGGCCATGTCATCCACTCCTGTCAGGTTCTTCTACATCCTGACGTCCTGCACGCTGTTGTGTTGGTTAATTTTGTCTTGTCTAAATGTGTGGTAAGAATGATTTGTCTTATCTGTGGATGTTAGCCACCTTTACGTCTTGCTATGATAGAAATCTAGTGAGAGCAAAGTGGTGCTCAGGTCCGGCCAAGACAAGAGATGCATATGTAGAGCAGGTGAGGCACCATTTCAGACTGTCTCTTGCGATGGCAGCCACAGGGTCTTTCTCTTCAGGCTGCTCCTGCTGTCACAGGGCTTAATCCTGGTGCTGTCGGGATGACAGGTGAGTGGTGGCAGAGCCCCTGGTCTGTGAAGCTCCAGGAGAATTTCACACACACTCCTCTCTTGTCTCCCATCGATTCTGCCACTTCCCATTATTATCAATCAGAGCGGCATCGTCTCCACGGGAGGAGCTGAGCAGCAGGCAATTGCCAGGGCAGTGGGGTGCAGAGAGCAGTAAGCTGCATACCTGGCAGCCACTACATCAGCATGGTGCCACCAGGGGCCCCTCTCAAGAGGCTTGGGCAGGATGCCACAACTAAAACCTAAGTCTTCTGCTTTAATGCACAATACTAGGAAACAACAACGGGGGGAAACCTTTGGAGCAGCAATGTGTCGACAAAAGGAGCAGCTGAGGCCCTCGCCGCAAACAAAGCTCCACAGGGCTGTCAGGAGGAAAGCAATGCTGCTCTCTCAGACGTGACTGCCTTGTTAGAAAAATGACATAATAACAATGACAGGAATAATGGAACAGAAGTGAAACACTGCTCTGCCGGTTAAGGAGGGTTTGAGAGGTGGCTGCACCATAAGCGCTCTTCTGGTATGGCCACTTCCCCGGGTGGCTCCTGGCCCTGATTGGGCTGCTGTCGTCATGCCATGCTGGCGATTTGGTCAGGTAAAGCAACCATGCGATGACTATAAGCCCTGGAGATTGATGAGAGTGGCGCCCTCCCTTCCTGCGCTGTAAAAGATTATCCGCTCGTGTGCTGGAAACAAAGCTGTGATGGAAATTCGTTTCGCATCATCAGCAACAAAATATCTACACAGCGAAGCGGGAGTCTCTCATTTTTCTTGGGCAATATATTAAATAAAAAAGGCCATTAAAGAAAAAGGGAAGGGGGAGGTTTGAGCGATAGCGCTAGTTAGTATTTTTTTTAAATGGACCACTTGAATCAGGGAGATTATACAGTTTTTATTGGCTGTCAGGAAACACAACTTTCTGCGTACTTCACCCGCTGAAGCTCGTAACGCACTGATTAGAATGCCAGCAGAAATGAAAAGGGATGGTGCTGGTGTAAGGACACAGGAGGAGCAGCAGGACAAGCACAGATGCCCTAGAATCTACTCTCCCCCCAAATACACAAGAGGATCAACACGGCACGCCAATAAAGAACAGAATGAATGGACAGGCTGTGCAAGAGTTTCAGACAGAATTTATACACCGAATTTCACTGTCAGATCTGGTGTCAGAGACGGAGCCATGCCTATTCTGAACCGGATACATGAGACACATCAAGTAGAGTGTTATCTCTCGCTAAGTGAATATTGCATTCAACTGATATGTGATATTTGAATTTCCCATTAGGTGGGGGGGAATATGTGTCGGAGTGAAAAAGCGTGATCTCGCTCATTTCAAAGCAGGCGGTGAATGGGAACCTTGCTTCACAGTTGCAGTGTGTCATAGTGGTGATAAGGATGAAATGATGGAGGGGGGACTTCTGGGGTGGGGGGTGGGGGGGTGACTAGTGAGAAACTGACTGCTGTTATTCACAGGGTCACCTACACAGGAACTCTGGAGTCAGTTTGAAGGCTAACTATCATTTAGAAACCAAACCTGGTTACTGTGATCTTCTCCAGTGGTTTCCAAGAGTTTTTTTTTTTTTTTTTTTAAGGCGGAACTGATAAACTCACAAGTAAAACAGCAGATTGGAATTGTCCATTATATTGACTTGGAGACTCCAGTCTGTTCACGTCTGTCAGCTT
This sequence comes from Chaunax sp. Z400, assembly GCA_037577475.1. Classification (NCBI taxonomy): domain Eukaryota; kingdom Metazoa; phylum Chordata; class Actinopteri; order Lophiiformes; family Chaunacidae; genus Chaunax; species Chaunax sp. Z400. The sequence continues at coordinate 14,567,826 of CM075194.1, read as the reverse complement.
GTTCAAACTCACCTTTCAATTTCCCATAGTGGAGAGAGAGTAGGGTAACATCAAACTCCCAAACATTACAGAGCTGGCTCTTTCTGGAGAGGAAGCCATTGATTTTTCCTCCATTTCACCATCAATCTGCTGGAGAAGAGGTGGCTGTGCTCAGACAGTTGATGATGTGATTTGTAATGTGGACCACTGGTGAGCGGGGAGAATTGCTCAGACTCTCAAGACATGGCAAAGTGAGTACCAGCGTTTTCAGCATTCAGCCGCAAGATTAACAGTGGGGGATCTACTGATAATCTCCATCTGCTGAGAGAGTATTTTCTCTGTCTGCTACACTGCAGTCACACTAATATTTGTATTCAACAGGACCACTGTCAAATCTAGTGGGACTTGTCTTACTCCAGCTGCAGCTCTATGGTTATGTCACTCTATTGGTCAGTCAGTATGTCCTCCAGCTCAGAACTAGATGATCTGAATTTCTTTTACCCATCGCCGCCATGAGGTTTTAAATTTGTGGTTTTCAATAAAATGCCTCAACAATTATTGGAACTATTGGATCGATTGCTATAAAATTTGGTACAATTTTTCATGTTGCCCTCAGGGTAAATTTTGATGACTTTGCTGAATCTTGACATTTCCATCCTCGTGGCTTTGGTCTCAGTTTGTTTAGTGCTAATTAGCAAATTTTAGCAAGTGAATATGCTGACAAAAGATGGTGAACATGGCAAACGTTGCATACGCTAATATCTGACTGTTTATTTTGTCATTGTGATAATAGATATGGGGTTTAGTTCGGGGCTGATTGCTGATTGCTTCTTACCAATCTTTGTGCTTTTAATTATAGCAGTGGGTTAGTTTAACAAGGGATATTTCTCTAAAAGTTGTGTTTTCAGAGTTAAGACCACTCACAAATTATACTAGTAACCAACAAGCCTTGACTCCTGTTTCTACATTTTTATCAACTTTCTCCATATCTGATGATGAATTTTGTCAGTAGACTAATAGATGAATCAAGTAGGTAATGGTATAAGTCTAAAAAAATGTTCAGACATAAAAAAAAAATATTATAATAATACTGTTCCTTGTTTGACACCAGCCAGAAAACTTTGTCGCATGTAATTACTCCATTACTCTCTCAGTGTTTCCTGACATAACATTACTAAATAAAAGGAAATTATGCACATATAATCACTCATTTATTGCACACAAATTCACTATTCAAAATAAATACGTACTGCAGTTTTTCATATAAATACTCATGATATGTGGTAACGATTATGTGACCCATGACATGAAAGCAAGACACTACATCTTCTTAAAAAAATCTAATTATATCATTGAAAATACACAAACCACATAAAATATAGCTACAAACTCTAAAAACAGCTTCTTATCCACAACAGTACATAATCATGTTCATACAGGGTTTATGAAAAAGCAACGTATTCACCTCATACTGACAGGTATTTTGACATGAGACTAGGCAAACAGAGTTTCTGCATAAATGCTGCTGTAGGGTTGATTGAATTCCACCATTGTAATGTCTCTCTTAACATCTAGTGACACCATGCCTCTTTAACAGAGGAATAATCCTCTTTAGATCATTTGCAAAGCAATTAGGCATGCCTCCACTGCTATTTAATGTAAAGATAACAGCTTGTGAGATAAGATGCAATTTGTATTACATATCAAATGTGGCTATAGCTGCCTAAGAGCTCTGTTATCAGAGATATATATTTAAATCCTTGTAAGTGAAATTAAAAAAATATGACAGTAAAAAATTAGAGACATATCTACCCTACTATCTATTGTGAAATTGAATTTATGTATCTAATGTTCTCAGACCTAAATCCTCAATTAATGAATCTAGATTATGCATCACACCATAAATAATACACATTTTAAGCAGTGCAATCACATTAAATGCATTCCTTAATGGATAATATCAAGTCTGACATTCCATCGAACAAGGCAAATATATTTTTAAAAAAAACTTTTAGCTGCCACAAGAACATGAGATCATGTAAAATATATTGATCATTGCTTGTGTAGAATGACACAGGGACAGCAAACCCTGACATATCAACTCTACTATGGTTTGAATTTGTTAAGGAAAGGGTGCTCAGATCAAACCGGATCACTTTTGAATCCCAAAGTGCGTCAAACTCACAACATGCATTTGTCAGCAGGAACCAGAGCGCCTCCTCTGCATGTGTTTCTATCATAACTACACACTGCGCAGCGAGAACAAACGCCACCGACAAGAAAGGAGCCACATACAAAAAAAAAAGAAGCAAATTCCCCACTGACCTGTGACCTGGGGGGGGGGGCAAGAGGGCTGGCCTGCATGCATACAGAGGAGGTTCAAACAGAGTTTATGACTGCATTATCTCTTCCTCATCACCTCTCCACCCATCAGTGGACACTAGAAGCCACTACACTGGAGCAGACAGGCCAGGCATCACTCATTCACTTGCCTCCTAGGTGCCTTTGCCAGGTGATTGCTGGCGGAAAAAGGAAAACAGATCAATACATCTCCCATGGGTCTGACAGGTAATCTTTACCTGGGATGAAATATGAGTGGTACCAGCCTGCTGGATTCCTTAACTGTAACAGGGCAATTGACTGGCTGCACGGAAGCCATTCCTCCACTTCCTGGCCATTGGAAAATCATTTTAGGGCACACAGTCTGGCTGAGGCGTCATTATGGTGACTGCTAATTACCAGAGAGGCAGGTGAGGTGTTTCCCCTCCTGCTACTGATGGAAGTGTATCTGAACTGATGTGTCTTCCATCCCTGATGGACTGATGGATATACTGCAACAGTGAGGAGCTCTCCTTAAAACACTACACAGTCAATACTTGTCAACGTGATCAGGGGCATACGTCTCGAAGAAGCTACCAATATATTTATCAAACGCTTCCTCCTTCTTCTTTCTTACAAATCTTGTTACAAAGCAACTATTGTATACCGTTCCAATCAATCAGGCATTCCCGGCGTGGGAAGAGCCCACGGTGCTGCTGAACTCCGTGGTCAAGCTGCAGCGACAGACACGGTCGAGGTGGGATGGAGAGGGGTGGGGGGTGCTTTCTGTCTCAACATACTTTGACTGATTCCTGTGGCAGGATGTCTCGTGTGAGGCATCCATTTAGACCGGTGTGCACACACAGCATTTATAAATGTCATCCCTGGGCAACATGATCACATAAAGCCTTCTCACAAGGATTATTGCAGACCTATAACTCACATTAATTGGCAAATCTCGTTCTACGAAATGCGACTCTTCTCTTAAATAAGGTTTTTGAGTGTCTGAAAAGTCCTCCTGTCGGTAGCTAATGATATTTCAATTCTTTGAACTGAAAAGGTATCTTGTAATAATTGTAGAAAGTCCACACCTGTGCCTTTTGGTGATAGGGAGGATTTCAGCTAAAGATATGAAACTTTTGCTCACAACCAAATTCACTCTCCGGTTTCTCTCCACGTCACCATTTCTAGTAAATGACTTTTTCAAGACACTCTCCAGTAGAGGTTCTGCACAGGAGTATATTGTCTACGGCAGTTATCACTGATGGTATATGGCGCACATCGAGCAGAATGTACTCAATTTCACTCCATTATAACGGTGCATTTTTCTGAAAACACTGCTTGTTTACCAGCTTGGCGAGAACTGTTGCATTTGATCTCGCTGTGAGCTACCATTGATCTTTCAATGCATCTGATACCAGCGGAGTCGGGGAAATGTATACCCCAAGGGTAGGTGAAGAGACAGTGTGCAGCTCTCCTCTCCTGTCTCCAACAGCTCCTCCGACTCCTTTCTGCTGCCTCTCATCCACCCTCTTCACACCCCAAAAGCAGCTAATCCACCGCTGCTGAAAAAACAGGCTGTTCAAACAGATTTGCAGCTGGCCTTGAACTTAAATACATTTGGGGACATTTGAATATGGAAGGTAAGCTGAAGAGAACAGAGGCGGCCCTCCGAGGACTGCGACTACACTCCCTCTGTGTTGTGCTAATGAGCACCTTTGTACAAACTGTAGCTTTTCAAATCCATGCTAATAGGAGGCCAGTGCTCCGTTTGGCTCTTTCCTGGCGGTCGCCTCTCTGAACCCTGCAGCAGCATGCGGTATCTTAACATTCTGATGCTCTCCTGTATCACAGATAGCTGCGCGCTGTTGCACATCCACCACTGTCGCTGCCATAATGTAGAGCAGACTCCGCCACAGCCACCCAGCCTCACCTGACTGTCCTCACACGGTTCCCGCTGACAAAGGCTGTGATACTGGAGTGGACATAATTGCTGGATTGCACGGTAACAGGTGGCTTGTAGACTATGTGTGGAAACAGGAGGAGCCATCAAGTCTCGAGTCAAAAGGGGAGCCTCTTGAAGCTACTCTCTACCTCGAGGAGATGGCAGAAGGCTTAACAAGGCTTGATTGCATTAACATTTGTAATGCTAAATATATTACCTGAAGAGACTGGATTTAGCACTAGCATACTGATTTGAGGAGTAATGATGTGCTTTTTTTTTCTTCGTCTGTGAGCCTGGGCAGTAACAGAGTTTTAGCTCTTTCATTCTCTGGCATAATAACTCTTTTTTTCCCCCCCTCAAGACTAAGGTGTGCTTGTCCAGCCCTGCTCAGGTGTCCTCACATGGTATTTCAATTAAGTGTATTTAAAATACATATTTTGAGTATTTTGTCATTTGTATTTTGTGGGCAGAAAAAAATGAAGTTGTAATTTGTAGTAAAATACTTCAAGAGCTTGCATTTGTGTATTTCAAATATTTAAAAAAAATAATGAGCTTTTGTGTTGGTTAAATAAAACAGTTGATTTTTTTTTTAAACTACTCAAGTGTAAAAAAAAATTCTATATTAATTGTCGTGAAAAACAACTACAACTGTAATGGAAGCACTGCAGTGTGGGGCACTACACAAAGGAGAACACTTTTTAAGATGTTGGTATTGAAGGGAAGTGGATGGGGTGTTTCTCTTCTACTATTTTATTCAGTATCATTCTGTTGTAATGGTGCCGTTTCATGTCTTTTGCTCTGGTTGCTTGTAAAGTTTGAAATCTTACAAATGTACTTCCTCCATTGCACTTATATTTATCACAGCCTGAACAAGAAAAAGGGCTCCAGCATCATGGCCTAACCGTGTTCCTCCAGATGTATTTTTTAATTGGCTGCTCTCTCTGTTAGTCAATGGTCCCTTGGATTGACAGAAACTATCCAGCATCCACCGCTTAATTTGCAGTCTCCGTCCTCCAAGATATCCTGATTGGCCACTTCAAATCAACTATGTGGGAAATTAGCAGAACCCATCTTTTCAATGCAGGAGGATTAAAACCAGACCCATACTGAGGCTACTAATCGCCAAAAATGTGATAATATCAGATTGTATGGATTTTATTTTTGTATTTCCAAATAACACATTACCTGTATTTATACATAGTGTCAAAACCAGTATTTCAGTATTTTGCATTTTATTTTGATACATTTGCAAGTATTTGTATTAGTTCCAAGATACTTTTTGATGTATTTTTTTTCCATCTCTGCTTACTGTACCCCCTGGAAGAAATATGAACTCTCAGTCTCAGCAGATGTAGAGGACTGTGAACCTTGTGCACTTGGTCCCAGAGCCTCTAGGGTTGTGGTGTTACTGGCTTCCTGTGCCTCCTCTCTCTGGTGGCCCTTGTGAAAGGGGTCTTTAGCTGCAGAGGAAAAGAAAGCACATATCATATTCTGGATGTATAACAATACACTGAGAACAAACAGTAAGAGACACTCACATAAATCACAATTTTACTTGACTGTTTGAATGGACAGCCTCTCAGATAAAAATTTAATTTAGTCCACGGCTACTGGATCACTCTCTGTTTTAGATATATTAAAATAAAACTTTCAAGCAATCCTCTTCTAATAGTTTTAATATTAATGAGGTTTTGGTCAAGTGAGCCAAATCCAATTTGGCCCCATATGACTTGTGGACATAGTTATTAAAAGGCCAATCTGTGCTGCTTCTATGGCTTAACTTCCCCCCCTCAAGTTCTGCTGTGTAAGAAGCTGCATGTTTTTAACCCCCTTCATCACACGTTCACATCTGACTGATTACGTTCCTTTTTTAAGATCCTCTTTTTCTCTTGGTCTCGCCCACCTTTAAATTTGTCTGTCTCTGGGAGCGAAGGGAAATATCTGAAAGAGAACCAGGGCCAATTTTTGCAGAAGACAAAGGAACTCTAAAACAATTGCACTCCTAACATACTTAATAAATAAATCTTTCCTGATCTTGACAAAAAAAAAAGTTGGTGGCGGTCACACAAGACATTTGCAAAGCAGTCCCAGAACAGAGGACAAGGGAACTAGAAGTGACATTGTGGCTCTGGGCTGTCTCAAAGGATTAGGCATTACAGCATTCAGTGGCATGTGCTTTTGCTCGTTCCCATTATATCTGCTTGTGCCTCTTTCCAGATGACTTCTTCCCCAAACTGATCCGCCGGGCAAGATAATTGATTAATATTTCTTGAGGGAACGATGACTAACCGTTGCTGAGGTTCAACCCAAACACTCAGGTTAAACATAGTCAAAGGGCTGAATCAAAATTAAGGAGTTTTCACATTTGACGGATACACTTTTTGTTTCTGAGTCACTCACAGGGTATACCAGACCCAACCCTCTGTCCCACATCAAGGTTAGAATCACGATAAGTTGTTTTAACACTGTGATCAACAGAACAGATACTTAGTAGAAACTAACAATTTTGAATATTAAAAAAAATATATATTTAAAGTCACATATTCCAAGTAATTGCTGTGCCATTATTTAAGCTCCATACAAGTAAAACTCCTGCATTCAAAATCTTACTTTGGTAAAAGTACAGAAGTATTATCAACCAAATGTACTTAATATAAATATCACAAGTAAAACAATAACAATGCCTGTGTGACTGATATATTTATGAAGTATTATATTAGACTTTTAATACTGATGCTTCAATGTTTAGGTAGAATATCACTGTTTGGTTCAGTTTTCCCCCCCAATTTACAGGGGGAGTCAGGCCCCTGCCAAAGGGTCGGTCCCAACACAAATCTGAGAAGTACAAAAAAGTAAAGAGAAGGTTCTGCTACACAAATCTTCATTATTTTTTCAGACTTTTTCAGGCTTTTTTGTGATATGGTGGAATATTTAAACTCTTTGGACTTTAAATACTTATTTAAACTAGCGTGGCACTTGAAGAGCACAGACCTCCAACAACGTGCACTCATGCAACAAAGCCATGCATGAACAGGGGAGAGGTGACGTCTCTGAAAATTGTGCTGTGGTCTGATGAGTCCAACGTTGAAATAGTTTTTTTGGAAATCATGGACGTCACGTCCTCCAGGCTAAAGAGGAAAAGGACCATCTAGATTGTTACCAGCTTAAAGTTCAAAACCCAGTATCTGTGATGGTATGGGTGCATGAAAGTGCCCATGCCATGGGTGACTTGAACATCTGTGAAGGCACCATAATACAGGTTTTGGAACAACTTACGCAAAGTCTTTTTCAGGACGTCCCTGATTATTCTCACAAAACACGCCACATTCTGCACAAACAGAATGTTATTGTAAAAGAGTGTGTGTCCTAGACTGGCCTGCCCGCAGTCCAGACCTGTCTGCCATTGTGAATGTGTGGTGTGTTGTGATGCACAGGATACGACAGCGGAGACCTCCGACTGTTGAGCAACTTCACTTGTATATAAATCAAGAGTGTTGTTAACGAAAAGGTCGTGCATCTGCAAGGTATCTCTATCCCAACGCTTTTGGAACACGCTGCAGGCGTTACATTCAGAATGAGTGCATATTTACAAAAAACTATCAGTTTGGCCATCTTTGTATGTAGGTTGCATGTAAATACCATATAGCATTCACATGCAATTATATATTAAAATTACAGTATTTTTATATATTAATGTGCGCAATGCAAGGAACTACATTTTAATCCAACTGCTTAAATAAAAAGAATACCATACCAGCATCTGCACTGGTTTTACATCAAGGTCAATAAAAACATTACAATGCAAAGATTTTCTGTCAGTGGGAGAATCACTGTACATGCATTTAATGTGGGTGATAATGGAGGTTGAATGGAACCATCTTACCATCGTAATAAGCTCTCATGTGATGCTCTCTAAAAACAATCATTACAGGCCTTCCTGCAGCACTCCCCTTCCCCCTGTTTATTAATCAGCTAATTACACATTGACAGTAATGGGCCTGCTGATTCGCACACTTAAATGAACAGGGCTGAATAGCTCTTTAATGATTAGCCTTTGTATTTCCCTCTCCTGCCCGCTCTCCTTCTCTCTCTCTCATGCTCGCGGATACACACACACACACACACCTACACACACACCATTCTTTTCACAACTGGAAAAATTGGACATTCAAATCAGACCTCCTGGTGAGACGGCTTACACACAAACGAGTCAAGAAGCACCTGACAGACTGAGCTACTAAAAACAAATCTGTCTCCACAAACAGAGAACTATTAGAATGGTTACAAAGGCATGTTATGTCAACTTGTGTAGGCTGAAGCTCAGCCTCCAGCAACAGCAAAAGCCACCATGAAAGTTTGGTGGAGCAGTGTTGGCAGGTGCAGGTGGAGACAGAGGAGATGGGGGGGGGTTTTGAAGGACGAGAGCAGGGTGCAGAGTGGAGCTGAAGAGGGCGAAATAGTGCGGTGGGCTGCATTTCTGTCAGCAGAAGTGATGGCTGAGTGGTAGTGTTATTTGTCTTGTGCTGCCATACGGCCCTCGCACCAGCCTGGGCATTAATGAGAGGGGGCCGGACCGCCGGGCAGGAACACGGCGGGCGTGCGACGCAGGTGATCTGTCACGCAGCCGTCTTGCTCGGGCAAGGAGACACATGAAGACAGAGGGGAGAGGAGAGTCGACAGGGCTGACCGAGGGGTTGGCCTCCACATGAGCACCCACATGTGGCACTTTCCAACATGAAGAGATAAGGCGCTAACCGTCTGATGAGCTCCACCAGACTGACTTCCGTCCTACTTATTTACTCTAACTCCTCTCAGCATGTGAATAATTTCGAGTTACGGTTTATTATCATCATCACTTCATAGAGATAAAGATAAAGGGCATTATGGGAGGCGGCAGGGGAGGAGTAAAATTGCAATAATGAATTAGTCTGTGTGTGAGACCAGCCAAGGCTATTAAAATCCATCAGGACCTTTATGCTTACTGATTCATTTTTGCCTCGCACAAATGACTCTCAGATTTCTGTAACATGTATTCATTTTCATTCGCAATCCTTGGGCAACATGGTGATTCTCTGTAATTCACTCACAGCACATGAGAAATATCAATATTTCTAGAAATTGTGCAAGTTATGGACAAAACCCAGATAAAAGTGGCAAGTTCAATCTTTATTTTTAATAATACCAAACAACATATAACAGAGCGCTCTGGATCTAGCAAGGACTTGGATTGTTGGGTAGTGTGAAAAGTAGAAAATGGCCAATTTAAGGCTGAGAAATGGAGCGGTCATCTAATCCGAAGAGATACCTCGCTCGATAAGTTGTTGGGTTGTTTTTTTTCACAACCAGCTTCAGCACTGCCGTAGAAGTGTTAAAAGGGTAAAGAAAGAAGACAAAGCAACAGCTGGGTACCGCCTCAGTAATTCCCAATGGAGCCCTGGAAGACACCTCCAGCCACACACCATTTTCACTCCTGATTACAGAGTTTCAAATCAAACACTAACACATACAACAATCCACTTCCTCTGACTATCTCAAACAAACACTCCGCTGTCATGTTCACTAAGAGCGAAAGAGAGCCGCGCCATTCTTTCTGCTAAATGCAATAAACAATCTTTTCATGAAAACAAGATGTTTACCACAAAATATCAACACTCAACAAATCACTGAATCTGATTTCGTCCCTGTACACATTCATGCCAGAGTAGCAACAAACCAAGATTTGTACACGGAGTGTGAAAGCTTGTCAGAGGGAATGTGCATCTCCCGGCGGTGGTGAGATTACTGAGGAGAGACATGGTGCAGCAGGCTGCCAAGGTAAAGATTTATACAGCGCAGTTGCAGCAGCAGAAACTGACATTGGACGACATGGGATGCATGATAAATCATGGTGGACAGGGGGCACTAGACTCAAGAGCAGGAAAACACTCTGAACAGGGCTGAGGGGGATGTGCCAATCAGGGACTCTCCTTCTAAGCAATTGAGGAAAAACATAATCTTTCAGCCACTTTCTCTAAACACTCACAATAACGTATGATTGCCTATTTTTAAAGTGCACTGTTGCACAGATGTCCCTGATATTTGATATCGCTTGTGGGGAAAAGGAAGGAAAAAAAGTTCCCCGTGTTTGTTTTTAAGATTTTACCACATGTATTTTCTGCCTCTTACACCTTTTACGATCCCTTAACTGTCCGGATACTGAGGAATGCCCATCGTTCCGCATGTTGAATATGAGGGGTCCTTAAGGGCCACGGGTGAATCCTTTTTTACTTTTATGGGAAGTCGGAGAGAGCGCCGGGGAGGTGAAGGACAGAGTCGCCGGCCGTTCCATCACTCAATGCAATAAATGGATGCAATCTGTATCCAAGTAAAGCATTGGCTGTTTTTAAATTCCACCTCTTTTATCCAAATGAATGATGGACCCTGGTACAGTTCACTGTGTGGCAATATTAATATACATCAGAGGCCTGCACCCCTCACTAAATCAGGGAACCACCCGCATTTGTTATTTAAATGACAAACAGCAGCTGCGTGAGTGGAGCATGGAGAGGGGACACAGAAGAAAAGGTGGGCAAACCAATTCAGATTTCAATCCGGCAAAGACACAAGGCCCCGAGCCATGACTCTAATGAAAAAAGGCAGCTCCGCTGGTCCGAACAGACACAGCGGCTGCTGCTCGGTGCCACCTCCAATAGGGTCAACTCCATATCACACTTCTCTTCTTTTGCTCAAACAGAAAGCACCAAATGTAACACGGCCACCAAATGTGACTATTCACTTCCCTTTGCTCTTAAGTCACCAGATGTTATATATTTTTTTGTCATTTTAGTGGGAAAAAAATGTATTAACTAGGAGCTCTGAAGCTGTATTTAGGCTGAGTGGTGCTTTTTACTTACATGCTTACAACTTATAACATCAGCATGCTAAACGTACACAATGATAATGCTCACATACTGCTTTTAAACTGGTAGAATGTTTACCATGTGGACCATTTTAGTCAGCCCTGTGGTTCTCAAACTTTTTTTCATGGCCCCTTAAGAAACAAAAATAGTATTCTCCCCAGAAAAAAAACAACATATTTTATTGTTATCAACAATTAACAACACCAAGGAAGCTACTCTGTACAGATAAAAACCAATCACATTGAATTTTAATGAAATAAACAAAAGTATCAGGTTAGCTGGATAGCCTTGCGAGTATCAGAGCACTTTTATTTATTTATATCACCACACTCACACTCATCTTGAGAGAGCCATTAATGTCAGTACATGAATGTCACTAAAAGGCAGGCCATGGTCCAGACCCAGACCCCGTTCTATCCAATCCCAGACCTAGAACTGCAACATCATTGGTTGAATCCAAATGTCCACAGTCTGGGCTTGCAGACTTCAACCGCATTTGCTGTGACGTGTTCACTGTCATCACGTAATTTGAGTATTTTTCTCTGACGTCTGCCCTTCTGTCAGTTTTTATCTCAGATCTCTAATCGTCTGTAGTTTTGTGCAGTATCTGTATAAAATTATAATAGCCATGGATTGAACAACTCTGTTATCCCTAAAGACATGCCAAAGTTTTTATATTATAAGAATGATACCTGAAGTTCTCCTCTTTCAGATAGATGACATTTTGAATCGTCAGGTTGAATTTTGTTTATGATAACAAGTCCTCCGATAATAATATAAAAAGAGTGGTGAAGAGGCCAGAGGTTCATCAGAAAGCGTGGAGGGTGTTACCTGGTGTTGTGACGGACACATCTTGCGGTTCCCTCCTCCTCCCTGAGTCTCCTGTGCATAGCGGTCCTGGGGTAACGTTCGTCTGACTGGAGGGGACACAGACAGCGAGTACAATCATTACTCATCATTATGATGATGCAGCTCTCGCCCACCACACACACATTAACCTGTAGAAATGCAATAATTTCACAAAAATCAATAAATGCAAGCACCACTTTTGTTTTGCAAACGCTGCAGCTAGCTTACATTTGGTAGCACAGTGCATATTTTGCCACATCTTAATTTTTCTTTATTCATTTTCACCACACGGAATATTTGATGAGGACAGGTGCGGTGGCGCATGCGGCTGAGTCATTGCAGAGTTCACATAAACAAATTACACCTGCTCTGTCCCTCGTGTGTCATATGTCAGGAGCCCTGAAATAGGAAAAGCCCCCCACCAGCTTAATAGCTCTGACTTCAGAGATGTAAAGTTAAGGTCAAGGACCATTCCATCCCTTTTGGGGGGGGGGGGGGGGGGGGGGGGGCAATGACGAAGCTCCAGTCAGACATGATGACGAAAAAATGAATTCATGACAGATTGCAATACAACAGAGGTTCATACAGAACACGGCTCCTTGTTAACCAGCGTGGCACATCTTGGACTGCAGGCTACATGAAGCTCGCGACTCTAACAAGCACATGCTACAATAAGGCACCATCAGGGCAGCCTTTTAACAGGCAGTGTGTTCCATGACCTCAACACCCATAAATCACATGACGGGTGTGCAGGCGTGGGGTGTCGAAAGCTGGGCAGGGCCTGCTTTGAGCGAAGTCTCTATGTTGTATAATCAATAGATATAAAAATAAATGGCCTGACCGTTATTCTCTCCCTGCTAACCCTCTCTAATAAAATCCCAGTAATGCATATTTCATTTACTTTTATACTTATTGATTACCTGTACTCCAGTTAGTAAATCACGCGCCTATCGATCCCTCAATCGTACCTCTGTCGGACAGCATATAACCAGCCATTTGCACCCCTGATAAAGAGCTCAGGCATTGAACTCCCCACAGTAAATCTTTGCAAACTAACTTTTTAATTCCAAAATCGATCCACGTTTAAACGTCACATTATTTCACGAGGCACGCCTGCGGTATTAAAAGTAATACCCTGATGCATTTGGTCTTAATGTGTGGAGGTCCATCCCTCCATCTCTTGCCTCATTACACCAAAGCCGAGGCACTCCGGGGCCCCTGCAGCCTGGAGGCCGGCGAGGGCCCTCCTCTGCTGCTGAGAGCTGAAAAGCAGAGCTGCTCTGGGGCATCCAGGAGCCCACAGAGTTGCTCAGCACAATGCTAATCAAACATGAGAATGCTATCAGCTGGCTCATTAACCAAGGCAAAACACCACCATTCATCTCAGAACAGAATCCAAAGGCTTTTATAAGCATGTTGCATGGCGTCTTGTAAAACTGAGAGCAGTTGTAAAAAAAAAAAAAAAATGCACAGCACTGTTTTTATTATTTAACATCTGTTACTTCATCAAGTTTTAAAAGCACGCCAGATGTCGGCCAGTTGTTTTATCCCTAAATCTACAGAAACTGTGATGAGGAAACAAAGATTGACTTAGAGACAATGAGCAATGAAAAACGAGTCATGTGTAATGAGGACCGCCAACAACAACTAAATTCTATCAAAGACACAAGGACACTGAGAAAAAAAGTCTTCCAAGATAGATTTTTCAGGTCATATGAGGCCCTTTTAAATGCAGTGCTCTGACACGGGGTCAATTGTAATTTTGGTGCCCACATCCAAAAGCAAATATGTCAATTAAAAATAATAAATCAAAAGCGCAGTGAGGAGCTGCAGTTACAAAATGGCCATTTATTTTCATTAGCGTACACGGCGCTTCAGGTGTGAGCAGGATCTCAAGATTAATAGAGGTATTCAAATGAATCAGAAAGGATTAGGTTCTCCAGGGAGCATAATCAATAGCTCCAAATCAATAATCAATAGGCCACTCACACCAATATACTAACTGCTGACACTGAGATCTCACAATTAAAATGAAAACTGGGAATGGGAGTGGCGTAACACTATGATTTATCTCACAGCGCAAGTGTCATTTAGGAATAAATAAGTCAAGAGATAAAAGCTGCTCCTGCCTGGCTCAGCTGGGAGGCAGCTCTGCATTTTAACGTGGCCACCAGCCCCGAGCATTACAGCCAAATCCCACAAAGCACTGCGCCTATATACACGCCAATACAAGGATAAACAGCATGGAACCCCACACAGCCTATATCACTTAGCATCAAATCTCTGATTGTTGCCAGCAAATCGCGGCAAACAGGAGATGACAGCTTTTATAAATACAGTATCATTTCAACCGGCCGCGCCACAAGATTAATGCCCCACGCTCTGGCCGCAGAGAAAACACTTTTCTCTCAAGGGTGTTTGGAAACAAAGAAAAGTCAGATGTATGGGAGCTCAGCACTGTGAATCGATCACGTGTGTAAGACGTCGAAAAGAAATGAGAACGTAGCGAGGTAAAATCAACGCGCGGACATTTTTTAGGTCGGCTAGGAGCAGGTATCAGCAATTAATAGCATTTAATTGTCATGAAAAACAGTGAGTGAAATTGTCCGTTGTTGTGTCTGTTTTAGAGGAAGTGTGAGGAAGTGAATGGATGTGTGCAGAGCTGGGTCGTGAGGACAGAGCAGCCGCCTCACTGGAGAGTGGATTTGAGCTGCTTGGGGAGAAGGATTCAGCTCGTGCCGTCCAACGGGACACATCAGAAGCCCCTCTCGTCAATCCTCCCCCCCCTCCCTCGTTCATTTGGGAGTATGATTTATACTTTTTGAAGTGAAGGGTCTTGAATCCTACTATAAAGGAATTAAGAGGTCTCCCCTGAGTCTGCCATTCAAATGAGTGCATGGCAGGGATATGAGGGCTTTTTAATAGAGAGAAATTAGTATTCACAATGCCTCAAACTGGAATCTGAAAGAACCTTTCAGGTGGAGAAGAAAGGGCCAGTTAAGAAAAGAAAGCCCTAAGAAGTCGGGGGCTTCTCATAGCAGTCGTGTTTTTGCCCGTCATCAAGGAGTGCTGGAGCGCTCTGTGAAATAACCCAAGAGAGAGGGAGGAAAAAAGAGCGTGCGTGTGAAAGAAAATTAAGAATGCACCGTAAATACGCAGAGTGGAGACAATACGACGAGAAGTCTCACAGTCTCGAGGCCAAGGGGCAAAGCGGCGTCTCAACAGTTCCCCATGCAGATCCGTCAGTTCCAGGAATGACCGGGAGCGATGTGATGCTTTGACAAAACAAGCTTTTTTTTTTTTTGTGCTGTCCCAGAAATGCCAGAATCTGAATCTGCATTGCAACTATGTCAACACATAGCATTTCTCTATTTGGGAACACTGACCTTGAAAACTATTGTAATGAAGTGTTACTGCATCCAACAGCAGCTGTCTATTGTGAGTTCAGCTTCTGTTTGGGGACCTGCTCAAAACCTCGTTTTACCCCCATAATGCTTCATTACTTGAAGGTCTAGTTAGATTTAAGGGCCGAAATGGAATGTAATATTCATAATCATGTATTCATTAGAGTCTAATCACGTGAAGATAATATCGCTGGAGGGGGAAGCAGGTCCATCAGTTTGCCACTATGTTTCTACAGTAGCCCAGCATGGACAAACCAAACACTGGCTCTAAAGAGGGCCTTTCATGTTTTTAGTGGCCACTGTAGAACAAGGTGAGACTACTGCTGTTCAGTTGGCTGTAATCTTCAATTACAACACGAGATGCATTTAATTCTATATACTAGACCTTTAAAAGACTACAGACAAATGCTTACAAAATAACAGAAAACAACACTTTAGCCCATTTAACACAGCCTAAGCCGCTGTTCTATCAATGTGTGAAAAAAAAAAAAGTTAGGGTTGGGGGCGGGGCATTGCTATCAATTTGAATTGAGGAAGCAATTTTTGACAGGGAAGCATAAACTGTCAGTGGAGGAAGTGAAAACACCAAAATGAAGAGAGGGGAGCCACACAAGAAGCAGATATACTTCGGGGATACATGTCATGACTGTTGCCTCTGCAATTCTAGCATGTTATCTAAAAATCATGCAATGGACCAGGATCATGCCAGCTTTGTTATGTTCAGTGTAAAAGAGCAAACAAGATAATATAAATGATATTAAATAAACAATAATGCACAATGTGTATGTGTGTGTGTGTGTGTGTGTGTGTGTGTGTGTGTGTGTGTGTGTGTGTGTGTGTGTGTGTGTGAATGAGTGTGGTCTTTGACAGCATAATCTCATTTTGACGGTGATGAAGAGGGTCTAGGACCACAGGACCACAACCCACTGAGTGCAAACATACTGAACAATCTCTCCAAAAGGCCTTTGAGAGGCTGTTTTTTTAACTAACACGTTGCATCAACTACCTGTTTCTGCAGGCAGAGGAGGGACATCTGAGATTGGAGCTCTCTGACACCAGGTCAATAGGACACACTGGTAATGGGCACAGAGGGTTCAACTGGAAATTAAAAGTAGCAATAAAAGTTAAATGTTGCAATTTCACCGGAGAAAATCTGAGCGAACTGGGATCAGAAAGATAATAAAACTTGTAATTTACCATACCTGGCTTCGGTCTCGCTTTCCAACAGAAGGCAGCCAGAAGCTAAAAAGGAGACAATCAATGTCTAGTTACTGATGAACAGAGATGGATTTAATAGTGTATGATTTTCTGTATGACTTTGTTAACTCCATCATGGCTGTTTGTCTGTTAGTTAGTTCGTTATCTTAAAACGTTCGTAACAGATTTCAATTACATTTTGTAGACAAGTGGCCCTGAGAAAGGGAAAGAGGCGATTCGATTTTGAGGGAGATCCGGATCGAGGTGCAGATCCAGGAAATGTTTTTCACTTTCTTTACAAATTGTGAGGGCATTTCCCAACACATACCACTTTTTCAACTAAAAATAAAAAAAATTGCTAAATGTTTGTTGCCATTAGATTTTAGTAATACTCTTACTTTTAAAATGTGAAATATTATATAAATGTATGTATGTATATGTACATACTTTATTTTCATTCCTCAATTGTGTCTCATCCTCTCTTCGTATTTAATTTCTCACGGAGGCCATGTTTTCATAGTTGTTTATCTGCCTGTCTCTTTGTTATTTAGTTAGCAAAATGACTAAATAAACTCCCTTGGAGGTGATATTTACTGTCTGTGAGCCATTCGACTTCAAAGACAGGTTAAACAAGTAAGTCTTACTCTCTCTGGCACAGATCTTGGGAGAAGTGTCTCAGTCGTTCAACCAACATTGGTATGTGGTTTCCCTGTAAAACATAAATGAAGATACAGAGTGAGAAACAAAGAGCATTTGATTTGACAAACTGTTTTCAACAGTGGTGGAAGATGCCACTTTGCTTTAACCTTTCTGGGAAGTCGCCTTCTATCCTTTTGGATGCAACAGGCAGCAGAGCCAGGCACTTGTTTCAGACGTGAATGATACCGATACCCTGCAGTGGTACAAAACACTTTTATTTACATGTGTTGCAAAATGGTCAGAAAAGAAAAAAGACAAGGCAAGGCAAACGTTATGGTGCTAACAAGAATCTGTATGTGCCTAAAGCACAGATTCATTGTCTTCTACCTCTCTGGGAGGGCCTTGCAGGTTGCAGGAAGGTGGGTGAGGGACGGTTACCCTCAAGGGAAAGCTGGCTGTCAGAGTCCCAGTCAGGCAGCAGGCTGGCCACACCCGTCCCAACTCCACAGTCCCCATCGAAGAACCAGTCACTCTGCTCATCATCGCCTACACACACAGGGACAGCAATGATGTTGTCTATATATCACTGCTACAGATGACATATTTCTAACATTTTCCTACCCAACAAACTATTGTAAAATTGCCAAATTAAGAATTTCAGAACTGAAACTGGCAACTTTCCCAGTCTTTTGTTGCCTCTGTCACAACTTTTTTGAGACGTGTTGCTGGCATAAAATTCATAATAAGCATATATTTACAAAAATCTATAAAAAAAAAAACGATGGAGTACAACTTTAGAATGTTATCTTTGTACTGTTTTCAATTGAACCAAATGTCAAAAAATGAGTAGGAAATTATTCACATTGTGGTGTGTTAATTTGTTTTACAGAGTCCCAACATTTTTGGAATCAGGATTGTACACTTAACCCGTTCTGCGGTCCATGTAAATTTCCAGCATCACCAAACTCACAGCGATATCCTCTGGTAGAACCATTGCAGCCTCCATTGAAATGCAAAAGCACCACCACCGTCAAATTGTTCAATGTCCAACAAAAATCAAGTCCTGTTGCAGGATGTGCACTTTTAATCACAACACTGTTTGACTGTTTTGGAAATAGGAGATCGAAACTGAAACTTTGAACTAATATAATAATAATAGTTTGTAGGAGTATTGGAGGTCGCGCAGCCATCTGTCATCAGAGTTGAGATCTGCCGATACCGATTAATGGGTCCGACCTCTATTTAAGTCTAATGGATTAGTTAGAAAGCACTTGAATAATGCTACATGAGCTCTTTGGATAGATTTAATTAACAACACACTTAGGTTTCTTTTTATCATATAGTTTAGAAGAAGCTAAGCTGCTGTATGTTTGGTGGTCCGATAAACTTCGACTGACACATGCGTGCGTCAATAATGTCTCCTTAAACTACACACTACAGACAACCAGACAACACCAGTCTCATCCCCAGACAGCGGGCTCTCCTCAGACCTGTCAGTCAGCAAAGACCACGCAGCAACCATGCCTCTCACAGTCAAGGTGTAGTGACAACTGTTAAATCAGAGGCCGTCTGGCCCCAGCACAGCTAATGAGATTAGCAAAGGCTTCAGCGCTCATTAACACGACATGACAACATCTTATTAGAGTCGCCTGGGTGCCCAGCAACCAGCCCATTGTATCGAAACCTCCCTCTCCAGCCCCAGCATTCCCTCAGAGTCGAGCAGGATATTATCCAAATCTGACAACTCATCGTGTTTCTTCAAAGAATCAAGAATGCTTCAGCTGTCGGCTGTAGATACTCAAAATCACGTCAGTTGTAACCACATTGAGGGATGAAGTCGTATTAAAAAGTTCCCCACATGCTAGAATGATTCTTTTTTTAATACCTTGTCTCCCCTCATCATTGGTGAACAGGCCCGGGTCGCTGCTGCACGTACTGCTGGTTTCCCTACAAAGAATAGGAGCAAAACAGCACATGTGAATGATCACTACTGACCTGTTTGTTTAATATCAATGACATCTGAGGATGAAGAATTCTGTTTTGATTTGTCATCTCCAACCCTTATGGGCTCTTTGGGTCAGACAATGTTACAGCATCTGAAAAG